>JAQHUG010000147.1:3150871-3166383 GCA_028555095.1 Dicrostonyx torquatus
GAGAGAGAGAGAGAGAGAGAGAGAGAGAGAGAGAGAGAGAGAGAGAGAGAGAGAGAAGGAGGGAAAGACAGCATCCCTCTGTCTGGGATGGTCCCTGCTTATAAAATGATTCAGTGTCTTCATGGACCCTGTACACATCTGCCTACAGATGTTAAATCACTTATTATCCCTGATACAATGATCACTATGTAAACAGTTGCTCTACAGTGCTGTAAGGGATTGTAGTGAAAAAAATTATGCCCAGTATAGATTTTAAACCATATTACCAACCTTCCTTTCACTCTTTGGGTGTGTCATCTCAGATATTGAAGGTGCTGTAATTGTCACTTGTCCCTTTTGTATGCAAAGCACCCAGTGTTCCTCTTCAGAAGCGCAGTTTCATCTTCTATCATATTTTTCAGTTTTTCGAGACGTGATCTCATATAGCTCAGTCTGGCCTTTAACTCACCTGTGGCTGATGATGGATGACCTTCAACTTTATATCCTCCTGCCTCTGGCTTTTCAGTGCTGGGTTACAGGTGTATGCCACCACACCCAGCTTCTGCAGCCATAGGGAGGCACACATGACTTTACGAGTGTTAGCAAGCACGAGTCACATCCCTAGCTCTCGCTTCTCTTTGTCTCTGTCACTGCCCTCCACACACATGAGAAGGGGCTTCACTCAAGCCTGGCCTAGAGCTCACTATGTACCCCAAACGAGTCTTGAACTCGCGGCAAGTCCTCCATGGGCTGCTATGCCCAGCTTCTCCTGCTATCTTTACCCTCCAAAAGGTTGGAAAGGTCATCCCTGTCTTAACTCAGAGGAAGCTGGGTGCATATGGTTTGGGTTTCTCCAGGATCACACAGAGCATGGGGCTGAACCAAACCCAGATCATCAGACTCTAGACACACAGGTTCTGTCTTGTCGCACTAAATATACCCTATATACAGAACTTTGCCAGACACATGAAGTTTTGAAGATGACCTTTACTTAAAAATAAAGTGATTCAGTACAATTTGGTGGTGGAAATACGTAAGTCTGCCCCGTCTGGCGTTTGATTTTCAAGTGATGAGTGGGGTGGTTCTGCTAATGAGCTACAAAAGCAATACTCAGATTCTTTCTTCTTTTCTTTTCTGAGGCGGTTTCCCTGTGTAGCCCTGGCTATCTCAGAACTCACTCTGTAGACCGGTCTGGCCTCGATCTCAGAAATTCGCCTGCCCCTGCCTCCAGAGTTCTGGGCTTAAAGGTGTGAGCCATCACCACCCGGCCTGAGATACTTACAGTGTGTAAACTCCAAGTCAGTAGGCCCAACAAGGGTCTGTAGAGACCCACGTGCATTCATGTGTGTGCATACTTGCATGTATATACACATACATTAATTAAAAATAAAATCTTAAAAATATAATAAGTAAAATAGGCCCTATGATTTGAAGGCGCCCATGCATTAAGTAAGTGGAAGTTTTGACATGGATCTCACAAGATTTGGGGGCCTAATTCCTCACAGTCTTCCTCACAGTTGAGATTGATGGACATTGTCCCCTAAGTAGATTGTAAATACAGTAATCATCAGATTTGAAGCACTCTGGCACTTGTTGGCCTTTTAAAAACTTATGTAATGATTGAGAAATAATTTTTTAGTTTCTCTCCAGGGGCTTAAGTTAATTCTGTTGTTTATTTAGAGTCAGTCAATAGAAAGCAGCACGTAGCACTCAAGGAAGGCCTGGTAAGCAGCCTTGCAGGATGAGAAGCAGGAGCTCCCTTCAGTACTCGGGCACTGTCTGAGACACTTGCAGTTGGCTCAACGGACAACAGCTGGCAACGGTATGATTTTAAAAAGAATCCTTGAAAGTCCAACAGAGTTGTGTCATCCTGAAATAACATGCTCAAGTCAACCACAGATCTCCATCCCAGGGAAGCAGGTCCTTGTCTGTGAGACGTTTATTATAGTTTGCTTGCTACGAATGGCTGTCAGGGTCTGGAAGAGGGTGAGTTGGAGTGCTGCTTTCCCTGGGCTACGTAGTCTGTAGATGTTAGCAGTGTTTGTTTATGTGTGTGCACACGTGCACACATGCATGTGTGTGTGCATGTGTGTGCGTGTGTGTGTGTGTGAGAGAGAGAGAGACAGAGACAGAGAGAGACACAGAGAGACAGACAGAGAGAGAGAGAGGTGGGGGGAGAGGAGACTGACAGAGGGGTTCATACATCTTAGTTGAGACTGGGGAAAGATTCTAATGTATACCGGATTCCTTTCCTACTCTGTTGTATACTGTAAATTAAAATATAAAATAATGTAGTAATTTGCCCTGCACATGCCTTTCGGGAGGTGTCTTTCTCCAGTGATAGAGTCCAGCTAGCAAGTGAGAGTGACGGGAGACAGGGCACGCCTTCTTAACAGATGAAGCCATCAGAGCTTCCAGTTTAAACTTCAGTTCGTTCCTTGGAGGCGGTGCCCCGGGGTGCCTGTTTGAACAGCACAGGGCCAGGTTCGACTGAAGAGACAAATTTTTCATTAGCGTCTGTGGGAAGATGCCTGAAGTGAAATCCCTTGAAGGATTCTGCTTCGCCAAACCATTGTTGGGTAGGTGAGATGGATGATTAAGCTACCACGAGGCAGAAAACTGAAGCAGCTGGGAGATGTTAATGTTGACATAAACCGATTGACATGCCTGGGAAATCTGTGCCGGCCAGATATGAGCAAGGGAGGAATTAGAAATAGAGTCCCGGGGCTGCTTCCTTCCAGAGTGGTTCAGTTCGATTCAGCACGTCTATGAAAGGAGATGATATGTACCTTTTCACCTCGCCCCAGCCCACACCTGCTGGCAGGAGTGGACCCCAGGGCCTCCCACGGGGTAGACAAGTGCTCTGCCACGGAGCTGCCTCTCCAGCCCTTGTTGGATTGTTGTTATTGTTGTTGTTTTGTTTCTAGGCAGTATTTAATGAAAATTAAGTGTTTGATCAAGAGAGTGTTTTTGACTAGGTTTTTTTTAAAGATTATTTTTGGTTAAATTTGGTTGTTTGGCATTTTGCTAGAATTTAGAATAAAGAGAAAAATCTTGAATATGCATGTATCTTTGGTATACCTGTACAGCACCCAGATTAATACAGAATTTTCTAGCACTCTGAAGGTTTTCCTCTCCATTCCCAGTGAATGGCCTCCAGAGACTGTCGGTATTCTGACCTCTGCCCTGCCTGTCTGCCACTTCCCATGGATAGACACACAGCTTGTGGTCTTGTCCATCTGATGATGTCTGTCCAATCCAGAAGGCCTCATTCTTCCCTCATTATATGTTTTCTCTTTTCTTTTTTCTTTTTGTAATAATGCTAATAAAAACAGCAGAAATGCTGTTGGAAACAGTGAGGGAAATTAATGTATGGTAGGGCCCTGCACTCCTGGTTCAATTAAAAAAATTCCCCTGCTGCTTTGGAAATCAGTATGGTGATTTCTCAGAAAATTAGGAAACAACCTACCTCAGGACCCAGCAATACCACTTTTGGGTATATGCCCAAAGGATGCCAAGGACATGTGCTAAAGTATGTTCATAGCAGCATTTTTTGTACTAGTCAAAACCTAGAAACAACCTAAATGTCCCTCAACCAAAGAATGGATAAAGAAGATGTGATACATCTACACAATTACACAATGGAGTACTACACAGTGGAAAAAAATAATGACATCTTGAAATTTGCAAGCAAATGGATGGATCTAGAAAACATATCGAGTGAGGTAACCCAGACTCAGAAAGACAAATATAGTATGTACTCACTCAAAAGTGACCTTTGAACATAAAGCAAAGTAAAACCAGCCTACAATTCACCCCTAGAGAACCTTAGACAGCAATGAGAACCCACATACATGGATCTAATCTACATGGGATGTATAAAAAGTCAAGATTTTCTGAGAAAATTGGGAGCATGGGGACCATGGGAGGGGGTGGAAGGGGAGGGGAAAGGAAGCAGAGAAAAATATAAAGATATATAGCTCAATAAAAAATTAATTTCTGAAAAAAAGTTCTACTGTTTGGAAGATCTTGAATTCCAGGCCCATGCTGAGCTACATATTAGGACCTTGTCTCAGAAAGCAAAAGACAAACAAAAGCCAACCAAACAGAAACACAACAGACAAACACAACGAGCCACAAAATATTCCTGCTTTTCTAGCCCAAGGATGAAAGCTTCAGATTTGTCGTGAGCTGCCCCCCAAATAATATAATATGAAAATAATATGAAAAAGTTAAGTATACTTTCTTCTGTTGCCCAAGATGATAGCCAGTGTCCGTAGGAGCTATTTAAATTAAAATTCAAATGAATTCAAATTCGTGAGAATTAAAAACTCAGAAGCTGAGCATGGTGATACACACCTGTGATCCCACAGCACTCGGGAGACTGACTCTGGAAAGTAGGAATTCAACACTAGAAGTTGCTTTATGTTGAATTTAAGGCCAGTCTGGGCTACATGAGATCCAGTCTCTGCAAAGACGAGTAACTATTTCCTTCATGGTACTAGACACACTTTGGATGCCCAACTGTGGCCATCAGGCATCACGGTGAGCAACATTCTCACGGTAGCAATCAATGAGCTTCCTGGCTCTTCTTCCTCATTTACAGCCATAAGGATGTTGTATTGAGCCCTTTCTGAGGGCTGGGACAAACAAGTGGTTGAAACCTCTGCTGTACTGAACAGGTAACTTCTAGAAAGTGCCTTGCACACGTTGGGACTTTAGTGATGCTTTTGGAGCACTCTTGCTGTCCTACTTGTCAGTCTCTTAACCCCTGGGTCTCAACTTAGACTGTTCCTCCCCACCCACACCAGGGGCTCAGACTGTCTCCTGGACCTTCCCACTGTCCCTCCCAGCCCACACCAGGGGCTCAGACTGTCCCCTGGATCTTCCCACTGTCCCCCCAGCCTTGATCAGAGTGAAGTGATCCTCCGTGAAGCTAACATGCCCTATGGTCTTCTTGTTCCCTAATCACATCCATTTGCTGATCTCGCCCAGGGACCCAGACCGTGGGGTGTAGTCATTTCTCCCCCACTCACCAGTTCCTGAATAACCGCATGGAGGCTTACTATTACTTATACATCCTCTGCCGATAGCTCAGGCTTGCTACTAGTTAACTTGTACATTTAAATTAACCCATTTTTATTAATCTATGTATTGTCATGAAGGTTTGTGAATTTTATCTGTCATCTAGCATGTCTTGCTTCCTGGGCAGCTGACTCTGCCATCCTTCCTCCCATCATCCTCAGTTTGGCTTTCCTGCCTAACTTCCTGTCTGGCTACCAGCCAGCTTTTTATTAACCAATGAGAATATTCATGGTGCACTGAACGATTATTCTTACTGGTGCTAGACTTTCTCCTTCAGTGTGTTGTCCAGCACATGGTACCATTCCCGACACTTAGGAGATGTTAATTAATATCAAAAAGGAAGAGGCTGTAGGCCACAGGAGGACAGAACAATAACTGCCTAGCTTAGAGTGAGGGCAGAGATTCTTATTATGTAGGAGAGGCAACTCCAAGAAAGATGTTACTGGAAACAGTTTTCTGTGTGACGAGCTTTCAGAATATGTTTCTGTGCCCTGAGCTGATCTTTCAGCAAAGCAGCTGTCCATTGACGTCCTCTGTACTTATTCTGGCTCTAGTTTGTGGTTTTCCCGTCTGTAGAAGTAATGCGGACAGACGTGCACACTACAGGCTGGCAGGTAAATGATGACATGAAAACACAGACAGAAGATAGCATCTAAGAAGGGTGCTAGAGACCTCTGCTGCATCTGTGTCAGGAAGCTGTTCTTAGCGTGACAGGCCAAGTCTCTCAAGGCCAGCCTGCCTTAAAGGTGACAGAAATTACAGCTCACACAAAAATCCGTTTACTCAAGTAACAGGCAATCCAGAGACATGGCAGATTCCAGGCCTCAGTTTGTACCCTGGGCCCTGGTTTTATCTTCAGGCTTTGAGGGAGACAGCTGTTGCATGGAGGGTAGCAATAGTTCTATCCAAGTATTCAGTGTTTCCATGAAGGGAAGGGAGCATGTACTCTGTCACAGGGCACCTCTGCTCTGGATCTTCCTGGGGTTTGGGAGCTTGCTTGGGTGGTAAAGTATTTACCTCACAAGCCTGGGAACCTGCGTTTCAGTTTCCAGAGCACACAGGAACATATTTGTAAACCCAGCACTGGGGAAGCTGATACAGCTGGAGCCCTGAGGCTCCCCACCTAGTCAGTACAGCCTTCCTGATAAGTTACATAGGCATGAGAGATCTTGTCTCAAAAATCAAAGTGGAAGATTTCCCATTCCTAGGAATGGGAACTCTGGCTTCTACATGTGTCTGTATACACATGTGCACCCTCATACATGTGCATGCACACAGATACAAAGAGAAACAAATTTAAAGGGTCTTACCTAAGGGGGCATGTGCTGGAGGATGCATTAGGATGAGAGTCTAGAAAACTCCAGAAGGTTCAGGAGATCAATTTTAATCCTTACCCTGAAGGGCTCAACTCTGCCCCCTCCCTATGTCCAGTTGAAGAAATGCTGGTTCCATTTTAAATTTAGCAGTAACCATCCATTTATGATTTACAGTGTAAATGGTAGAGATCTGGAATCCTTAACCAATCAATTATGCTTTGAATTTTTGCTCTTTCTCTGTAGACCTGGCAATGTTGGAGCTGTGCTGAATGAGGTCACAGTCTAACTACAGTATTAACCCTGCAAATCTGTTCATTTCCCACCCGAGCACCCTCAGGCGGGATACAGAATGTGTCCAATTGAAAAGCTATTTCAACTCTGCAGTGCCATGATGGGCTGAATTTAAACAGGGGTGTGTGCATGTATGTGTGCATACATAGCCAGGGAATCATTCAGGAAGCCATGTAATAAGTATTTCTTTAAAAAAAAAAACGTAATTTCTTTATTGATTCTTTGGGAATTTCTAATTCCACTCACCTCTCAGTCCTCTCATGTCCTTCCCTCACCCCTGCAGTGCCCCACCAAAAGAAAATAAAACAAAAAACAGGCAAACAAACAAAAAGCCTCTTTGCTTCTTCTTCTTTCCCGCCTGTCCCACACCTCTTCACCCATCCTGGTGGCACTGGGCTGCAGTGTGTGCAGTCAGCTTTACTAGCAAGTGTTCATTGCAATGACTCGTGGGTCCGGTTCAGGGCCTCTGGTTTTTGGTACACCATCCTCACTGGATGCTGACCAAAACTTCTCTCAGATAGCCCTTGACCACCCCAAGTCATGTAGGTCCTGCAGGGTGTTTCACAGGACCAGTCCCTTCATGATCTGCAGCAGGTCCTAGATGGGATAGATGTTAGAGTGGGCCAACCCAAGGCCTGGCTGTGGGCCTGGTTGGTAGCTGAGCTGGTAAGTCTAAGCCAGTGAGGCCATCCATCTCAGGTGAGAAGGCAGAGCCAGCTCCCCTAAGCCCATGCCTTCAGGGTCAGTTCTCCCTCGCCCACGGTGATGGGTGGAGTCATCTCTCCTGAGTGCTGCAGTGTGCCTGTGAGGGGCAGTGCCAATGAGTTGCGGTGCTGGCTCAGCACAGCACTCTGATTTCATCATGAATGGTTCCTCTGGTTTCCTGAGCTGACAACTTATATCCAGTTGCAGCAGGACCATGAACCCAGACATGGCCCTTGGCAGCAGCTTGGGTCCAACAGGTATTTGTGAAAAGTGCTTTCTTATTGCTTTGTGAGGTGAGTGGGCACGATACATGTATGTGTGTGTGAGTTGGTGAATGTGTGCACACACAAGTCACAGCATACATGTGAAAATCAGAGGTCAGCCTAGGGAGTTGATCCTCTACCTTCAATCTTGTTGGTGGCAGGTTCCCTGTGCTGGGTACGTTTATGTAAACGTGACATGGACTATAGCAATCCCAGAGGAGGGAGCCTCAATTCAGAAAATGCTTCCCCAAGACTGGGCTGCAGAGAAGTCTATAAGGCATTTTCTTAATTAGTGATTGATGTGGGACAGTCCAGCCATTATGGTAGTCCTGGGTTCTGTAAGAAAGCACTTCCCCAAGCCGGGCGGTGGTGGTGCACGCCTTTAATCCCAGCACTCGGGAGGCAGAGGCAGGCGGATCTCTGTGAGTTCGAGACCAGCCTGGTCTACAAGAGCTAGTTCTGGCGCAGGCTCCAAAGCCACAGAGAAACCCTGTCTTAAAAAAAAAAAAAAAGAAAAGAAAGCACTTCCCCATGGCTTCTGCATCAGTTCCTGCCCTGACGTCTATCAGTGATGGGACACGATGTGCAAATAGAAAGCAAATAAACTCTTTCCTCCGCAACGTGCTTTGGTCATGATGCTTCATCATAGGACTAGTAATCCTAGCTAAGCAGAAATTGGTACCAGGGGAGTGGGCATTGCTGTAACAGAGTTGGCCATGTTGTCCTGGGGAGTTGTGGAAAGACTTTGGAACTTTAGGCTAAGTCACTGAGTGTTGAGAGCTCCGTGGGCTGTTCCGGAGGGGCTCAGTATGTAACTGTGTTGAGAGCAGTGCAGACCTTGGAGGTCTGGTTTGTGATGTTTCAGAAGGGAAGCAAAGACTCTACCAGGCTTTTGTGTGAAGAATCTGTGGTTCTCGTCAGCTGGACTTGAAGAATCGGCTGTGATTAACAAGGGCTGAGAATTACTGAAGTAAACCTTTGCTTTTCTGGGACAATGCAAGCCGGCCAGCTGGGACTGGAGAATCATCTGTGATTAAGAAGAGGCCAGCACCACTGTGGTGAAATCTGGGAAGGGTTTCCTCGGGGTCAGCACACAGAAGCTGTGTTCCCCAGGCAGCTGAAGTCGTCCCTCATCCAAAGAGTATCTGATGCCAAACTTAGTGCGGACCTGATCGGCATGGTACACCGTGGTCCTCCTGTCTCAGACTCCTGACTATAGGCGTGCATCACCGTGCACTGGTTCTGAAGGCAGGAGAGAGTCATGGAGAGCAGCTGAGGCTTGGACACTGTGGCAGAGAACACAGAAGACAGTGCAGCCCAGTTGCAGCAGAGACCCCTGCATTTTTGAGACACCAGTGCCATGGGATGAGCACCAAGAGCAGCAGCGGTGGTGGAGGGAAGACAGCCGGAGCTATGTGTGCTGCAGAGGGTGGAGCCGGAGAAGTGACCCAGACCCTTTGGAGGAGCCCAGAAGGTTGTGAGTGAATAGCAGACAACCTGGTTCTTTCGAAACTCTTGAAATGAAGTATTTAACTTTTTTTTTTAATTTTATAGGAGCCCACAGTTAAAAGACTTTGGATATTAAAAGAATGAGTTTTTAAAAGGGTTTGAATTTGTATGACTTGTGGGACTTTGTAAGTTTAAATGTTTTACATTGTGATGTCAATATTTAATGTATGAGCTTGGGGATGAACAAGAAAGGTTGTGGCTTAATAGTGATGTGTTTGTGTGTCAAATTGACAGGGGTCAGTTGTGCTGGCTAATTTTATGTCATATGAGAGGAGGGAACTCAATTGAGAAACTGCTTCTATAAGACTGGGGTCCACGCAAGCCTGCATGGCGTTTTTAGTGGCTGATGAAGAGGTGTGCTCTGACCTTTGTGGATGGCACCATCGCTACACTGGTGATCTGAGGAACAAGTCGTGAGGAGCACCCCTGTGGCCTCTGGGACAGCTCCTTCTCCAGCTTCCTGCCTGCTTCCTTCACTGATGGACCGTGATGTGGAAGTGCGAGCCAAATGAGCCCCCTCCACCCCAACTTGCTTTTGGCCGCGGGGCTTCATCATAGCAGCAGTAAGCCTAGCTGGGGCGCTCGCGGCTGTGACAGCTGGACTCAGAAGCTCCTCACTGGGCAGTGGGAACATGGGGGTTACAGACTTGCTACTGGGCCAGGGTGGGTGTGAATTTCTGAGTCCATTCCTCATACTTACATAGCCAGCATTTTGTTTTCTGTACCATCTCCACAGCCCTTGATCACTTTTTAAGGGTGAAGTATCTGTCTGTCATCCAGAATTAAAAATACTTCTTCGGGCACTTAACCTTAATATGTTCTACCATCTGTGACTCCGCTTCATCCCCGCTCCCACCCCATAATAACCCTTTCAACTCCTTTTCTTTGTGTGTTCCAGGCATCCTTTTGTGTCCTTAATTTCTATTTTGCACTATTGAAGAATACAGTAAAGAATGCTCAGTGAATACCCATGAATTTGCCACCCGATTTAGGAACTGAGAAATGATCTCTTTCGAGTGGCATTTTCTGGGCTCTGTTTCCTGCGCCTTGCAGAAGAGCACCACACAGATGGTAAACATTTTGTGCAAGGCCCCATCACCTCGCTGTTCTAGTGGCTGTCTGGGAAAGCTCGCCAGCGGCAGTCTCTCTTGGACTTGGGCTTAACCCTAAGTAGTCTATCAGCTGAACTCCAGGTAACTCCAGCCTCAAGCTGTACCAGGATCAAGAAACCCATGATGCTTTGCAAATTTATGTAATCACTTGCACTTTAAGCACAAGACTAAGCAACTTCCCCTCTGAAATCTCTATCAGAGACATTTTTCATGTAGTCCATCACTACTTTTGGCACATATGGTGAGTGTGTTTGAAAACAGTCTCTGCCTAAATTTCAAATCTGAGAATGGAGTGTGTGTATGTGTGCGTGCGTGCGTGCGTGCGTGTGTGTGTGTGTGTGTGCGTGCTTGTGTTCAGTGTTACAGAACGCTCTTTTGGTTTGTTCCTCAATTAATCATCAATTGATCCATCATTTGATGACTCTTAAGTATCTAACCCTGTGGAGTGCCAGAACCTGGCGTGACTTGCCTGTGGTGTGGAATCACCATGGTGCTTATTCATTTATGCTGTATCCTGGGACAACTGGCATCTTTTCTGCTCTTGAGAGTGCAGTTCCTTGAACATGTTCCTGCTGCTGCCACGCACCATCTGCGTCCTGGTCTCCTGCTGCTGCTGCATGCACTGCCCACATTCTAGTTTGTTACTGCTGCTGCCCGCGCTGCCCGCATCCTGGTCTCTTCCTGTTGCCACGTGCTGCCCGCGTCCTGGTCTCTTCCTGCTGCTGCCTGCCCTGCCTGCGTCCTGGTCTCTTCCTGCTGCTGCCCGAGCTGCCCGTGTCCTGGTCTCTTCCTGCTGCTGCCCGCGCTGCCCGTGTCCTGGTCTCTTCCTGCTGCTGCCATGCACCCTCCGTGTCCTGGTCTCTTCCTGCTGCTGCATGTGCTGCCCGCATCCTGGTCTCCTGCTGCTGCTGCACGCACTGCCCACATTCTAGTTTGTTACTGCTGCTGCACGCGCTGCCCGCGTCCTGGTCTCTTCCTGTTGCCACGTGCTGCCCGCATCCTGGTCTCTTCCTGCTGCTGCCCACGCTGCCCGCGTCCTGGTCTCTTCCTGCTGCTGCATGCGCCGCCTGCATCCTGGTCTACTGCTTCCTGCTGCTGCATGCGCCGCCTGCATCCTGGTCTACTTGCTCACATCACACCTTTTGCTGCAGTGACTACACATCGTAGCAGCGGCATCCGCCTCATCTTCTTCACCTTGGAAATTTAATCTCTTGAGAAGTCAGGCACACAGCAGAGAAGCCTGTCTGGGTTCTGTTGTTATGAAGCACCCCAGAGCCACAGATTCCCAGGAAGAGAACTGGGGAGCAAGTAACTGGCTTTTGATTTTCTAAAATCTGTGGAATGATAAACTCATGGTGTCTCTTTGAACAGCTGATGGCTAGAACTGTGCAATACTCTTTTGTGATTCAAAAGCTAGAGCCTTAGAATCTGTCCTATAGAACACACATGGCTTAGTTCCTGTGCATACCAATGAGGAAGTTGTCAAAGAGAACTATAAACTATACATGTCTTATTTGGGTGCATATTGTTTTGAGCATTGGTTATCTTTTCATTTGAAATGAACAGGATTTCTCCACAAGCCACTTGTCATTTGCATAATGTGAAAGCCCATTTGTATAATAAGCCCTCAGCGTCATCAGAATTGAATCCCAGGCACATGAAGTTCCTTTCTCTCTGTTGCAGGGTTTGCTTTGCTTATAATACTGAAAACCAACGTGAGAGGACCTGCTAATTTTCCTGATGTTATTACCAAGTGGTCATCATCACTGCTCACTCATTCCTTTCCCAGGATCTATGCTCTCCGTCGTCATTGACGATAGAACCGTGTCTAACTGTGCTTCTCTCTCTGTAGGACAGTCGGCCCAATATGTCAAGACCTCTGATCACTAGATCCCCCGCATCGCCACTGAACAACCAAGGCATTCCCACTCCAGCCCAGCTCACCAAGTCCAATGCACCAGTCCACATTGATGTGGGCGGCCACATGTATACCAGCAGCCTGGCCACCCTCACCAAATACCCCGAGTCAAGGTAATGGCAGAGTGGGGGTGTCGCTCTCAGAAGTGTGTGTGTGTGTATGTGTGTGTGTGTGTGGCCACCCTCACCAAATACCCTGAGTCAAGGTAACTACAGAGTGGGGGTGTCGCTCTCAGAAGTGTGTGTGTGTGTGTGTGTGTGTGTGTGTGGCCACCCTCACCAAATACCCCGAGTCAAGGTAACTGCAGAGTGGGGGTGTCGCTCTCAGAAGTGTGTGGGGGGCACCCTCACCAAATACCCCGAGTCAAGGTAACTGCAGAGTGGGGGTGTTGCTCTCAGAAGTGTGGGGGGGGCCACCCTCACCAAATACCCCGAGTCAAGGTAATTGCAGAGTGAGGGTGTCGCTCTCAGAAGTGTGTGTGTGTGTGTGTGTGTGTGTGTGGCCACCCTCACCAAATACCCCGAGTCAAGGTAATTGCAGAGTGGGAGTGTCGCTCTCAGAAGTGTGTGGTGTCTTTGATGCTCTTGACTGCTTTCCCTTTGATCAGAAGGACAGTGTGGCCTGGCCAACACCAAGTGCAGGCCATGACCGCTGAGGTTGTTTGATTCCACAGTTGGGGCATGGAGTACTTGTCCAACTGCCACTTTCTGCGTGCCATGGGAGATGCCTATAATTCCAGCCTTCAGGAGCCTAAGGAGAAGGATCATGAATTCAAGGCAGGCTGCTGCTACATAGTGAGCTCGGGACCAACCAGGACTATGGAATGAGGCCCTATCTCAAAATAAAAATGACGGTGGCGGAGGGGGTGAAATGACTAAGAGCAACCCTAGTGGCCTCAGTTCAAGCCATGTAAAGGTTGAAGGCGAGAATCCAGAGCATTGTGCTCTAAGCTCCACGTTAGTGTGCACTGTGGTGTGCATGAGCACACACACACACACACACACACACACACAAGAAAGAGAGAGAAGATAATGCTTATAACATAAATAGACAATATTGAGTATAAATCATAGTTATGATAAAAGTGTTATAAAGTATTTTAGTTTTTTTCAGATCTTTCTTGACTACCTAAAAGAATTTCAGCCGGGCAGTGGTGGCACACACCTTTAATCCCAGCACTCGGGAGGCAGAGGCAGGTGGATCTCTTGAGTTTGAGGCCAGCCTGGTCTACAAGAGCTAGTTCCAGGGCAGGCTCCAAAGCTACACAGAGAAACCCTGTCTCGAAAAAACAAAAAGATTTTAAAAAAAATTGAAAATTGGGGTGAAAAGGATAGAAAAATGTGTTCTCTTGACTTCCAGATTTACTTTCCACGATAAAAACGAAGTGATTAGAATTTAGGTTTGTAAGGTTTCCACAAAGTTGTGCGTTTACAGTCGCTCTCAGCTGTTAGTGCAGCTGTGTCTCTAATGCTGGGAAAGTGATACAAAGTCACATGCTCACAGTCACTGTAGTTTTAGTTTTCAAGACTATGACTCTAAAGCTCATTGCATAGAAAAGGCTGAACTCGAGCCCACAGAGATCTGCTGCCTCTGCCTCCTCAGAGCTGTGATTAAAAGCATGCACCACTACCCTGAGCTTATTAGTGCTTTATTTCCTTGATGTGAAATTTAGTTTATAAAATGGTTAATAACTTTTTATACATTGATTTGTATTCTCCTTTTGCATATAAATATTTTGCCTACATATAAATATGTACAGCATGTGCATGCATGGTGGCCACGGAAGCAAGAAGAGGGCTGCATTCTCCTGGGTCTGGAGTTATGGATGATTGTGAGCTGCCACGTGGGTTCTGGGAACCAAATCTAGTCCTCACTTTCAGTAGCAACAAGTGCTCTTAACAGTTGAGCCTTCTCTGCAGCCCAGGATTACATCTTAAGTGACCTGTCCATTCATTAAAAAAAATAAGAATCTGGCTCTATAACTATTATTCTTTTTAAAGAGTACCTATTTGTATTTCTTCCAACCTCCTATTGATACTGACATCAGCTACAGAAAACTGCTGCTGGCCCTTCAGATAGGGGGGTTAAATCCAGGGTCAAGTACAAACCATATACAAAGGTCCATATCCTGTCCTGAAATGTAGGGCAAGTCAGTGATCTGGTCTGGTGGCCTTTGCTTTTAAAACTTCTGATAGAAGGGGGAAGTTAAAGCAGCCTGAGGGGCTTCCTTCTCAAATACATAGGAACAGAAGCATTTCTGATTCGGTGTGTTTTCAAAGTTTAGAATATTTGTCTATGTATAATGAGATATCCGGAGAAATAGGACCCAAGCTGAACTTGAAATTCATCTGTGTTTCATATGTATATTACACACATCCTGAGGATCATTCTGTATTGTGTTTTTTAGTAATTCTGTGGACAAAACAAAGTTTCAGGACATGGAATTTTCTATGTAGGGTGTTGCGTCAGTACTCAAAAGGTCTTGGGGACGGGGGAAATAGCTAAATTGGTAAGGTTTGCCACAACGGCATGGATCTAATCCCCAGAACTCACATAAGGAAGCTGGTATTGTCCCGCTTATCGAGAACATGTCATAGCCTAGTCACCTAGGGAGAAAGAACTTCCACTGAGGAATTGCGTCAGCCAGATAGGCATGCCTGTGGGAACCGTCTTGATTGCTAATGAGTCCAGTGAATTCAGCCCACCGTAGGCGTTCCAGTCCCTAGGCAGGTGACCAGGGTTGTATAAGAAAGCTAGCTAGACATGAGTTTTCAAGCAAGCCAGCTGGCAGGCAGCATTCCTCTGTGGGATCCACTTAAGGCTCATGTTTGACTTCCTGCCTTGGCTTCCCTCAGTGCTGGATTGTGACCTAGAAATACATGGTAACTGAACAGTTTCCTCCTCCTTTCCAGGGTGTTTGATCACAGCGACAGAATAAACAGTACCAGGGAGGCAGAGATAAGTGGATCCCTGGGTCTCAATGGCCAACCAGCTAATTAGGCAAGTCCTAGGGACCCTGTTTCCAAAAACATGACTGACAGCTCCTGAGGGATGACACCCAAGGTCGACTTTTGGCCTCCATACACGTGTGCATTTCTCCAAGCACCACAAACATGCATGAACACATATGTGCACACATTCGAATCAAAGTTCTGGACTTTGGAGCATTTTGGATGTGGGTGGTTGGACCATTGGCCTGTGCCTTAGGCTACTGGTGTTGGTCGAGTTGCTCAGTGCAGCTGCATGGGTCTTTCCCATAGCGTGATGCTCTCTGAGGGTCAACCATAGTTGCTCAGTGCAGCTGCATGGGTCTTTCCATAGTCTGATGCTCTCT
>JAQHUG010000147.1:3173877-3197660 GCA_028555095.1 Dicrostonyx torquatus
GCTCTTGTCTGGGAGAACAGCCAGTACTTTCCCAGGCCAGATATCTGACCATAAATATCCTGCCCGGCAATGGCCCTGAGCTAACTCCTCATTTAGGGCTGTCTCTTATCTGAGCTCTTATGGGTAAGTGCAAGCCTTGTAAAATGGCGTTTCTATGGCTAAGCTGTGCAGAATGCCTAGAGCGGGGGTCTTTCACTTTCATGCAGCTCAGCCCACAGATTTTGGACATCACTTCTCAGGGACTGGCTGTGGTTTGTACAGACCCTGCCATTTCTGATAGCCACACACGTGGATTTGGGGAGGGTCCATGGTTTTCTTAAAGGTCCAGTAGGAAAGCATTAGGAAGAATGGGGCAGTTCAGTGAACAAAACTTTGCAAGCATGATGGCCTGGGTTAGATCCCAGAACCCTCCATGAAGGAGACCCACTCTTTGCTGAGGATGTGGCCCCTGATATGTGCAATACCCTGCACATATGGGCAGCACTAACTGGACTTGGTGGATTATAGGTGTATGTGTGCATGTACAGAAAACATATACATGTATTCATTCTTTTTTTCTTTTTTTGGATTTTCAAGACAGGCATGTATTCATTCTTTAAATATATTTTACATATACATAGTCTATACCTATTATACAATATATAAAATATATGGTAAAGTTGGGGAGGGGACATGTTAGGGGGATGAGGGTAAATTGGAGAGAAAAGGGGTATATATTCCATTGTATACATATATGAGATTCTCAAGAAAAATGAAAAACAATGTTATGCTGCCCTCTGACCTCCACATGCATTTGACATGAATGTACATATTCCATTCTCTCACATACATCATCACATATACACATAATAGTAATTAAAAGTAGTAGACAAATAAATATTTATATGGATTTCCAAAAACTCAACGCCTTTTTGTCATATGAGAACCTTGAATGTAAGAATAATTATAGCCTACAGCCTTAGTCTTGTGTCTTCTGGTGGTTCTGATGTCACCCTCCCAGGCTACCACGGTTGACATCACACAGGGGATGTGTCTGTCAGGGAGCAAATCCATCTGTGTCACATGGTCCCTCTGTCATGTGTCTCCATGGTGAGAGTGTCTCACATGTATGCAGGAAACAAATATTTTTTAACAGAAGCACTTGTTCACATCCAAACATAACTTAAACTTCATTTAAAATTTGAGTTTCCTAGCCAGCCATGGAGTCGATGCCTGTAGTTCCAGCTTCTCTCAAGGCTGAGACCGCCCAGATATTCAAGATCAGCTTGTGCAACATAGGGAACCTAGCTTCATGAAATCAAAGACATTAATTAAGTAGTTAATTAGTTAATTAGATCGCTTTCAAAAAGAAATCTCCCATGGGTAGTATCCAAACGTCACAGTGAAAGGCGTCTCAGGGATCCACTGCGTGTGTCAATGTTCTCTGCAGGATGTGAGTGTTCCATTTGCAGACCAATATATAGTTTCCATCATTGTGCTTTCTGGATTTTATATGCATAAAATCATGTATTGTATATGATAGGGAAGTAAAGGAAAACTGTCTAGAGAAACGGAGGGTACTAAACGGAGCGGGAGTGTGGGGAAGGCAGGGCGTGCGGTAGTGAGAATGCGGTCAACATGTAGCGTACTCTTGTGGACAGCATTCTTATGTGATATTGTACCATGCAAAATGGTGTATGCAGTGAAATTTTTATAAAAGACTAAAGAAAAAGACAAGACCTGGCCCATTCAGGTTGTAGGTGGAGAAAAAGAAGCACCCTACCCATTATTCGGCCATAGTTATCGTTTGTCATTTATGTCACCTGTTCAAAACCATTTCATTAAGAATTTAGAATGTATTGTGTTGCCTGAATGCATTATCAGTGCTATGCTTTTCAGATATTAATTGCAAGATGCTTACAAAGTGGCAGTTCTTTATGCCAACAGCTAGCAGAGGTGGGTACACACTGCCCTCGATGCTCCTGGTGGGGGCCCCGAGAGAATAGGAACTCACACAAGCTCTTACAAGGTGTCTTAGGGTTTCTGTTGCTGTGAAGAGACACCGTGACCATGGCAACTCTTATAAAGGAAAACATTTAATTGGGGCTGCCTTATAGTTCAGAGGTTTGGTCCATTATCATCAATCATAGTGGGCAACATGGCAGCCTGCAGGCAGACATGGTGCCAGGGGGAATAACAGAGAGTCCTACATCTTGCAGGCAATAGGAAGTCAATTGCAACATTGGGCACAGGAAACCTCAAAACCTGCCCCCACAGCAACACACTTCCAACAAGGCCACACCCACTCCAACAAAGCCACACCTCCTAATAGTCCCACTTCCTGTGAGATGACGGGGCGGGGGCAGTTACCTTCAAACATTATATGTTTTCCATGAATCTTCATCCCAAGGCAGATACCACAAGCTTCTCAATCTGAGGGCAGGAAGAGTCATTGCCCTGCAACTGTATCAGTGAGTTGTTGAATATAATCAGGAGACCACATTGGGGGCTGAGAGAGGGATCTATGGGTAAACCGCTTTCTGTGCAAGCATGAAGACCTAGATTTGAATCCCCAGAGCTCACATTTAACAAACATGTGGTAGTTTGTGTCTTAATCTCAGTGCTTCTCCTGGAGACGCAGAGCAGAGCTAGGAGACTTCGGGAGGTTGTCCAGCCAGCTAGCCTGCACACATAGCAGCAGATAACAAAAGAAGACCCTTCTCAAACAGGTGGGCCTGAGCACTAAGGCCCAAGGCTGCCTTCTGACCTCCATGTGCACACTCAGCTCATCCATGAATGCGTGCACATGCACACCGAGACAAAACAAACAGCACCATGTCCCTGGAAGTGACACTGGCTCTGAGCAATGGCTTCATTGTTAATAAACATTGTTAATAAACGCCAGTACCAGTGGCTTAGGAACGGCCTTGTGCCTCACTGAGAGGCTCAGCTGAGTGCTCATGGGAACCATGACGTTTTACCAATGCAAAGCGTATAGACTGGGGAGCTTCATCACAGAAAGGTGGACTGGCGCTCACACCATCTTACTTCTTTGATTTGAACTTAGTGAGCTGTAGGATCCATACTAACCTCATTAAGCTCAGTATGCCGCCCCCCCCAAAAAAAAATGATCTTACCTAAAACCTAACAACTCCCCTGGCCTCAAAACAACTCAATCCATAGAAAAAGAAAAGCAAGGTCCTTCCCAACTCCTCTCTCTTTGGGGCCTCAGGTACACCAGACTATGTAACCTGGGACCCCGGCCCCAATCTTCCTGTCTCTACCTGAGGTGTTGGGTTTACAGGTAGACACCCCACACCCAGCTTGGGGCTGGGATTGAAGCTAAGCCCTTGGGAATGTTAGGCAAGCGTTCTACCAACTTAGTTATATGCCTAGATGAACCCATCCTTTTCTCCTCTAGTTCTGTCTTTAAGGAATAACGCAAGACTGGCCCTTTAAGAAAGAGGTCTCACCCACACCTCAGCATTTTGGTAATATACCATGTAAGGAATGAACAGGCATGAGGGAGAATTCAGAGAGAGAATTATTAGATGCATTAAATTATTGGACTAAAGGTCCTAACAACTAGGCTAACACATGAAACTTTGTTAGAATGGGGCACGCAAAGCTGGACAGGAAAGCAGTGGCTTTGTCTCTCCAAGAACAGGGTGCTGGGGGGGGGGGGCTGAGGAGCTCATCTGCTTCAGAGATTCCCAGCTGGCGAAAGCACTTCCTCCTTCCTCAGGACTTCTGCACGGGGTGGGGGTGGGGTGTGTGTGGAAGAACAAGCAGGCGGCGGCTGCCATGTTGACGGACTAATGCTGCCGGCTTCCGTGTATGCGCACCCAGAGCAGGAGTGGAGAACCGCAAGTTCCGGTTCCCAGCTGGAACTGTTTGCTTCTTTAGCTGATCTGCAGGTTGGGGCCTGGGTCTTCTGGTTTTTTGTTTGTTTGCTTGTTTGTTGGAGAGCTTAGGGAGAAATATCTAGAGATACACCCGTTGTTCAGTGTGCTGAAGGAGTGGCATGGACCTCTGGGGGATTCGTGAACTATTTGAACCAAGCATGAGCTCAGCAGGGAGGTGGTGATTGCCCCAGACAGACGTCTCCAGAGCAGCCATTGGCCCTGCAGCTGCCAGAGGCAGAGAGTTGCCAGGAGCCTTCTCGGGAGTTTCCCAAGCACACACCTGTAAGAGTTGTCTTTAGATACGAACAGATCTGAACTGTTTTGTGAGCGGGCAGTTAGCACAAGGTCTCAGCAGCCAACCCCAGAACTTGTGGTGCACCTGAGGCCGGCTCCAAGCTGCCGAGCACGCGGGCCTGAGGCGGCCTGCTCCCGGCTGCCGAGCACACGGGTCTGAGGCACAGGCCTGGCTCCAGGCTGCTGAGCACGCGGGCCTGAGGCACAGGCCTGGCTCCACAGGCCATATTGCTCTCATGACACTTTGAGTTGGTGACCGCTAAGTACATGCACAGAATCATCTAGAAATAGTGGCTTCAGAGAGCCTATCGCCAAAGAGGCACATTCCACAGTGATCCAAAGAAATAGTCAGACATTCTGAGAGGCTGTTGTGACAAGGATGTTCAGTGCACCCTCTGACATGCCTATGTGCTACTGAGTCTGTGGAATGAATTTCAGCCTTCAGCTTTTCTCTCTTCTTTTAAGGAGGCCCATCTTACTGTCCTGAGGTGGTGTTTTTGGAAAGCCCAGTTTCTGGATGTGTTTTTAAACTTCGTGACTCTCAAGTCATACGGTCACAGGATGAATTCATATTCATTCAACCAACCACCTTTTGATGTTCTCAGTATTTAAATGAGACTGTTGCTGTATAAACTCTTGAATGACGGTAGTAATGAAGGGGTGTGTGTGTGTGTGTGTGTGTGTGTGTGTGTGTGTGTGTGTCATGGCTAGCTTTATGTCAACTTGACACAAGCTAGGGTTATCTGAAGAAGGGAACCATAATTGAGAAAATGCTGTCAAAAGATCAAGCCATAGGACATTTTCTTAATCAGTGATTGATGTGAGAGGGTTCAACTCACTGTGGATGGTGCCATTCCTAGACTGGTGGTACTGGGTTCTATAGGGTACCTGGCTGAGCAAGCCGGTAAGCAGCACTCCTCCATGGCCTCTGCCTTAACTCCTGCCTCCGGGTTCCTGCTCTGAGTTTCTGTCCTGACTTCTTCTGATGATGCAGTGTAAGCCAAATAACCCTTTCCTCCCCAGTTGCTTTGGTCATGGTGTGTCATCGCAGCGATAGTGACCCTGACTAAGACAGTGTACCTGTGTGTGTGTTTGTGCATATGTGTGTGTTTGTGCATATGTGTGTGCATGCATGCATTTATCTATATGTGTAAATTTGTATATGTGTGTGCCACGTATGCATGTGTATGTGAGAAACTATGTATGTCTGTGGTGCATATACACATGTATATGTGCATTTGTATATGGCATGTATGCATGTCTTTATACATGCATTTATATATGCGTGGTGTTTATGCATATGGACTGTGTATCAATGTATGCGTGTGGCATATATGCATGTGATTATGCATGCATTACTGAATTGTGAAGTATTTATGAATGTGGTATGTATATAAGTTTGTATATATGTGTACTGTGCATGTTAGTATGTATGTGTGACATGTATGTGTGTCCATGCAGTTATGTACATGTGAGGTATTTATGCATATGGTAGGTGTGTGCATTTATGTCTCTGAACATGGGAGAGTAAAAAAGCAGTACAAATAAGTCCGGGTGGATTCAGTATTCTGTCCATCTTCCTGAACATTTTAGAAAAGCATTGGCCTGGTCTCCTGGTAATTTCGTGTTCTTTTCATTAAACTCTGTTAAGCTTCTATATTTTTCTCTTAAACATACTAAGCAAAAGATTTAAATACTTTCATTATAAGCCACTGTTTTGCTGGCAGGATCACAAGTGGGGAAAAGTGTGAAGTTGAAAATAGAAATGTTGGCTTGGCCATCGTCCTCACATAGGATCAATATGATGTGCGTTTGTGTGAAGCAACGAGTGCAGCATATTGTCAGTGATTTCCAACAGTCTGGAATCGTGCAACAGCACAGGAAGCGTGGGCCACTCCATTCCCCAGCCTGTGAGGAGAGAGGGCCAGGGTTCACCTGTAAGCCGCAGTGCTAGGGGACAGACCCGGGCATTTGCTAGACAGGGCGGAAGGACCGGGAATGTTGTATCACATTCTATCATCTGATAATCAGGTAAGCACAGCTCAGATTCACCTAAAATTTCCTGTCAGAAGAAATGTGAAGGCCCAGGGATGCGGTGTGGAGGTAGAGTGCTTGGCCAGCATGCAGTGCGTGCCGGGTTTGAGGATTTGACATTATGAGAAGGAGCAGAGAAAGAAAAGAGGGGAAAGAGATGGAAGGTCCAAGAAAGAAAGATGAAGGGAGGGAGGGAGGGAGGGAGAGAGAGAGGGAGGGAGGGAGGGAGGGAGGGAGGAAGGAAGGAACCACAACCACAAGATGGCAGGCAGGAAAGGATCAGGGGTTGGGCTCTGAGACAGGTGGGCAGACTCGGGACAGTGCTGTCGGCCTAAACTTCAACTCTTGTTTTGCAGTGCTGGGAATTGAACCCTGGCACTTGCACACCCTGAGCAAGGACTCAATCATGTATCTTCACCCCCAGCTTGACATTTTAGTGTGCTTGAGTGGTTTTGGAAGTTTAAGGGAAGAAAGGGGCTTGGGACAGTTCAAAGATGGACTGGCCCCTCTTAGGAATGCAGACTAGCTCAGCATCCTCACGGCTACTTGATGGCACTACAACCCAGTTTCTTCACTGCTGCAATCGAATGTTCCCTGTGCTAGGCATTTTCCTACTTAGTATTACCATGGTGAGAATTCAAGCAGATAATCTGTAAAGATTTCAGCCGAGTGTTGAACACACTCTCAATAAATATTCACTATTATAGCATTTTCCTTTTCTGAATAGGGATTATTACTGGAAATGGAAAACATATTCTGGAGTTCTTAAATAAAGAGAAAAGCCTAAGGAGTGTGTCAAAATCCCTCTAAATATAGAACTGTTGGGGGGGGTGTGGCTGCGGAGGCAGGCTCATGCACATATGTGCGTGTTTGCCTGTTCACACAGAAAGCAAGACAAAACCCAAAGAGACTGTGTTCACTGAAAATACCCAGCTGGGCTCCAGGAAAAGGCCGATGATTTCGTCCTGGGCTCATCTGAGAAAAAGAGCCATTCGTTCTAGAAACATTTAAGACAGACACTGCATGAACCAGGAGCACACTCAGGTGATCCAGTTATCTTTGTCCCATTCAGCCTGGTCCTTTAGATGGGAAGAATTGTGACTGGGGCACAGCACTCGATCATCTAAGGCTGAACATCTGCCAGCAGTTACCGAGTCTGTGGCGGGAGGGCACTTTACAGAGAGATCAAACAACCTTGGGCGGTAAAGGAGAAGGTCCGAGCCAGGGCCTGTGGTCCAGCTGCCTTGGGAGTTCTGGCGTCGTTATTTATCAGCCTGCTGCAGTGCCTGTAAAGTAGGAACCTCATGAAGTCATGTAGACTTGACACCATGTGCCCCGCAGAGAACCGTGGGCGGTTTATCACTTGTCTACCTGCCCCTTGTAAGAATTCTCTGTCCGGTGGAATCCCATTTCTCTAGTTAAAATCAAAACTCAAGCTGAAGGGCTGGGGATGGCTTAGTGGGTACAGTACCTGTTGTACAAGCATGAGGCCCTGAACTGGGACCCTGAGCACCCACCTACAAAGCCCAGTGTGCTAGTGCACCCCCGCCATCCTCTGGAAGGTAGAGAGGGCAGGTGCTGGAGCCTGCTCGCCAGCCAAGGAGTCTGTGAACTCAAGGTTCCGTGAGAAAGCCTGTCTCAAAAGAGGCGGAGAGCAAGTGAGGAAGACTCCCGGCACTGCCTTTGTGTTATTACACCCACTTTACAAGTGAGGACACTTTAGGCACGTGTGCGCATGTGAGCACAGACACATGACAGCAGTAATAAAAGCATTTAAAGTTTCCCGTAGACTAAGTGGCCTTGACCTGCACTGAGCCGAGTGTCCCTGAGCCGAGCTCCCATGTTGGCACTGCACACGCGCTGTCGTTTTCACTTTAAATGTTCTCCCTTCCTCCCCGCTGTCTCCAGTTCCATCTATCACAGAAAACGATCCTGCCCTCGGGATCAGGTGCTGGAAGCATGGCTTCCATAAGTAGATACAATTTGCTTTGGTTTTCACTTAAGAAATTATTTTCTTTCTTCCCTTAAATTACTTCTATCCATTTCTATAACAAGATCTAAATCAATTTTTATCACAAATTTAGTCACAAAACATGAAATTTCCCAAGACTGGAAACATTAAGGAATTATTCCAGAACCCTGGATGATCATAAACAACATTTTATTTGCTTGAAATTAAATGTTTTTTATGATCATTCAGGGTGATTTTTTTCTCCTTCCTTATTTTTGTTCACGGAAATATAATATGTTATGGCAGAGAAGGTGTCATGGAATCCTTTGATCAATCTAATGCTATGTTTTAAGTATGTTCGTTATTAATGTATCATCTCTCTTCATTCACCCCCTCTCTCCTTCCCCTTTAATCTCAGCAGAAAAAAACAGGAAGGAATCCCTTGATCACAGTTATCTCTGCCCATGTGTGCTTATCTCCCTGATGTTCTGAGGCCAGCCAAACCCTGTGGTGACAGTTGTCCCCACACCTATAACACACACACACAGGTGCGCATGGACACACACGCGTCCTTACCCACCCCTCTACCATGTCCGACATCTATCTTAGACTTCAAATATTAGATTAGGAAAGAAATTTGGTTGGGAAGCCAAAATAGAAGACATAGCAAAATATCTAAAGCTGCATGTCTTTTGTGCCATCGGCTTCCATTGCCTGACAAGATCATCTCATATGGTGAAAGGCTTATTTTGTCTTACAGTAGCTGACTCCGCGGTTTTTTAGGCTGACGAGAGGCACAGAATCGTAGGATCACATGATGGAACAAAACTGGTTACCTCATGGTGTCTAGGGGTGCAGAGAAAGGAGAGGAAAGGCCTAGGGACAACTATACCACTTCTAAGTAACATCCCCAGTGACCTGTTGCTCCAACTAGGTCCCACTTCTGATAGCCATTGGCTGGGAACTCATTAATATGTTGAAGTTAGCACCCATCCATCCAGTTACTTCTCAAGAGTACATCACCAGTTGGGGACCTTTGGTGACACAGGGGCTCATGCATGCATGCGTGTGTGTGTGCGTGCGTGCGTGCGTGCGTGTGTGTGTGTGTGTGTGTGTGTGTGTGAGGGGTGCTTTTCATATCCACAATCAGTTTCTTTTTTAATGCCCCATTAGGTGGTAGACTCATGATAGATTTTCTGTTCAGTTACATTTCCACCCTCTACATTCTAATTTTCAGCTTAGCTTTAAAAGCTGGGGGTACTACTTAAAGCTTTAAAATACCCCCCAGTGCTAAGGAGGTCATTTGGAAGTTGCCTCTGAATCTGGTAGCCAGCAAAAGAGTCTGGACCAGAAACTAAATGGAGTCTTTCTCCCAAGTCTAAGCTAAGCCATCTCTCCCTTAGAACGGAAAGGTGGAGGCATTTATTGACAGATAGCTCCTGCATGGGTGTAAAGGCCCACCTCATGTCCTTCCTCCCCTTTCTCCCCTTTGCTTTTTGGTCAGTCTTAGGAGTTTATTCTCCAAGGGTTTTTCTCATCTCCCTGTCATGTCCATCCTACAGAAACTGCAGGTAATCACCCCTCTGGTTACCATGGTGGTTGGGTTAGAGAACTGGGAAGGTTCCATTTGTCCCTAGATAAACAAAGCACGTGTCCAGTTCCACGCCTGGAAACAGGATGTGATCAGGTGTCTCCCAGGCATTGTGGGAAGTGTAGGGTGTAAGAACTGGGGACAGAAGTCGGCTGCAGAAGGCCTGGGAACCCCCCAGCAGTTTCCGCGGCTGTTCCAGATACAGTGTGAAGACAAAGCATCTGGGGTAGTAGCGACCAAGTAGGTGGGGTCACGAGGCCGCTCTGCGCAGCTCCTCCCAGGAGCTGCACTGCTCTGCAGTCCTCTGTTCCCACCCTAGGTCTGTTCCTTCCCAGGTCTCCCGGCTGTGTTGACAGGAACCACAGAAGTCCTGGCATGTTTGACTTGGGTTGCGGTGGCTTCACAGCACACCATTTCTTTCACTGACCTTGGCTAGAAGCCAACAGATCTTCAGCTTTCTCTGTCCTGGCTATCAAATAAATTATTTTCCCTACACAGTAATTACCAAATAACATATTATCTTGGACTATCAAGCTTTATTGAACTGAACAATTGTACATTTCCTAAAATAAACTGTTCGTTTGGTTTTTTTCCTTAAAGCATCAATGAAGATCTTGATCTAGTGATCAAGAAAAGCTTTTAAATCAAACCAAGCTTGTCATCAGAGCGTCATCATTTAAAGATGGTACCTTTGGCCAAGTGATTTAACATCTGGGCTTATTTCCCTACCTGCAAGATGAGAAGCTAAGGCCACCTATGGGGACCAAGAGGGACCAACACATGGCTCTAAGACATTGAGGGGACCTACTCCTAATATCTAGCCTTAGAGTGGCTGCTCTCTAGTGGCTGGAATGTGCCAGTCTCCTCTGGCCACCACAGAGCAGGGAAATGAGGTTTAGAGAAACTGTTTCTGCCCACCTGTGTGTCCCAGAGAGTCTATTTATAATTGTTGTTACATTTATAAAACAAAAGGTTGAACTGGGTCACGTCTTTTGTGTCTTTTTTTTCTTAATTGATTTTTAATATACAGAAGTGAAATTGGAATTATGGTTCCTAGGATCCATGGCTGAGAACATGTGACCAGTTCATCAGGACAGCTGAGTTGAAAGCTACATTTCTATTCTCACTATGAAAGGTTTGTTAGAAGAAACCTTGGTGGGCTGTGCTGGCTAGTTTTTGTCTCAGTTTGATACAAAGTAGGGTCACCTGTAGACCTAGTCACTTGGGAATCAAGAAGAGTTACTTGAGCCAAGGAATTTGAGGTCAGTGTCAACAGGAAGACCAATCCCGTCTTTTGTTTCGAAACACTGCAGGTGGATGGGGCTCCCTCCGGTCTCTGTGCCCTTCTGCTTTACACTAGTGCCTAGTGAGAGCACTGTAGTGTGCACACCTGGAATCCTAGCATCTGGGAGATGGGAGAAGGAAGGGAGGGACGGTCAAAAGTTCAGGATTGCCCAGTGTGGTTGTGGTGGCACACACCTTTAATCCCAGCACTTGGGAGGGAGGCCAAGGCAGGTGGGTCTCTGTGAGTTCGTTAGTCTGGGATGCATAGTGAGATCCTGTCTCACAAACAAATGAACACACAAACTTGGAAGTCTTTTTAAAACTACAGCCATTTAGGCCTTATTCCTAACTGCATTAGAGTAACTGGGGGCCCTGAGATCAGTATTTTTAAAGGCTCCCCATGAATTTCCATTATCAGCCAGGGCTAAGAGACACCACACCATGCCCATGACATGGTCAAAAGCAAGCACAGGAGACAGGTGTGAATGAGCCATGCTGTGGGGAGATGTGACTTCAGATATGGTAGCATCTCACTTTTGTCTCATTTCTAAATTTGCTTTCTCCAAAGATTCCCAAGAGAATAATCTGTCATCAGTCCCCATGACCCTCAGAACAAATCTGCAGTCCATCACCTGATGTGCCTGGCTCCTCACTGTGTATCTTCTGCTGCTTCAGCCTCGTTTTTCAGTCAGCCTGATTCAACATAGCAGTCACGAGAGAAGCCTTTTCCAGCTCAAGCCCCTTCATCTCCTGTGCCCCAGCCTGCCCTGACCTCCTAGCCATGTGCTCAGCTAACTTCCCCTCCTTCTTCACCCCTGATAAGCCCCATGGAGTTGATGTTAGCTGCACTTCCTTTGTATTCCTACCGTCTACTCCACACATGATGATTCACTCGCCGTGCAGCAGGTGGCCCGTGCGTCCAGCCCCGTGGACTACCACGTTGCACAAAAGCAAGCTCTATGTCTTTTTCACACACACCCACACCCATTGCTGGTATAGACGGGCTCAGTGATATTGAATGAATAACTAAATGATTACACAAGAATAGGGGAAAGGGAAATTCTTGAGAAACCGACTCAGTAAATTACAGAAACCAGATCTTATAGATGAGTGACTACAGAAGAAAATGTTTTAAGGACAAATTCATACAGAGGCCGGTAAATCAGATTTTAGCCCTTTCATATTTATATGCACACTGTATCTAACACAGCTATGCCAGGTAAAAGGTGAGCCTGGTATAGCAGGAAGCCTGGCCAACTTTTCACCCAGAGGAGCCTGGTCGCCACAGGTTCTGCCCTGAGCAACAGGCAAGAAGACTCAACAGTGCCCATGTGAAAAAGCACCAAAGAAGGACAATATTCAACACTGTCTGATTCTAGCAGACCTTTATAATGCTAGTAATTAATGAAATATTCAGATAAAAGATGTGATGTTTTGAGATTTAGTTCAAAACCCCCAGCACGAGGCAGTGAGTCAGGAAGGTGGACATGAAACAAGATCAGTTAGGAGTTCATGGGTTTTGAAACCGGGGTGATAGTGTCTTTCTTCACTTAAATTCATTTTATTGTTCTGTCAGTTTTGGTGTGAGGTTGAAATTATCCAGAATAAATGTGTTTTTATGGAAGACATAAGATATTAGTTAGAATATTTATTAGCCTTTAAAACATCGCGGAAGTCTTTCTCAGCATTAGCAAAGATACATTTTTAAAAGGGAGAGAAAAAATATCTCAGCCGTATATCATCCAGAGCCGTCTAGGTCTTGGTCAGTTGGAAACCAGGAATGTTCTGCAAGGTCTGAACACTGTAATCAGTACGCATAGTTTCCAGGCAGCCACGTTTACACATCACTGCCGCGTGATTTGTAACTCATTCATATGCCCATGAGAAATACAGTCCCGTTGATTTCTCCCTTCACTTGCTGAGCCACGGCAATCTACCGCCTCTCAAAACCACCAGGAGACAGCATCTTATGGCTGTTGGCACCTCCTGCCCTTCTTTGTGGCTCTGTTTTCACAGGGCTTCTCCTTTAAGGTGGTCAGAAAGTGAGATCGCATTCTACTCCTAACATTTGTTGCTCAGATAGGGAACGTCCTGCCTCTGCTAAGGGCGTTCACCTCAGTCAGGAATGTGTATCCGACACCCCAGGACCTTTACAGTCCTCTCACTTTCTCCCTACAGTCCTGACCCTTTCTCCACAGCCCATTCTGCCTGAAGCAGCGCAGGCTTTCCCATTCCTTCCTCCACCTGGGAGAACGTCAGTCGGCCTAGTCTTTGCTAGTTCCTATTTCTTGGGGTCACTCCTGCCCAATCTGGTCTTTCCCAGTAGTGAGCCCATTTCCTTCTGGTTGCCTAGTGTCATAGGTCTGGATAAAAGGTCCAAGGCCAGGATCAGGTGACTTGACCACTGTGGGGTTTCATTAAGGAAGAGAGCATCAGTGCTGCACAAGTCTTCCCCTTGGCCCTTGAAGCCCTGGCTGGGTTTCCTCTTGGGCCCTGGTGATCGATCCCTCCTGTTTCTCCATAGAGACTCTATCCCACAGCTCAGGTCTTGCCTACGGCCCAACTGCCTTTTGAGTCTGCACTGGCTGACTGGAGTTCTTCCTCTCTTTCTTTCTCTTTGTAATTTCTCATGTTCCTCAGACACCTTCTGTTAAATATATATATCACATTTTCTGTCTCGGTTTTACATCATAAAAACTATTTCAGCGACAACACCCCCATTTCAGCAACATCCCCATTTCGGTGATACCCTTTTCCTCATTTGGAGAATTCAAAAGCCAACAATTTCTTAAATCAAGCTTAAGAAATTTCTCTTGACTCCCATGGAATATCGCTATTCCTGCGTAGCTTTGAGCTCAGAATGACTTGTGGGGATTTGTTCATCAACTATGAGGTGGGGAAGCTTATTTTCAAAAACAATTAGGACAATTTTATAAAGAAGAAATGTAGATACAAGGAAGGCATGCATCCTGATGACAGCTGCTAACTAACTGGCTGTCACATTGTTCTGCGTTCTCCTCACACAAGAGCAAGCAGTTCCTTTCTGCCCACCCAGCACACACGCACTAGTGGCTCGTCCTGTGCCCTGCACTGCCAGGTATAGGCTCTGGAGTGAGTATCCAAGAATACTAGAGCATAGGACTTAATTAAAGATAAAATACTTTTCATTTCTGTTTAAGGAAGTGATTCTGGCCCCTAAATTAATCAGTATCAGGGCTTGTATTTCATTATACAGTTTAACAAATATAGATGAAAGCAACTCCAAGCCAAAAGCTCTCATTGCACAGTGGTAATTTTTTTCATTCTCATGAGAATAAGGATGTCCCTTTCCTATCAGCAGCCAAATCCCCCATTGCTACTTAACCTGTTGGGCCAGTTCTTCATATTTTCAACCTGATTTCTTCATCATTAAGATGAGGATAATGGATTTGTCACATGTAGGAAGTGCTGGGGCTGGTGGAAGATGCCTGGGACGCATTTCATGAATACAGCCTCCTTTCTTCCCTGCCAACCACACATTTATCACGTTATTAAGTGACGAGTAAAGGATTTCAGTAAGAGGCAAGCAAGTGTCATTCCTTCCCACCCTGCAGCAGGCTCCTGGAAAGACAACGCATAAGTGACGCAATGGATTTGTCTGTTTGATTGATGTGTCGGTGCGAAAAGAACGAGAAGGAACAGACAGTGAAAGAACCACAGGGTGATTATAATCTGCACCCTTAATAATCATGCTTAGTTCATGGAAAGTTCAACAAAAAACTTACGGATTTGAGAAATGCAGCCCCACAGTGGCTTTCTTGGATCTGCCTTTGGGTAGGATATGAGTTTTAGAATTATCTTTGAAATATTTTTATTGAAACAGAAGTTCACATGTCTAATTTCAGAGAAGGGAAAAATATGATTTGTCATGTTTAAGAGTAGAATACTTGATTTTCTGTGACCTTTCAACATTCACATTTCAACATAGTACTAGACAATGCATTATTTCAAAATAATCTTTAAAGCAATAAACAACATTCCAAAACCAAGATGGGCAAGTTATGACAACATTTAAAAAATTGTATTTAAAAAACTGGGGTAATACATCCACCCGTACTATTAATGAGAAGTCTGATGAGCCTCTGGAGAGGAAGTGTACTGCCTGCCGATGCGCTCCCAAGCCGCTCGCCTGCCCTCACTTGCTTCTAGTGTGGACCGCTCGCCTGCCCTCACTTGCTTCTAGTGTGGACGTTAGGACTCTCTACTGCTGTCTTTTCAGAAGCCTGGGACTCATGAGTAGGAAAAACGCTGAAACACATTTTTTTATAAACAGAACACCTTTGTAAGCAGTAGAATAGGCTTAGAAGACATATGGGAGGAGTGACACCGCAGGTGACAGAGAGCAGGTAACACTGGGGAAAGCTCTCCCGCCACAGCGATCGCTGTGTCAGGAACGTTTCCTTTACAGGTGATGGACAGAACAGGCATGTGTTTGAGCAGACCTGGGACTATTCTGAGTTTTCTCGTCAGTAAGTTCCAGCACTTCTCAGACCCATCTCTGCTGAGTGGGTGATTGGCACAGTCAGCTGTCCGTGGAAGCTTTTCACAATGACACGAGCTGAAGCTGGGAGTCTTCGTGGCCAAACAATTGATCTAATTGTCTTCCCTCTTTTTTTTTTTTTAATCACAGAATCGGAAGACTGTTTGATGGTACAGAACCCATTGTTTTGGACAGTCTCAAACAGCACTATTTCATTGACAGAGATGGACAGATGTTCAGATATATCTTGAATTTTCTACGAACATCAAAACTCCTCATTCCTGATGATTTCAAGGTGAGGGAATCCATGTTAATAGTAAATTTGTGATTTGTTTTGATATGCTCCAAAAAAAACCTCTTTCTAATTCTACCCCCTTGCCACGCATAGCAACTCGCATGGCATCAGCAACCCCTTAGCATGGCTACCCTGTCTGTGGAGCAGAGTGCATGCCTTTTATGTAGGATCAGGAAGCATTCTCTTTTTATTTAAATAATATACTTCATTTTAGGAAATTGAAAAGAAGTTAGTTAAATTCAAATTTAATTTCTGCTATGTCTTAGCAATCTTCATAGTAAAAGGAGCTTAACTCAAGGAAAATTTATCTCCCATAAATTTAAATATGCTTTTAGAATTGTTCCTTCTAAATGGAGTAGCAAGTATTGCCATCAAGCACAGTGAAGGGATCCTGGTAGGCGATGGAATTTGACCAGGGAGACATCAAAAGTGTTAGTATTAGAAGGGAATGCATGAAATAAAATAAAATTTTTATGGCTGGTAATGTTTCTCTAAATAGAAGATTTTTAAAGCTACTAATTCTGAATACTATTAGAACTAATAGAGAACTAATTAAAACCTCTAAATGCAGAACCAATGCCCTCCAATCAACGGAATAACAAGTATCACTGATGCTTCTAACAGAAAAAAAGCACAACAGAAATTGTAATGTACAGGTAGCAATAAATTTGATGAGAAGTGGGCAGAGTGTATTGAAAAATGAATTCTTATTTTGAGACAGAAAGAATATATTTAAGACTTTTATACACAATGGAATTTTTTAAAGATCCGTGTGAAGCAAAGAAGATTATATTCAAGTAGAAAATGTCTTAGTGGAAGGAATATTTGCAACAAGAGATTAATATCCATCATAAAAGAGTCCTCCAGACCTTTGAAGGCAGATAAACAATCTAGGAGAAATTTTAGCTATAAACAAGATTTTCCCAAAGGGAGAAAAAGATTTTATCAGTAAATATTTAAAGTGATATACAAAAGGTACAAGACTAAAAAATAATCCTTTTTATAAATTAGTTTGAATAAAATTGTCAAGATTTTTGGACACAGTGTTGGGGAAATGTACAGTGTGGTTGGGAAGGAAAGTGATTAAACCTTTTTGGAGGATAATTCAGCAATAGCTATTAAAATTTCAGACATGCATGCTGTCTAGCAATTTTATGCATATGAATTTATCTTCTATAAATATTCACAAGAGCATGCAAACATGTGTGTACATAGGATGTCTGGTAGTTGTGTTTATCATAAAAAACTTAACATACCTAAAAGGAGTTCAAAAACAGCAGATGGTAGAATGTAATATAGATTATCCATATAATGGAATAATTTTAAAGAGTATAACTCAAGAATATCTATTGATATATGGGGCCAAAACCAAACTTTTATGATTTGGTGAAAATAGCAAATTATAAAAAATATGCAATGTGTTTCTATTTGTGTAAAATATCATGTATGTTATGGATATCTGAAATAGCATCTTCTCAATACACAGATGCAGTTCACTTACACTGCAGAGCTGCGGTGTATTAGCCAAGGCTTCAGAGCCTGGGATGTAATGTGAGATGTGGACTCTTGAGAGAGCCCAGAACTTACTGCTGGCTCCGAAGTCTTCCTCACATCCACTGCAGAGGTGCTGGGGACTTGCACATCCCAACAGCACCTCTCACTCTTTAGTTTCTTTTTAAAGGTGCATAGCTTTTCGTGTAAATCAAGCATGCCCTGATGTAACTCCTCTGTACTCAATTGTGTTTGAGAAATAACCCTTGGCACATGCGCACTGCTTCAAATTCAGGAAAGAGAGGGTGACAGAGAGGCCCCTGAGTCCCTTAGTAATTTGGGATCTGCTGGTTTATAGTGGTTCACCTAAAACTTGGTCATTTCGGGAGGTGGCTCGGTGGGAAAAGTTCTTGCTGAGCAAGCACGGGACCTCACAGATCCTCAGTTTCCACATAAAGCCAGGCAGAGACAGAGGTGAACCATGGGGGCTCAATGGCCAGTGGTCTAGCCACAGTGGGGAGGAGTCCCAGGTTCAGTGACATAGCCTGTCTAAAACGCTAACAATTACAACAATGTAGAGGTTGATAGAAGGCGAGCATTGCCCTCAGACTTCCATATATTCACCCACACGTGCATACCTGCCCATACATGCCCACTCCCACACCAGCAGGAAATAAATTAACAGTCATATAACCTTCTGAATCTGACCCTGAACATGCTGTCCTAGCCTGACTAACTGCTGCATGGTAATATTCCTACAGACAGAGACACACGCTTTTCTAAAGGATATTGTATACTGTGCCCATGACAATTGCTTATTTAGCTACAGATGTCATAGGAGAACAGATGTTGAACATCAGTAGACAATACATTTCTCTTAACTCATCTAGAACTAACCTGACAACAGAAAGCTTGCGTGTATATAATCTCATCATGTGTAACTCCTGTTTCTAACAGGGATGCCACTCCAGGGAACCCTAAGATAGTAAACTGGTTATTATTGTTAGAAAATAAACATAGCCATTTATTTTTAATGGCAGCATATTTCAAGGAAGGAGCTCGGTATTTTAAACACATAGTTTGTCTTAACCCTCAGTCACAAACTTTCATGGGGACACTGTTCTGTCTCAAGGAACGTTTAGATTAGATGCTGATATGGACAGTTCCAGTGGCCATGCTCTGGGGACTAACCCAGTCACCTAGGACTGGGCCATTTGCTTAACCACACCTGTGGAGTGTCCCCTGAGGATTTCCGAACCCCAAATATCTACTGCTCATCAACTCTAAGTACAGAACACATCCTTTAGTTGATCATAGCCCAAGCTTGGGAGGGGGAGGGACTAAAACCAAACAAACAAACAAAAAACTTTAAAAAGAATTTGTCAAAGAAACCCTCATATCCGGGGGCTTTCAAATGCTTCCTTTGAAGCTGCTGGGAGATAGGCTTACATCACAGTGTTCTGGGACTGAGAGGGAGCAGCAGGAAGAAGGGTGGAAGCTGAGATGGCCATTTAGCTCTGTGGCCCTTGATGGAATTAATCCACAAAGAGAAGAGAAGTTCGTGGGAACCACACAACCCATGTGAGCTGGCAGAATGCCAGAATTTTCCTTCTGACCCTGACAATGGGACATGGCCTTGTCACGTTGCAGGAATTGCTTTGCAGGTTTGCCACAGAGAATGATCTTTGATTGCTTCCTTCTGACTCCAGCATTTAATGCTGGGCAAGCAATGGTGTGAAGTCCACAATTTTAGTATCCTGTGCCCATCAACTCCAATTCCACAAATATGTTGTCTGTGCTAAAGCCCACTTATCAATTCTGATAATGTCATATTTCAGAAGCTTATGTCCTGGTTTCTGTGGAAAGTCAGTTTTCAGTGTACTTGATGGCAGAACTTCTCTTGAGTATTTTTATGTGGCTCTAAGTGCCCTTCCTCTCGATTCTGTCTTCAATCATAATGATTTGCTTATTGCTACTTCAGACCCCACATACAAACGCCAATGCGTGTTTGTAATTCCCAGTTCCCCGAAAGTCTGATGCTTTGCTCTTCTCCTCTTAAGGACCCACAAGATTATCTTTCCCTCCTGTTTGTTGTTTTTAACATCTCTGAAAAGAGACCTCCCGTGATCACACTGTGAATATCCACCATTCCTAGATCCCCACAACCACTACCAGGCAGCCTACAATCAATCTACACTGTATCCAAAACTCTAATACTTTTTAATATTACAGAAGTATGCGTCTACTGTAGAAAAACTGAAAATATAAAAAAAGCAGAAAACATTTATGTACAATCTTCCCACTGCTCAGATTGTCAGTGTTAGAACTTGCCCAAGATTGCTTCTCCGTTGCTGGTATGAACTGTGACCCAAAGCAGCTTGGAGCAGAAAGGGTTTGCTTGGCTTAAAGTTACAATCCAGCATGGGCAAGCCGAGACAGGAAGTCAAGGCAGGAACTTACAGGATTTCCTCCTCTAGCTTGCTCGGCTTATACATCCCCAGGACCATCCACCCAGGAATGGCACTGCCCATAGTAGGGTGGGCCCTCTGGCATCAATTAGCAATTAAGAAAATTCTCCCAGTCCAAAGGTCTGCATGATGGAGGCAATCAATCTCCCATGTGAAGCTCCCTCTTTCCAGATAGGAAGCGTGGACAGCCAAAGGAAAGGGAGCTATCACAGAACCTTGCATAGCCTCTGGAACTTTTCCTGTACTTATTTTTAACAATTTTCTACTAAATTTTATTTTATGTAATGCCATAACTATGTCGAAGTTTACTTGATTGATCCCCAAAGTGCCCTGTACAATAGTTTTTCTGAGACACTACCTGGCCACACTCTGAGTGAGCATTTACAGCTCTTCACTCTAAGTCAGGTTCCTGCTCACTTAGTGGTGAGGCTGGGCCAGCTATCCCACAGAATGGCTTGTCATCTAGATTTGCCTGTTTAGCTCATCCAGTCATCTCCCGATGTCATTTGACCTGGAAATCACATCTGGAGCTGAGGGTTCCACATCTTTCCAAGAACACATACCCTGTGAGATTGTGTGCTCCGTATCACTGCACATGAGCAAGCTTGTGCCAGCCTAGGATGCTAAGGTTGAACTTTGCCAGATAATGAGGCATATGCCCTTGGGCTGCAGCAGAAATGAGTTCTGTGAAGCCTACTTTTCAGCCTCAGCATGGCTAACATTTGTGGCCAAATGATTCTCTGGGGTTGGGCTGTCCTGTACAATGTAGGACTTTGATCAGTTTCCTGGCCTCTCCCCACCAAAGAGCCAGCAGTGCCCCACCCCCAGTTACAGCAACAAAGAACATCTCTAAGCATTGCTAAATGGCCTCAAGCATTAGAATCAGCCCAGCTAAGAACCAGCAGTCTAGCTTATGGAAAAAGGGTGTTTATGGGGTGGGGTAGAGACTTTGGCCAGTTTATCTCATGGAATTAGGGAAGCCTTCTTTCATGGGTAGAAACAGTAGGACAGTTCTGAGGATCATGGCTGCTAGACTTTCCTGACTTCTCCTAAATCACTGTCGCTACCCTGGATCCAGCCAGCAGTGACCAGAGTCTCCTCTTCTCTGGTTTCACTGAGAGACTCCTTAGCCAACTCAGACAATACAAGCATAGCTTCTAGTTACTTCAGTTGCTAGGACTTACTCAGAGCGGAGGAACCTCACCCCCAGTCGGGAACCTTCGCCAGTCCTGGACCTCACTCCCACACGAGGAACCTGCACCAGCCCTGGACCTCACTCCCACTCGGGGGACCTGCGCCAGCCCTGGACCTCACTCCCACTCGGGGGACCTGCGCCAGCCCTGGACCTCACCCCCACTCGGGGACCTCGCCAGCCCTGGACCTCACTCCCACTCGGGGGACCTGTGTCATCCCTGGACGTCACTCCCTCTCGGGGTATCTGCGCCATCCCTGGACGTCATTCCCACTCAGAGGGCCTGCACCAGCCCTGGACCTCACCCCAACTTGGGGGACCTGCGCCAGCCCTGGACCTCACTTCCACTGGGGGGACCTGCGCCAGCCCTGTCCGTTGCTACCACCTGGCATTTGGCTCCCCCTTCCAGAGACTATGTTACTCCTGCCCATGCGTACTTCTTTCCTCACAAGGATGCTCCCTCAGAGGCAGGAAACTAGCTGCAGCAACCTAGGAGGACAAAGAGCCGGGCAGGCAGCCAGTCCCAGCCCCAGCCCTTTCTAGACAGTGCCCGGAGCCCCTCCCTTCACCAAGTCCTAAATCAGGCCTGTCTCCCTTAGCGCAATGTTCATGTGGTTTGCAAGCCTGATTGTTGCTCCGGTGTCCCTACCTTCATCAAGCATCAGGCCACTGTCAGCTGTGCTTTCTTGGTCTAGTCTTTTTCTGCAGGGTGTAAGTGGGGAGGTGGAGACACAACAGAGCACAGAAGGGACACATTGCTGCATCCATTTCCTTTAATAGTCATCAAAGAGAAATGCGAAGTTGGGTGCCCTTGCTCCCCAAACCCAAGAGTTGTCAGGAGAAGCTGGGAGTTCCCTTCCACTGGTGTGGGGCGAGGCCTTCTGGTAAGAAGCTGTGTGGGTCAGGGCAGAATAGGAACAGGTGAGCCAACTTCTCTGGCTCTGAGAACGAAGAATGCAAGTCCAGGCCTGGAGAGATGGCTCCAGAAGATGCTAAAGTGTTGGTCACACAAGCACCAAGACTTGAGTTCCATCACACATGAAGAAGCTGAGCACACACACATTTGCAGTGTCAGCACTGTGGAGATAGAGACATTCAGATCCCCTGGGCTTACTGGCCACCCAGCCTTAGGCTTAGGCTAAGGAGAGATCCTTGAAAAACAAGGTATAGAGCAACTGAGGAATGAGACTGTGGTTGATTTCTGGTGTGTGTGTGTGTGTGTGTCTGTGTGTGTGTGTACGCACGTGCTTGCATGCATACATGCACACACGAAGAAAACACCAGAATGCCAACCTAAGAAAGAATTGCAGAGTGAGGAAAATGATTAACCTTAAAGATTTAAACACTGCACAACCATCCTGGCCACCCCACCCCCATAGGGGGAAAGTCCTTAAAGTCAAGTGGAGGTAAGTCCTGCAGAGGTCTGTCACTTCTGATGGCTGGGTGCTGCTTTAAAACAAAGAATGGTACCCTCTGTGGCTGGTGATGCCGCGCTGTCAGGAGCCAGGGTCCCGGGGAAGACAGTCCTGAGTCCTGACTGCATTCCCCAGGGTGTTTGGCACAGATGCGGCTTTTAAAGCTAATGAGAGAATGGGTCAGTGGGACTGCAAGCAGAAGATGTGTCAGCGAGTGAGTCGAGTCTATCAGTAGCTGAATAGCCTTTGAGGCTTCTGAAGACAGAAGCTCTGTGAAGTGCCGAGTCCCGTGCAGGTCCAGTGAACATGCTGCACGTGTGGCAAGCGGGACTTTGCAGAGGAGTTAGGTTACGGGGGTAGAAGGATTTTCCTGGAGAACCCAGGTGGGCCTCATAGGAGGGGACAAGAGGCTCGAAGGTAGGTTGTGAATGAACAAAGCGCTGTGATGGCTGCCCCCTTGATTTCAGCCCAGTGGCATCCATTTCTGACTTACGACCTGTGAGAGCATGAGTCTGTGTTGATGTGAGCCACCAAGCTTGCGGTCATCTCTTATGGCAGCAATAAGAGACTAATGCATGGTATATTTACCCCTACCCATGAAGCGTGTAATTAACAAAAACTTTTTTTCTAAGATTTATTTTTCTGTGTGAGTGCATTAGTGCATGTGTAGGTGCATGCATATGTGTGTGTGTGTAAGCATGTTTGCATGTGCACACGTGTACCTGCACTGTATATGTACCGGTACCTATGGAGGCCAGAAGAGGGCACTGGGTCTCCTTGAGCTGGAGCTACAGGCAGTTGTAAGCCACCCACATGGGTGCTAGGAACTGAACTTGGTCTTCATGAAGAGCAGCAGGTGCTTTTAACCATTGAGCAATCTCTCCAGTCCAAGAAATATATTTTTAAAACATGCTTTATTTGCAAGTTGGATTCTACCCATGTTTACTTGTTCTCCTGTGTGCTGGTCTTCAGGTCTTAGAGTAGCTCACCTATGAAGTGGGGTCACCCTCTTTCTAGCTCAAAAACTGGTTATACATTTCAAAAAATTAAATACATATTCTCAGAAGCTAAAATCACTGAAACATGATAGTTTTTTTTAAAAAAAAAAAGTAAAAAATAAAAAAGTTTCCCTTTACCAGTGCAGGGGGATGAGTGTTGAGGAAGTGGGCCTTGGATTCTCACTGCTGGGTTGGCCTTCACCATTCTCTAGTTGTCATAATGGAAGCTCCTCACTCATGGGTGAGGAAAAGCAGATTCTGTAGGTGCATCTCCCCTGAGGGGCTGGAGACCAGCCCACTGCTGCACTGACTGACATCCGCCCAGCCCACTGCTGCACTGGCATCCGCCCAGCCCACTGCTGCACTG
>JAQHUG010000147.1:3200298-3212274 GCA_028555095.1 Dicrostonyx torquatus
TGTCCATCCATGGCCAGGCTTCAGAGTCACTTATAAATTATGTAACCTGTGTATTTAAAGAAAAAAAAAAAGGTAAAGGCTTAGTGAGCAAAGAGGGACTCTAACCCCAAGTCCTTCTAGGCTCATTACCTTTGATTTTATTTGTGTATGTATGTATTTATTATTTACTGTGCTGGGTGTTGAACCCTAGGTCACATCTTGCCAAACAGCTTAGGTTACAAGATCTCTATCCTATCACAGCTTTGTTGTAGATGCAGCACTTTACAGTGGGAGGAAGTTGTAATATGATTTGTTTCCCTGAGTCTTCAGACAGAGGCTGAGGTCTGAACAGTGAAGGAGAAGCCTGGGGTAGTGTGAGGATGTGACCCATTCTCCAATGCCATCTGTCCCCTCAAAACCCTACTTCCAACAAGACTCCTACCAAATGCCACTACTAAGCTCAAGATCTTAGAATGATGGCCAAAGTTCAGTGTTGATTTATGCCTGAACCCCACAAAGTGTTTTATCTAGCCCTGTTGTCATGTTACTTTGTCCAGTGATTCAGTCGGAACAGACTGTGCAGTTCAGAATGACACAGGGTGTTGGATGAGGGAATCAAAGTTTTTAGTTAGAAAAAATTCAAATCCCACAGCATGGAAGTTAGGGTGGGGTAAATTACGGTGGCTCTCAGGACACTCCCAGACATCAAATGAGGACCTAGAACACAGCAGCCCTTGTGCAAGGGACTCAGAGATGAAACAGAGAGTTGGGATGCCAAGAGAGGATGACCTTTGCCTGGGGAGCGGGGCAGGTATACCAGCAGCACTGACAACCAAGCCCTAACTCCTGTACCTGATAAAGAAAGACTTTCCAATTTGGTTAAGCTAGGCACTTGAGTTGCGGAGATGACCCCATATTACCTGGGTGTACTGTGTTATGGGGGTTCTTAAAAATCCAAGAGGAGGCAGGAAGGTCAGAGTCAGAAAAAGACGTATGGAAATGCAGGCAGAGGACGGAATGGCTGCGGGCAGCCTCTGGAAGCAAGACTCATCCTTAAGACACCAGCGTAGACTCTGATGCTTTGACCAGGACTATGAGAATCACCTTTATACAATGATTGCTACTTTTGGTGGGGAAAGGTTTACTTTGGCTCATGGATTTAGAAGGCTGCATCCGATGTGCTGGAGAATGCATGGTCCAGTTCACATCCTGCAGGCTGGGAAGGCGAAGAGGATGCTGCCAGCCATTTGGCTCATTCCTTTCACCTCTCTTCATTCTGGCCAGCAGTGACTGGAAACATGGTGTCCTCAGCAGCGGTGAACCTCTCGCTGAGCAGAGGCTGTCCTGTACGTTCTTGAGTGACACCTTCAGTGTTGTGTGCTATTGGGGTGTTAGGGAGCATATCAGCAGTGTCATGTACAAGTGGCTGATGAAGCCCCTCAGAGGCACAACAAATGAAAGAGATCTGGAAGGTTCATTCCAGCCAGTATGAGGCAAGGCCACAGTGTTTGAAGGGCGGGTCAGCGAAAAGTAAAATCACAACAGCTCTGGCCTTAAGGATGCGGAAAATTTTTTCTACTCTTCTGGCCATTTGTTTTTCTGCCTTGGAGAACTCAGTTCATCAGCCCATTTGTTGATTTGGATTTGGGGTATTGAATTTTTGTAATTTTTTTTACTGATTCTAGGTATTAATCCCCTGCCAGATGTATAGTTGGCCAAGGTTTTCTCCCACTTGGTGGCTGCCCCTGCTGTCTTCTAGCCTGTACAGAAGCCTTTGGCTTCACGCAGTCCTCTTGATCAGTCCAGAACGCCCTTACAAGGCAGAGCTTAAAGTGTTTAGCCTATGGTTTCCTTTAGCAGTTTTAGAGTTCCGGGTCTTACAGTCAGATTTCATGCATCTTAGTGGATTTTTACAAGATAAAAGATATTCTTTTGAAATCATGTTCAAGATCGTGAGGTGTCAGGGAAATGTAGTTAAAAATTGCTTTCCAGTCTCATCCCACCCCTGTGAGAATGCGGGTCAGTAAGAGACTAATGACAACAGGTATTGGTGAGAGTGGGGGGCGAGGGAAGCCCTTACACACTGCTGGTGGGAAGGCACACTGGTGTGACCGCTGTGGAAATCACTATGCAGGTGCCACACACACGCACACAAATACAAGGACTGGAGTTGTCTAAGCAGCCGAAGGAATCTAAGGCAGCTCCCACAGGTACTTGCTCATCCATGCGTAATGCCTCACAGTTGCCAGGATGCACAGCCAGCCTAGATGCCCATCACAGGACTGATAAAGTTCCATTCTCAAACCCGCTGCCTGCACAAAGTTGTCCTGATACCCACACACATCACGACACACACTGTATGACATACACATGTATGACACACACACAATAGTAAATAATAAAATCTTTAAAAAGAAAGTATAGTGTGTAGACACAATGGAATTGTATTCAGCAGTAAAGTAGCAGAGGAGATAGAACTAGGAGTCATCATGTTAAGCAAATTAAGCATTAATATCACGTTTTCTTTTTTTATGCAGGATCTAGGGTGTGTGTGTGTGTGTGTGTGTGTGTGTGTGTGTGTGTGTGTGTTGCAGGGCTAGGGCTTGAACCCAAAGCCTTATACATGTTAGACCAGTACTATGCTACTTAGTTACATCCTGACCCTTATTTAAGTTTTCCTTTTCTTTTTTTAAGGCAGGATCTAATTGAGTTGCCTGGGCTGGCCTTGAACTTTCAATCCTCCCTTCTCAACCTCCTCTGTAGCTACTATGATCGATTCTGGGTTTTGTCTGGGGCGTGTATGTGTATGTATGCACAGGAACATGTGGTGCGGGAGATGTGTCTGTATTCTGTCAATCATGTTTTAAATAAATGCTGATTGGCCAGGTAGGAAGTATAGGCGGGTCAACGAGACAGGAAGTAGAGGCAGGGCGAGGAGAAAGTCTGGGAAGCAGGAAGCTCCCTTGGCATTCCTGCATAGTCCATCTACGAAGCAGGATGTAAGCTGCTCGCTGAGAAAAGGTACCAGCCATGTGGCTTGCATGGATGGGAACAATGGGTTAATATAAGTTACAGGAGCTGGTAGGAAGACTGAGCTAATGGGCCAATCAGTGTATAACCTAATGTAGACTCTCTGTGTGACTTTCTTTGGGGCTTGCCGGCTATGGGGTACTGGGCGGGACACAAACCCCAACAAGCAGGACCCTCATGTTACAAACATGTGTACTCACTTGGAGGCCAGAGATGGGCCTCAGCACTCCATCCACTTTGTCACTGAGACAGGGATCTGCTGCGGGAGCTCCTTCCGCCCCTTCAGCCAATAGCCTTTAAGAGACCATGCCCAAGTTGGCTATCCTGGAACTGGCTTCACAGTAGACCAGGCTGCCCTTGAACTCACAGAGATCCTCCCGCCTCTGACTCCCAAATGCTGGGATTAAAGGTGTGCACCCCACACCCAACCTATTCTTTTGTTCTTATGTCTTTAAACAGAGTCTCGTGTAGCCAAGACTGGCTTTGAACCCCTGATCATTCTGCCGCTGCCTCAGAAATGCTGAGATTATGAAAGCACACATAACTTGAGTTTGCCCTGTCTTGAGAGTGGACATATCTCAGCTAATTCTCCCCAGGGTCAGGAGGCCATGCAAATAGAAACACGGGCAAGGAGGATTGGCAGAGCCAAGTCTTCCTTTGCTGGGAAGGTGGAAGGCTGTGTAAAGAAGTACCAGGTTCTGCAAGATGAGTGTCCATGACAGCATCTTACACCTGGTCCTTATTTCCCAATAGAGGAAGGAAGTGGACTGTCCAACGAGAGGCACACCAACTACTATAAGCCACTGTACCATTCTTCAGGTCCCGAAGATGTGAATGAAGCTGCTACCATGGTTACTGCTTCCTTGGGGAGGGGGAGGGAACCGTAAATGTAGTTCTGGGCCATCCTCTGCTTCTGGTCTGTCCCTTGCTCTTAGAGTCATGAGGCCATGTATTTACAGAGCTGGCTCTCATGTGAATAGCAACCACCACCTGTCAGCTTGGGCTCATGGAAGGAAGGCAGAAATGACTTTGTCAGTTGATTAGCGTGTTCTCAGTCGACATGTCTGGACAAGTATCCACTTATCTCACACCCAGGGATGATTGTGACCATAGCTACATTGAGACATAATATTGACCTGCTTGTCAACACCGCCTCTCATGCTGCCTCTCCCGTCCTTGGCCCCATTCTCTTTGTCTTCTCTTTCAGTAGCTCCTGTGTGGATTTTACTACCTACTCCCTAGATTTGGGGCTTTAATTCAGGCCATCTGTGTATGCCTAAGTCTTTCAGAAATGGATAAGGTCCCCTTTCTCGCCCAGTTCACAGGAGTCAGAGTTGTATGCTGTTTGCATCTTTGCTTTGAGACAACAGTGACAGGTGGCCAGGGGCAGGGTGAGAACCTTCCAAATCTCTATCAGCCTCGCCTAAACCATCACATACCAACACCCAAGTTTAAGTAAAAGCCACATGCTCATTTCCTAGACACCCACTCAAGCCTGTCCCCAGGCCAAGCTTCCTACACCTTCCCATGATGAGTTCTGAAGGTGGCAAGAATGGAAGGCTCCTGTGAGTGTGTCTGCAGCTGATCCTAACCATCAGAGCAGACCATATTTGGAATCCCACCAACAACATCAAGCTTGAGATCCCCAGGTACATTTTTGAACTGAAAAAGGAAAGTGAATCCTTTCACATTTCAGTTTTTCATTTGTGAAATGGAAGTAAGGATGGGGCCTGATTTCATAGGTGTTTTGAGGACTTAATTCGTGATAATTCCTTAAACAGGCCTATCTGCTAGCCCTTCATCCCCTGTATCATTAACAAAATGAATGAATGCCTTGGTTAGAGTTTCTATTGTTGTAACGAAACACCAGGACCAAAGCAACTTGGGAAGGAAAGTGTTTATTTGGCTTACACTCCCATATTATTGTTTTGTCACCAAAGGAAGTCAGGACAGGAACTCGAGCAGGGCAGGGACCTGGAGGCAGGAGCTGATGCAGAGGCCATGGATGGGTGCTGCTTGTTGCCTTGCTCCCCATGGCTTGCTCAGCCTGCCATCTTGTAGAACCTAGGACCACCAGCCCAGGGATAGTACCACCAACAATAGACTGGGCCTGTCACCATCCATCACTAGTTGAGAATATGCTCTGCAGGCTGGCCCACACCCCGATCTCATGGAGGCATCTTAGTTGGGGTCCCTCCTCACAGATGACTCCAGTTGTGACAAGTTGACAGAAATCTAGCCAGCACAAGGAGTGAATGAATGAATGAGTGAATGAGTGAGTGCAAATGGAGTCTTTACAGATGTGTTCTAAGTGAAATGTTTGCATTGAGATTTGGTTACTGAAATACAACAGAAGTGAACAGACATCAATTTTAATATAACATTTAAATTTAGTTATGTGATAACTTTATACATGCATACAAAATTGTATTTTGATTCCTACTCCTTCCCCCAACTCCTCATAAATCTACTCCCTAATCCCTACTCCAATTTCATTTCTTCTTTTTGAAAAATAACCCACTGAGTCCAGTCTGTGTTGAGCACATGCTCATGCATGCAGAGCCATGTATGCTGCCCAGGCGGCCATCCCCTGGGGGCATGGCCAGCCTACTAGGGCCACTCCCTTAAAGAAAACAGACTCTTCCTCTCCTTTTGACAACTCACCAGTTGTCAAAAGTTCCATTGCTGGGGGAAGGCTTGTGAGCCCTTCTCCCTACTTGCTGGAATGTGCAGAGGGCCACAGCTGCTGTGGGTTCATGGCTACAGTGGCTCTGTTGTGCCCAGAAGTGTCATACACACCTTTATCCCAACACTGGGGGGATGGACCATGAGGTCAAGGGCAACCTATACTATCTTGTAAGAGCCTAAGCAAAACAAATCAAACAAAACACAACTTTTGGCACCTTATATGTGTTTTCCACTGTGAAATGCCTTTTAATTCTCCCCAGGACTATACTTTGTTATATGAAGAGGCAAAATATTTTCAACTTCAGCCAATGTTGTTGGAGATGGAACGATGGAAACAGGACAGAGAAACTGGCCGCTTTTCACGGCCCTGTGAGTGCCTCGTGGTGCGTGTGGCCCCGGACCTTGGAGAAAGGATCACCCTCAGTGGGGACAAGTCCTTGATAGAAGAAGTATTTCCAGAGATTGGTGATGTGATGTGCAACTCCGTCAATGCAGGCTGGAATCACGACTCAACACATGTCATCAGGTTTCCACTAAACGGCTACTGTCACCTCAACTCAGTCCAGGTATGTCAGCATATACCGTACAGCACCGGTGCCATTCTCAGTGCGGTCACTTAACCTTTCTTCCACCAATGTCTTTCCTCCAGGGAGCTGAGGAACTGTTATGTGCAATGCTTACATCGGGTTGGTGGTTTCCCAGCATCCATCCCATAAATCCATAAGTCTTTGTTGAGCACCTACTGTGTGCCTGATACTATGTGCACCTACTGTGAGTACAGGTGACGCAGAAGAAAGCAGACAACAGTTCTGTGTTTGTGGAGTTTGTCTCAAAAGTGGGTGGGGAGAGACATTAACCACCATAAACCCTGCACATAGAGTAAGAAGAGGACATCCGGGGCAGTGTCTGTGCTAGTGTTTGTCACTGTAACAAGCACTTGAGAGAAACAACTTCATTTATTTTGGCTCATGGTCTCAGAGGGGATCACTTGGTCCACATTGGGCTGTAGTGAGGTAAAACATTGTTACTGACAGGTGTAGTAGAGGAGAGTTGCTCACCTTATGGTGACCAGGAAAAAAAAAAAAAAACAGAGAGCAACAAACGGAAGTGGCCCCTGCATGATGTGCCCCTCAGAAGTACATCTTCAAGTGAGCTACTTCCTCCAGTCAGGCCCCACCTCCTGACAGCCCATTCACTGTGAAGTCATCAGCAAATCAAGGAATTGATTCGGTTAGTGTCCTCAGTGACTGTGTCCACCAGCTGCAGAACAGGCTTTCTATGCCCAGCCTTGTGGGGTGTGCTCCATACCTAACCCCTAATGGTCTTCCAGGCAGAAAGATCAAGTTGTAAGGAGCCCACAGCAGAAGTGCCCTCAGCATGTTGAGTGCTATCAGGAATGTCACTTGAAGGAAAGGAACCAGAGTGAGTTTGTATAGCACGTATGGGCAGGGATGGCGGAGACAGTCATGGTGAGCCTCAGTGACATGTTCTGCTTTAGTGGGGTTTGGGAGAGAAGGGCTGCGGTGTTGGCTGGTAAGTTCATTCGCTTGTGGGAGATGAGAAGAAAGCCAGAAGATGAATTTGAACAGAAGAGGAAGCTGCTGCAACATTGTTCTAAGGGTCCAAGAATGTAGATCAGTTGGGCTTACCCAGCATGAATTGGGCACTGGAACTGATTCTTAGTACCCCATGAGCTGTGGTGCAAACCTACATAATTCTAGCACTTGGGAGGTAGAGGCAAGAGGATCAGAAACTTGAGATCACTGGTTAGGACCACCTGGGTTCAGTACCCAGCATCCACATTGGTTGGCTCACAAGATGCCTGCAGCTCCAGTCTGGTGATCTCTCCTGGCCTCCTTGGATAACTACACACAAATGATGCACATCCTGAGAAGGACGTGTGCATGCATGTGGTGTGTGTGGGGGGGGTGTGTGTGTAAATAAAATAAAGACATTCAAGATCATCTTCAGCTCATTAGCAAATCTAAGGACAGTTTTATCTACATTGAGACCCTGTCTTAAAACAACAACAACAACAACAACAACCGAACTGTAAGATGATAATAGAGAACGAGGAGGCAGGTCACCAAGCGATGGTCTCAGTCTGAGAGTGTCTCAACTGCTGGTTTCACAAGCTTTTCCGACTGTTGCTGGGAGTTGTAAGAAGCCCTACAGGTTTCTGACAGAAGTGGAATGGAACTCTCATGTTCTGCGGTGGAGACACCTTTGGGAGAAGAAAACATGGGGGTGGGATTGATGATTTGGTTAGACCACGTGATGTGCTATGTGCCTTAGATGCTGATAGGTGCTGTGTTCATCCTAGCTCAGGGAGCTGAGCATCTGTTCTGCACCCCCCAGCCCTGGCCGTGGTCAGTGGGTCCCTGTCTTGTGACAGCAGGCTCTGCTAGTGTGCCTGCCTTGTGGTGAGGACGCAGAGGCACACCCGAGTCTTCCCCAGAGCCCTGCAACACTGAACGCTATTAGAAGGCAGTAGGCCCCTGCTCTCTTTAGTTGGAACTGGCCCGTGTGAGTTTGTTCATTGTGAGTCATCAGTGGGCTGGGACATAGCTCAGTGGCAAAGTGCTCACCTAGCGAGTGCAAGCCCTATCTATATTCCATCCCCAGCACCACTAAGTGCTCTCCAAGAGAAAGGCTAGAAACTCTCATGGGATCATGCTGCTTCAGGGAAATTGCCACACACTGTTTATAATTTTTCAAATGTATGAACAGTTGTCACAGAGCAGAATATCAGGAAACTCAGAAAAATGAGACCTGCCAGCATCCAGAGGAAGGTACCCAGTCTTACTAGGGTTCCAGAGAGCAACAGTTGCATCTCATCTTTGTGGATGGCACCCACTGGAGGTATGAGGTGGTCATACACAGCTACACACACACACACACACACACACACACACACACACACACACACACGAGGCTGTGTTGTCTCTAAATGCTTGTGAAGCCTCAAACCTTTCTCCTCCCATTCACCCTTCCAGGCGCTCGTTGAGCTGACCACAGCATCCAAAGGCAGAGTAAGAGAGTCTCAGCGCTTCCCCTTGTCCAGTGAACACCTTCTGTCGTCCGTATGCCTGAAGCATTGACCAGATCAGCTGTGGGAGTCTCACCTGTACCACCTTCACCACTCACACAGCCCCAAGCCATTCTTGCTTCCCACTCTACCCACCACCAAGAGGCAGACACCTGTCTGGCAGCACACAGAGACTTAGGGACAGGGCATCAGATATCTGCAGATAAACCCAGTCATTTAAATGTCCCTAAAACCAAGGAACTTTGTTTAACCACCCTGTGAGTTAGCTCAGCCGGTAGAGGTGCTTGCCTTTAAGTCTGGCACTCACACACACACACACACACACACACACACACACACACACACACAGAGAGAGAGAGAGAGAGAGAGAGAGAGAGAGAGAGAGAGAACTATGTAAATAAATAATTGAAAAAATAGAAAAGAAAAAAAAAGCAATGTCTTCCTAAGCAGTTGAAGCAAGCACTTGGCCACACGCAAGCAAGCACTGGGCCATACCAGATACTCGGCCCATTCTGTGTATGAAACTCTGGGCCTGAAGAAAACCGGAGTCCATGACACCCCTGGGGGAAATAAGCATGAGAATGAGGGTGTTGCTGTCCAGTGGCTCCTCGTGCCCATATGTCCTCTCCTAATGGGGCAGAAGATCCTTTCAGAGCACACTGAGGCAACTCTCACCTGATGGGTTCCATTCCCTCCTCTGCTAGAGTTCTGCCCAGAGTTGTCTGCCACCATTGTATTCACCAGAACTCAGGGAAGGTCCCATCACCCTGTCCTTAGTCCCATGAGCGAATATGCAAAATGAATTCACCTGTACCAGCTGTGGAGCGTGCTTGCAACTGTTTTCAATCCTGGCCTTGTATCTGAAACACAGCCTCATTTTTCCAGTCTCTCCTAGTACATTATTTTACTTCTATATTCCATGTAAAAGTTGGTGATATGAACTGATTAATTAAGAAGCTGGAGGCCATGTAGCTCAGTGGTTGAGCGCTGGCCTAACATGCACAAGATGCTGGCTTCAATCCCTAGCACTGCATTTATTTAATTAATTAAACTTTTAATTATAATTAGGATTGCCTTGCTTTGTTATAGTTAAGGTCTTGCTTGTTTATTTTGAGTCAGACTCACACTGTGTAGCCCAGGCTGGTCCCACACTCTTGCCCCTCCTGCCTTTGCCTTCCGACTACTGAACGTGATATCACACATGGTCCACTTTATTACTGACAGTTTGAAAGTCAGTTAACAGCATTTCACTGCACTCAAAACAGAAGAAAGTTGAACCAAGCTTATCTTTAAAGTTATGGCTTATGGTGTCCCTTTCCTTAAGAGATGTGTGCAGTCTGATTCTATGCAGTGAACTATCTGTTACATTGCCAAAGAAACAGAGTGCGCTCAGTTAGCTCCTCAGGGTCACTGGGTGGCTTCCTGTATCCAAGTGTCCAACATAGAGCAAATGCAAGGATCTGGCTAGCATTTGACTTTGAAATTAAACAACATTTACTTGAACAGCATTTAGGCTAAAGGAGACCTTTTAAAGTATCTTCTTGTTTGTTTGTGGTCCTAGGGGTCAAAACCAGGGCTGTGTACATCCTGGGCAAGCACTCTCCCACAAGTGACAGCCCCAGCTAGAAAGAGCTTCATTTTCTAACGCAAAACGATTGTCTTCACTCTTGAATATGCATGAATTGAGCTTTGGAACACATCTTTGGTGTGCTTATGTGGCACTTGCCTTGCCCCTAAGTAGATGCCTGTCTTGTTTTTCACAGGTCCTCGAGCGGTTGCAGCAACGAGGATTTGAAATTGTGGGCTCCTGTGGGGGAGGAGTGGACTCGTCCCAGTTCAGTGAATATGTCCTCCGACGGGAACTGAGGCGGACACCCCGCGTACCCTCAGTCATCCGGATAAAACAGGAGCCACTGGACTAAACAGACATATTTCTTATGCAAAAAGAAAACATACACAACCTAATAATATGCGAAAAGGAACATTTGTGTGCAGCTGGGACAGTAAACCAAGCTCTGAAGCTACAATTGAATAAAAGACGTTTCTGTGCTCTAGAAATCACACCTGTATTCATATGGGAACAATTGGAATCATGATATCCTCAAGATGTAAAAAAAATATATAAATATATAAATATATATATATATATGTCAAAAGGTAGGAAATGCAGAGAGAGAGAGAGAGAGCTATGGTGGGTGCTGCGATGGCCACGCGTGTCCTGGGCCTCTGAGGTCTCTGTCCAGGAAATAAGCCATGACGGAGGACAGAGGCTCCTTATGCTGTCAGTTCCCAACAGTCATCCGTTGTTTCTTTTTTCCTTTATCTCTCTTCCTTTTCTTTTTTTTTTAAACAAACAAAACAAAGCACCTCTGCTGGTGTTTCTTTGCAAGTGGAGGTGTCATGTTTCATCAGGTAGGGACCAGGAGGGAATTCAGAGGACCACTGGAGCACGGAGCACACTGCATCGGACGTCCATAGACAGGACATTTGAACTGTGGTTTCTACAGGAGTGACACTTTTTTGTCCACCTCACAACCGTGACCTTTCCTTTGTTTTTATGCCAATTGTTGATCATTTGGCAGAGGGGCCAGAGCTATTTCTTGCTAGAGATCTCCAGTTTCAGTCTGCTGCTTTCCTACAATTTTTTCAGATTTTATAATGTATTAAATACAATAAACTCTGTTTAAAAAATGAGTCCTGTGTAGACTACACGTGTTGGGAAAGGATGGATTGAAATGAATTTTTCCTTTGTCCCTGTTGTTGAGCATGAGAAAGAGCTCCTGGCAGCTGGAGCAGCTTCAAAGGCCCACAGACAGAGAAGGCTGTGCTCTGTCCTCTTCCAGCTTGGCCAATGCTTCCTGGTTCCTGGACTTTGTTATTCTGCCTTGTTGAATAAGATAAATCACTTTGTTTTTTTCTTGATGAGGAGGAAGAGGATGGAAAACAGGAATTCATTCAAGCTAAGCATGAATTCTAAAACTGATACTTCCCAGGCCAATCTCTGTGCCTTCTCCCTCTTGATACAGCCCTCCCTCTCTACACCTTCCCCTACACAACTCTCCCTTCAGCCCTCCCTCCTTATACCTTCCCCTACACAACCCTCTCTCCCTACAGCCCTCCCTCCCTACACAACCCTCCCTTCCTACAACCCTTCCTCCCTACCTTCCCCTAAACAACCCTCTCTTCCTACAACCCTCCCTTCCTACACCTTCCCCTACACAACCCTCTCT
>JAQHUG010000147.1:3237713-3250304 GCA_028555095.1 Dicrostonyx torquatus
AACACATGTATATAATTTAGAAACAAAGAGGTTTGCTCTGGGGAATATCATTAAAACAATGGTACTCCCTGTTAGATTATTTACAAACTTTTTTGAGAAAGAGGCTTATTTATCCAAGACTAGCTTTGAACTTATGGCTGAAATGGCCTTGAGCTGCTGACCTTGTGCCTAAGGAGTGCTGGAATTACAGGTATGTGTGTGTGTTTGTGTATATGTGTATGTATGTATATAATATGTATATGTATTTATGTACACATATGTGAAATGGCCTTGAGTTGCAGACCCTGTACCTCAGGAGTGCTGGGATTACAGGTGTGTATGTGTGTGTGTTTATGTATATTGTATGTATGTATATATCATATATATATATATGATTTATGTACACATATGTGAAATGGCCTTGAGCTGCTGACCCTGTGCCTCAGGACTGCTGGGATTACAGGTGTGTGTGTGTATGTGTGTGTGTGCGTGCATGCACACATCTGTTCATGTATATGTGTATGTATGTATATAATATGTATATGTATTTATGTACACATATGCGCAACCAGAGATCAAACTCTGGGCTTACAAGAAGCACTTGAGCAACCGCATTTCTTTACTGAACTTACACGTTTGAAGACCGCTATTTAATGATAAGTTTTAGACAAATGTCATATGTTCTCCACCGGCCTTGACTCCAGGTAGCTGAGGAGGACCTTGAACTTTTGATCCTATGGCCACTGTTTCTCCAGTACTGAGATTATAGGTGTGTGCCACCATGATCCATGCACGTGGTACCTGGGGCTTCATGCATGCTAAGCAAGCCGTTAAGGTCCGAGCCCCAGCCAGGGAATATTTTCTTATTTCCAAATCACTCTTCCAGACTGAATCCATAGGCCAAAGGTCTTCCCATGTGCCTTTCACGTCTGTAGCCCACGTTGCCAAACCCTGCCTACCATATGGCAGGTTCTCATTGACAGTCATGAGAGGACCATCAGCAACACTCTCCTGAAAGCAAGCGCCATGCTGTGGCAATTCCATGAAAACTAGGGCAGATTGCCCTTCGCTCCTCTTTTCCTGTTCCTCCCTGTCTTCTCTTCTTCCCCTTTCCCTTTCTTTTAACTACATGCTTCTATAGGGTTTTCTTGAAGTTTACAAAATCAAGACTGTAATGAGTCTTTCTCAGTCCCACCAGCCAGCTGCAAAATAATGCCATGGAGACTTCTTATTAATTATGAAAGCTCAGTCTTAGCCTAGGCTTGTTTCTAACTAGCTCTTATAAGTTAGCCCCTACATGCTGACCTGACTGTGGCATTTACCTCTCCTCCTGCATGTCCTGCTTTCTCTGTTCTTTCTTCTTCCCTGAGCTCTTTCTGTCTGGAATCCTCACCTATGCCTCCTGCCTAGCTATTGGTCTTTATTATACCAGTCACAGCAAGAAATCTTCACACAGAGTACAAATATCCCACAACATTTCCCTCGTTTGTCTAAATAAAAAGGAAAGATTATAACTCTAACACAGTAAAACTATTTATAACAAGAACAATTATAGATAAGAATTACATTTACAATATTCAGTCCATTTGTATTTGTCAAAGCAGAGAAAATACTCTATTATTTATCTTATCTTGGTGAGTCCAAAGTTTTATATCTAATTTACTTTTTATCATGATTAAGAAAAACTGTAACTATGACTAAAAAATCTTCAACTCTATCATAGACCTGAGTAAGACAGAATAGTTCCTGAGTAAACAGGAAATGCAAAACTATAGAAATGACAGAGACAGCTGGCTACCTGGACAGTCACCCAAGTTTCCTCTGCAACATTGAGGCATCCATCTTTGGCCTACAGGCCTAGAATATTTGACAGATTTTTGTGAAGCAGGAATTTTGAAGGACTGCCCTAACTTTTCTTGACCAAGTTCAGCAGTCACTTTCTTTTGTATCCTGCTTGTCCAATTTGTAGTTTACTGTCACCAGTCAAGATAAGGCAGTTTCTTGCCCAGATGGAAATAAAATGCAAACTCCATATGGAGGTTCTTTGATGCCCATAATCCTTTTTTTGAAGTAAATTGGTGCTGCCAGGAGCAGACATGTCTTACTTTCATAAAGAGTCTTGTTATTAAAACATTTTAAATGCCATATTCTGGATGTCTCTGAAGTGTCTGAATATTATCTGTCTATTTAAAATATAGCCCTGTTTGTCTTTGAAAACATAACTAACATGGCTCTAAGTTTGATTGTTATAGATTACTAGCTACTAACTTGTATTTCTTTATTATCTTAATAGCTGTCAATATTACATTGTTAAGTAAGCTGTATATGTACAAAATATTTAAAAAGAGTAGAAATGTATATACAGTATAACAAAATAACCTTAAATTTGTACCAATATATAAAATCCACACTAATGTAAAATATGTAAAACTAGTAGTTTTTTAGTTCAAAAGTAGAGTCAACAATCCACCCCTTTATCCCATCAATTCTATCCTATATCCCTGCCCTTTCCCTTCAGAAAGAGATCCCTGAATCTAATCTCCTTGGTTCAGCTTTATTCATGACCATTGCCAACAACAACTTGTAACCAACCTCCCAAATGATGATAAACATCCAGAATTCATTGAATGACCAAAAACACCCACCCCACTTTTTGGAAATGTGGGCATTGTATTCTCCAATACTTCCTATTGTCTGGAAGCGATGGCATCTTTGGGGGACCCTGAGGGAATTGGGATAATGGTCAAGTCCTGGGAGAATTAGTTGTATTATTTTTTATTTAGTCTCGTGGGAAAGTGTAGAGTCTATCTGAAGTCCTGGATGTAGCAGTGCATGAGTGCATAAGTGCATCTTAACTAGCGCTTTGAAGTTGTTCTAGATGCAGTATTTTGATAAAACTTCAACGGAGGCATTCTGAGAGGCTGGGTCAACTAGGCGACTTATCTTCATTGGTGTCTGGTTCTTTTGTTTTGAAAATATGTAAGCTTCATTAACACAAGTATGGAATGTGTGGTATGCACAAGTCAGTTAAAGATTTTTGTTTTATGTTTGAGCAGGTAAAAGGCATCTGTTAACTTTATAAATTTGTTTGGACTGGGTAGCCAAACCTCTATTCATGGCACATAAGAGGGAGCATGTACTAATAAGTCATGAGCACTCTATAGCCAACAAGATTTATCAGTCTCAGAGCTGTTCCCATAGTAAAGAGACCAGCATATATTCACCTGTCCTGTAGTCCTTCTTAGTTTCTTCCTTCATGTCTGTAGTCAAGATTTTCAGAAGGTCTTCCTCAATCAAATCTGATCTTTATTGTATTTATTAATTTTTATTAATAATAACCAATTAATATTAATCTTTATTAAAAAGAACCAAAATGTTTTATTTCCTGTGGAAAAAAAAGGCATAACCTCTCCTCCAAAACAACATATTTTCTGACTTTGATTTTAAAGTTAAGACATTCTTAAAATATAAAGGTTGGTTTAATTTAGCAGGTTCTATAAACTAATATCTCTCTATAGCTATTTTTTATATTCACATTTTAAAAAATTTAAAAACAACAAAGCACAATGCAGGATCCAGGTGCCCTGTGCATTTCTCATCTTTATGTGGCTTCTTTTATATTACTTTATCATCTCTTTAAAGACTATTATTTTAAAATTGTTTTTATAACTGTCTGTACACATTTTCTTTCTTTAGCATATAAGCAGATATTTAAACATCCTGTGCCTTTTTAGAGGTTCCCTGTGTCTGGGCCTGGCTTTAGTAAGCACCTGCAGTGAGACTCTGACCACATGAGACCAATCTTATACTGCCATGAGCTCAGCTTAGCGCATGCACCAGTGCTCCTGAGAAACCGCAGGACTTGGAAGCCACATTCAGAACTTTTCCTAGTTCTTCCTGACCTTATGTTTTGGTATTTGAGCCTCATGTTGGACACCATATGTAACAAGTCTTTCTCTGTCTCTCCAGCCAGCTCTCAAATAATGACATGGAGACTTCTTATTAATTATGAAAGCTTAACCTTGCTTAGGCTTGTTTCTAACTAGCTCTTCATTAATCCATTTCTTTTAATCAACACCCTGCCATGTGCTTCATGGCTTTTACCTCTCTTCCTGCATGCCCTGCTTCCTCTACGTTCAGCTGGTTACTTTCCCTTCTTCCCATGAGCACTCTTTGTCCAGAAGTCCTGACTATATCTCTTGCCTAACTATTGGCCATTCAGCTTTTTATTACACCAATCACAAGACATTCTCACACAGTGTACAAATATCCCACAGCACAGGACATTGGGCAGAATGCTTTCAAATGTCTTAGCTTTCTTTAAAGTGTGTGTGTTTTCTGTGTGTGCAGGTGGGGCATGAAGATGACAGAAGTTGGGCAACTTGGGTTTTTTCTATTTGTTTGGTTTTTTTGTTTGTTTGTTTTTCTAAGCCTTCCTGAAACTCACCCTCCTCTTCTGGCTATCCAAAAAGGTAGCAATTGGAAGGCAGTGGGAACAGACATTGAATATATCTAAAGACTTTGATAAAATATTGATTGCCCTCATTACTATTACTGTTTCACTTCCTATTTAAGAAATGAGTCTGAGTCAGTGGCTTGAATAGAAATTCCAGAACACTCAAAAGTTGCCAGAACTATTAGGAGATGGGATCCAGGTAGCTCATCTTCAAAGAAGACCCCTTCACAAGTTCCATTTACCTTAGATTTATAGGGTGGGTGTTGTGGGGGAAAAGGGATAATGTAGATTTTTTTAAGTTAATTTTCTAATTTTTAAGAATTTCATACATGAATACTGTGTTTATATTGTTTCTATCCTTCTCTCTTCCCCTCTCCAATTCCTGTGTCCCCTCTCAAGTTCATGATCTCTTTGTCTATAATTATTTTAAAGATAAACACACATATACGTACCCTACGAACTCCATTTAGTATTTCTCAAATGTACATGTGTCTAGAGCTGGCACTTGGGATTGGACCACCTAGAGAAGACTGATTCTCCCCGTCTCAGCCCGCACTGAGCCTTTTCTCTTCATTAGGCCCCCATCCACGTTGGTATGTTGACATTCTGCATGTTTTTATAAGTGCATAAAATATTGAAATAGATCATTTAATGTGTATGAGCCTGTAGAAGATAGCAGGCCCCTGTCCTTGAATCAGGTAACCTCACTTAGCACAGGAAGTATAATGCCCTCTGTCCTAGTATTCTGGAGCCCATGCTACCCAGACTTCCTTCTGATTTATAAGGAACAGTAGGAGGTGGCAAAACACCATCCTCCTCAGCAAAGCATCCGACCCCACCCTCTTTGATGGCTCATCCCTCCAGCTTTTAAGAAGGGCAGGCATGGAGAGAGCCAGCGAGTAAGGAACTCTTGTGTTCTCACAGCTTTTCATCCACATTCTGCCCTAGGAGTGTATTTAAAATGACATTACTCCTGAGATTCAATAGATGATGTTCAATGTTCATACTGTTATCACTCACTCTTCATGGTCCACAGATCTCAGAATGTTGGTGTGGGACAATGGTTTATATTCTGTCAATTATATAATAAACTGTCAATAATAAACACTGACTGGCCAGTAGCCAGGCAGGAAGTATAGGTGGGACAACCAGACAGAAAGTAGAGGCAGGTCAAGAACAGGAGAATTCTGGGAAGAAGGAGGTCCTAGTCTGGAGTCCTTTCCCAGCCACAGAAGAAGCAAGATGCCCCACTGAATAAGGTACTGAGCCATGTGGCTAACACAGATAAGAATAATGGGCTAATATAAGTTATAAGAGTTAATAAGAAGCCTGAGCTAATGGGCCAATCAGTTTATGATTAATGTAGACCTCTGTGTGATTTCTTTGGGACTTAACGATTGTGGGAACCAGACAGGACAGAAATCTCAGACAACAGGATGTGGTAGAAATAGGCTGGTCCAGAAGTGGAGAGCAGACCTGGCTCTTCATTGGTTGGCTGAGACACCTTGGCAGATAAACGGACAATCCTTAACCCTGGGTTTGCATTGAAAATTGAAAACAATCAGTGTCCAAATTCCTTAACTTATAGTACTTTAATAATAACCACAGGCAAAATGGGTGTTAGAACCACTTGAAAGGGGCATCCAGAGTCACCCCTGAGACACTGAGAAGACCTGGCCTGACTGAGAGCTGTCACTCTCTGGGCACACCTGTGGTGTTCCTAGCATGGGCTGCAGGCTACTAATAATCCCTCCTCATTTCAGCTCCTAGCCATTCACTTTCACACTTGCCCAACACCAGGCAGGATGGGATCAAGCATCCTGGCTGAGATTCCATCCAGACACCACAGCTTCTTCCGTGATGAAGCAGACAGCAGATCTCACTCCCAAAGTTTCTCTGTTGCATAGCTGGCCTTTGGTTTGAGGGAGGCCCAGTCAGGGAAGGGTGTAGCAATCTGCTCTGACACACACACACACACACACACACACACACACACCAGTCCTGTGGGTGAGTAGTAGGTATGAGGATGTGCAGGTAGAACCTGGGGGCACCTAGGATGTGGAACACTAGAGAAAGCCCTAGAAGGAGGGCTAATGGCGCCTGCCAGGGAGCGGGTGTGGCTGCAGTGACTTTGCTAAGTCTGATTCAGGAAAGCAGAAAGCAAGCGCAAGGCCGGTCCCAACACATCCAGAGCTCTGTCTTATGGTTCTGGACTAACTTTAGAGACCCAGCTGTCTTTCCTAGCCTGGGTGGCCAGGTCATACCACTTCCTCAGCCTTCTATAAAACTCTCAATTGGTGGAGTTGGGGATGAATCCTGATTCTTCAATGAGCACATCTACCCCAAGCTTCTGAAGTGGTGACAAACCCCAAATGACTCACCCTCCCAGAACGCTGAGTTTACTTGGGAGTTAAGAGGTGGGGCAGTTCTTTTTCACAACAGTTTATGAGTTCTAATTCACAATCCCATACCATCTGCTCATTGAAAACAGGCAACCAAATGGTTTCGCGAACTCTGCCAGTTATGTGGCCATCATCACCATCATACCACGATCTGTTCTGGTCCAAAGGAACGATGACTGTGCCCTCACCACCACCTCCCAGCGTCGTCCAGCCCTCCCTGCCTCAGCAACCACTAATCTACTTTCTGCTTCTGTAGATTTGTCTGTTTTGAACATTTCATACAGATGGAATCATGCGTATGTGGTCTTACAGGGATAATTTTTACATTAAAACAAATAGTTCTGCAATGAGAAGCAGGCAGGAAATTAAACTCATTTTAAATCACAAAAGATTTATTTCAAAGACATCCTCCTTGCATCTGTCAGCTTCGTGCTAAGTCTAACTTTCCTGCAGGGACAGTACTTCCTTCTCCCTCTCCCTGGGGCCGCTTTGTGGATGAAAGGATTTTAATGATCTTTTACCCCATTCTGGCTCCAATCTTAGAAGACCCCAGAGCCCAGTTTGATAAGCTCAGAGAACACTTCCAGAAAAATCTATTAGTGATTTTTTTCTTTTCATCACCTTCCTTCACTCCTTATATTCCAATCATACGTACACACACTGAACCTGTCCTTAGTGATAAAATAATACAGTGTGATGAACTAATCTAAGCATCGATGTGTATGGGATGGCGGTGGTCAGATGGGAGAATAAATTAGGAACTTCTGTTCTTCTTGCCTGGTTATTTGAGAGGCACTTCCTACTCTGTTTCATTCACTGAAGCCTGGAACAGCGCCATGGTGTGGACAGTGCCAGCTCAAGGAGTATTTTCTGGAAGGAAAGAAAGGTGAGAGAGAATGAAACACAGAGAAGGAAAGAGAAAGGATGAGGAAGAGGGAGAAAGGGAGCAGGAAGGCAGGCTAGAATAGAAATCTGCCTTCCTATGAGCAACCACTAATGAAATGTAACTCCCAGACTTGTTTTTTCATGAATCATTCCTGTCCCGAATCAGGAGAGCAGAACCCAGACTTGAGAGCAGAGGTGAAAGCAGGTTAGAGAGGTGTCGGGCAGAGCCGAGCAGAAGTTACTAACCTGACACGGGGTCCTTCTCACCACAGGGCGTCTGCATCTCTCTCCTCAGGCCTTTCTAGCGGGCACATGAGGACTCTTTAAGCGGCTGTGTGTTGAAGAAACCCATACGTGGAGTACAACGCTTCAGCCTGCACTGGGTCCCTTAGAGCTGTGTCCTTGGAACACGGCTCAACCTTGATTATCTAAGGGACACAAGCAACCAGTGGGCATCACAGAGAGAAGGGTCAGTAAAGGTCAGGGCGTTTTTGCCTTCTCTCTGGCATTCTTCTTAAGACACTGCCTGGCAATGTGCCATGAATGTACCCCAGACAGAGATTCCATTCCTGTCACTCTTCCTTTCTATGGAATATAAAATGAGCTGGACCAAGGACAAGAAACAAACCTTCAGGGCAGGGTACTGGGCAGTTTGAGTGCAGACAGAGCTGTTTCTCAAGGAAGCCTGCCTGACCCAGGCAACTGGACCGTCATGCACTCTGCTTCCACCGGCACCTCCCTCAGAAGCCTGTAGTGACAGCAGCGGGAAGTCGTCCAGAAGCTCCAAGGCACGGGCTGCCCGGTCCTCCCACAGCTAGATGTGCTGACACTGGACCTTCAGCCACAGCGTGGTGCTTATCCAATGCCCCCTCAGGGACACAAGGCTTACTTGCTGTGCCCGTGCACTGTTGGCGGTGGACCTCAGACAAGTTTTCTGTCTCACGAGTGGATATCCATCCCAAGGCATCTGCCATTTTGGGGTGCAGGAGAGCCAAAGGATTTACCCATGAGGCACGGAGAACCTTCACCACCCAGCTCCTTCTTCTCATTTCAATATCCCAGGGGTTAAAAAGAAATTTTCTTTTAAAAAAATGTGCAAAGATGAAACATAGCACTTGCACATACTCTAGCAAAGACTCTTGGGAGATGTTTGGTTCCTTAGCAGAGAAGTGCTTTCTCTGTGCCTCACCCACAGGATGGTATGGCTCAAGAACGGGAACCTCTCTAGTCAAAAACCAGAGAAGAGGTTAGCGGGGCTTAGAGCTGGAGGGCACATACAACCTGTGAAGGCTCAGACGGAAGATGACACTGCCATCCACAGTCAGTCAGTCAGGAAGATGAATGCTCTCACTAAGCTCACATTCTAGTTTTTGTGTGATCTGGGACCTAAGTCCCTGAATCACCAGTGCTGCTGCGCACATTTAGGGCTACCCCTCCTAATCCAGAGGTTTCTTCACAGTCCTAGTCATAAAGATTATCCCTTAGGGGCACTAAACCTGATAATGCTAACACCAATACTAACCAACACAATCCCAGCCTGCTGTGTACAGACCACGCTGCGGGGCTGCGCACCGTGGGGCTGCGCGCCGTGGGGCTGCGCGCCGTGGGGCTGCGCGCCGTGGGGCTGCGCGCCGTGGGGCTGCGCGCCGTGGGGCTGCGCGCCGTGGGGCTGCGCGCCGTGGGGCTGCGCGCCGTGGGGCTGCGCGCCGTGGGGCTGCGCGCCGTGGGGCTGCGTACCGTGCCTATGAGGAGTCTGCAGTGGCATAGGCAGTTCCTTCATAGGCTTGCTTTGGGGTGGGAGTCCCGGGGCTCTTTTCCCATCTCATCTTACGAAGCCTTCAACACTGGTGAGCTTAGCTCTACGCTAGTGAGTCTGAAGCAGAAGTTGTGAGGTGCCTCATACCATGAGTAATAGTACACATATGGGCCCCACAGACTTCTGGGAACTCAAGCCATCTTTACTAATCTGCCCTTCCTGAATAAAAAAAAAAGAAAAAGAAAAAGAAAAAAACTTGTGAGCACATGTGTGCTCAATATAAATGAATTTGGTTATGACATGGCATACAATGGATATATGAACTATATTAATTTTATTTCCTGGACTGAAAATTAAAACAAAGATTTCTATAGTCCCTCAGCCATATGCTTACTGATGCTGAAGAAGTTGGCCCTGAGACCAGACCACTCAAAGTGGCTAGGAACAGTTCACAGTCCAAGGCCAATGCTTCTGAGACTGAGCCAGCCACTCACCCTTGGGTGTACAGTTGCTCACCCAAAAGAAACCCTCTGTGCAAGAGTCTGCTAGGGCTTAAATAATAAATTAGAGATGAACTCTTTTAACAGCAACTGAACTCTCCTACAAGCATAATGCCAAAAGAAAAGAAGGAAGGGGGCAGGGCTGAGATACAATGTTTTAAGCCCATCAGTCCTATGAACACTCACAGGTGTGCCCAGGCACAAGAGTCTGGTATTTGGTGATTGCTCTGGGCTAGGAGAAGAATTTGGCTTGAGGAAGGCATGTGAGAAAGAAAGAGTAAGCCTCCAATTTAGCGAGACAGCGTGCCTCTGTGTGGAGCTCTCCCTAGGTCTCACACATGTGGGATAATCTTGGCCTTGTGTGTCATATGGGATGAGGGTAGCTGGCCCTCAGAGTATGCCTAGATGGCTCCCAGACTAGTGTGTGCCTATGCTGTGAAGGATGGTCCACATGATTCATGGCCCCAGAGCAAACAGGATCACAAAGCCTTCTTCAAAAAGTCCAGCACTTCATAAGAGTGAGAGGGTACACCCAAAAAGTCCAAGCATGACTGCATGCCCACGAAGCCACCCTTAGGGGTAGCAGGGGATTGCTGTCGTTCAATCAATCATTACTTTCTCTGTCTAGACCAGCACAGACCTTACATTTACTTGTATTGTTATATGACTGCTATTTTACTTTTTCTTCAAATATGTGATAAGACTAAATATTTATATTTTAAGAGTAGTATTGCCAAATTTCTATTCCTTTCCTGTTAACTGGCAGCCCGTCTACAATCAGTCAGCTGACAAAAACAAGCTCCACAGGGAGCAATCGAGGAAGACTTCACATCAACCTCAGGCGTCTATGTTCATACACATATGCACCTGCACACACATGTGTGCCCCCTGCACACATATGCACCTGCACACACATGTGTGCCTGCTACACACATATGCACCGGCACACACGAGTGTGCTCCTATACACATATGCAACTGCACACACGAGTGTGCCCCCTACACACATATGCACCTGCACACACATGTGTGCCTGCTACACACATATGTACCTACACACACATGTGTGCCCTCTACACACATATGCACCTGCACACACGTGTGCCCTCCACACACATATGCTTTAAAAATCCCTTAGAGCCTCATGTCCAGCACACGTGGAAAAAAGCTATGTTGGCTAACTCAAGATTTGTACCCTTGTTCTATAATTAAAGCAAAGAGCTAGATGTCATAGTTTATGTATGCAATCCCAGCACTTACAAAGTTAAGCAGGACGATTGAGAATTCTGGGCCATCTTCAAATGTAGTAAGTTCAAGGTCAGTGTGAACTACATGAGACACTGTTTCTTTCTTTCTTTTTCAAGAGGCAAATAATATCAGACAAGAAATTAGCAATGGTACATAAGAAGAGCCAATTTACTCTCTTATTGCCCACAAACCTTTTGGGAGATGCCTGCCTGTAGAGCCAGGAGAGTATTCCTGTGACTGTACTGCCACGTAGCTGTGTGCTGGGCCTGGGATGAGGCTGCTGGGGAGTTCCCAGAGTGCACCTGTGGTCCACCCTCCACTCAGTGGCACAGCGACAGAAGCCGCTCCCAAACATGCTGCTTCAGGTGACCATCACTAGACCTCATGCTATTGTCAAGTGGTCGAGGTGTGTTCAACAACACACAACAACGAACTTCTCAACTACTGTGGTGAGGAATAAGTAGAGAAGAAAGACACTGAGATTTTAAGTGTGCATGTCTGAGGCCAAGTGGCCTGCTTCTGACAGCCATCTGCTAAAAGGCAGACTCAGTTTCTACTACTGCTGTTCTCCATGAGCCTCCAGGAAGGGCGAGCTCTCACATAATAATAATAATAATAAATTATAAATAAGAAATATAATATAAATATAATAAATAAAAATAATAAAAAACATTCTTTGTGTTTTGCCTGGGGGTTTCTGAGAGACGGGAGAAGCCACCTTAGCCACGGATCAGGGAATTTGAAGCTTAGGGGGAGAGCACAGCTCCCAACCCCATGGAGCCTGAAGGTCATTAGACTAAAACCATATAGCCAGGAGTCAAACAGCAGGAGACAGAGCTTCAAGCAGCAAGGTGCAGGCGTGTGTCACAGACAGGTGTGCATTCCCCTACCTTCTCTCTGCCTTCTTTCTAGAAGTGTGCACTGGGCACTCTGCTACTCCTTCATCACACCAGTTCTGTGCGAGGCACTAGCTTTGTTGATGCATCTGTCACCACTCAATCTGGGAGTAAGGTTGATCATTGTGTAGAGTTTTTCAAAACAATGTCCTAAGGGAGGAGATTTATAACTTGATTTTCTTTATTCCAGTGCTGGGGACTGAACTTGTACCTACTAGGCATGCTCTCTGATGCCTTCTTAAAAATCCCATATAGATGAACTTTTTAAAACCAATAAGCAGTTTCAGAGAAATTGAATAATTTCCAAATCCCAGCCCCAAGATTTATGGCTTGAAAGTTATAATTGCCAATATCATAAACTGGGGTTTGGCATCCACCAAAGACATTCTCTTAGCTATCCCACCTTAAGAGACCTTCATTAAGAAAGAGTTTCTCTGAAACTCAGGGATGAAATCTCCCCAACACCATGA
>JAQHUG010000147.1:3257223-3279282 GCA_028555095.1 Dicrostonyx torquatus
CCAAGAACGCGGCCCATGCTGGGAACACAGCCCGCCCACTCCAGAAGCTGAGCAGTGGGACAAGCCTGATCACCCTAATTACTACAGCCATAAAAGGCCGCTCGGAGCAGACTGTAGCCTCTCTGGCTTCTGAGTCACCCTGACCGGATCCAGCCAGGCCATGGCACCCCACTCGGGGTCAGGGGACGCCTGACCATGGATCCTGCAGTGTTTGCGCTGATTTACACCCTGCCTATAGGGGGAGACATTCCATTATAGGCCTTGTGGTGATGCCATTTCGTGAGTTTTTACAATTTCAGCTGTGAGTAGCAAGGCATCCATGTCTGTCCCCCTGAGATGGAAGCCTTTTAGAGGCCCCCAAAACCCCAGGCCTTAATGCCATACTTCTTCAGCTCCTACCCTCACTCCGCTGGTGTCCTGCCAGCTCCACTGTCAGCGAGAGCTTTCTGACTACTGTTAGCGCACAGGCAAATGGTTACTGTTGCCAACAAGATTGATCAGATCCACGAGGCGGCTTTTCTCAACTCCAGCCTTTTGCTCCCCACTGCAGCTTGTGGCATGGTGGCTCAGTGACAGGGAGGATCATGCCTCTAGGTCTCTCTTATTTTAATCCCTGTAGCTCAAAAATTGTGGCTTTTCCATCTCTTATTGAGCTTAAAATCCCTATAGCTCAAAAATTGTCTTTTTTCATACAACATGTGGCTGCTGTCATTTTGACTGAGATCATGTGACCTCACCACCATCTTAACTGAGTAGCTTTTCCATACAACATGTGATTGCTGCCATTTTGACTGGGGTCAGGTGACTTCACAGCCATCTTGGCTGAGAGCCAGGTCAGGTGACCAAGTTCTGCCATCTTTACTGAGGTATTCCCTGCCTGGTTCCCCAGTGTTAACTCTGTTGCATGGGTGACCTTACCACCAGCTTAACTGAGAGCCAGGTCAGGTGACCAAGCTCTCCCATCTTTACTGACGTATACCCTGCCTTGTCCCCCAGTATACTTATGGTTTTTGTTTGTTTGTTTGTTTTTACTAAATTCCTCTTGTTGACCCTGTTGCATGTGTTTTGCACAGTGGCATGCCTTTGGTACGGCCCACCAAGAGCATCTACTTTGCCCAATTCCTGTTCACGCTCTCTGTGTGTGATCATACATGTAACTTAAATGCACCTATGCTTAATGTTATAATTGTTCATTGCACCTCATTTCAGACTACAAAAACAAGTCTCATGTTTTAAACTGGTATGTCTCTTACAAAGTGCTTTATATTTAATGCATTAAGATGTTCTCTACTATTGTCAGTTCTGCGGTTAACCTTCTATTGCAAGCAATTTTTTTCTTCTTTCTGTCTTTTTACAGTGTAAATATTACCTGTTAAGAGCCAGTACAATCAAGCTCAGACCCAGCTCTCCAGGCAGATTCCATATGGTAGTTATACCTAATAAACAGCCTTCAACTGCTGAGAGATCTGGGAAATATTACATCTAAATATTTAATCATTAAAAACTTCATAACAAAAAGTAACAGTTTGGCTCCTAGCAGCAGCACTCTATTTCCTTCAAACAAAACAGAAGACAGATGGGCACAGAACAACATCCATCTGCAATTCGCTTCAACTGTGAAGTGCTGACCACTGGGTAAAACTGCCTTTCATATAAACTGAAGACCTCCAGACGTGGACAGAATCGCTGGAATCGACAGCTTAGCTGCTCAGGTCAAGGTAGGTCTGTCTTCCTACAGATTTCTTAGCCCACAGGATCTTCTGGAGCCTGGCAGGCCCTGCACTAAACAGCAAAAGGCAAATGAGACCTTCAGTGACCATGGAGGACCCTGAGGAATAGCTCTGGGTGCCAACAAAGTAAGTTCTTTGTCGTTTTTTAATCAGTAACTCAAGTAAAATTTTACCCTTCTCAAAGATCTCTGATGCAGTTTGACAGCTGAGAGGTTTTGTCAGTTTAAAAGGACAACCTCACTAAACAAATTTCAGATCAAATTTCTCTCTCATGCTGCCTTCCATAGTCTTAAAAAATACTTTTGATTGTGCAAAAATATCTTTCACAGTCATTCTGACATAAATATGCTACTATTTATATAATGTATATGTCTAAAACTTCTGTTTTCACAAACCCAAAGAATTCTTGTGAGTTCCAGGGAGCCGAATTGAAGGAGCCACCTTAAACAGGTCAGATACAACCCCCTCGATTCCCTGGTCCTAAAAAAATTTTTTTTCTTAAACTTAACTTTGTCCTCTGTTCTGAAAATATCTTAACCAGGTGTAAGAGACACAAGACATTTCCATGCCACAAACACCAGACAGGAGCAAAGAGACCAGCTATGCCAGGATGTGACCAGCACCCAGCCTTCTCAGGTTCCCCCAAAAGATGATGCCCACAAATAAGCAGGAAGCAGTCTTGAGAATCCGCTGCCCCAATTCCTTTGACCTGTGGTGCCTAACTGCCCACTTTTTTATTATAGAAAAGAGATAGGAATGTAATGATTGTTCTGTCTCTTTAAGAGACAAGCCATGCCCACTCCCTCCCCCATCCACTGAGGCAAGCTGATCTTCAGCTTCCAGCCTGAGTTCTCTCTCTTTTCCATCTTCCTCTTGGAGAAGCAGCTTCTGCCTCTCTCCCCACTTCTCCCCTGCTCCTGCTTCTGTCTCTCTCTCTCTTGCCTGCCCACCATATGTCTCCCTGCCTGGGACCAGCTACCGCTTGGGGACTGGCAGCCATCTCTGCCTGGGACTGGCTGCTCTCAGGGCCCGCTGCCTGCTGCCACATGGCCTGCTACCACCGCATGGGGACCTACAGCATTTCTGCTGCCTGCTGCCACTGGGGATCCTGCAGCATTTTTAATTTTTCCATTACAGAGTGGATAAAGAAAATCATACACACACAACACACGCATATACACACATACGCAGTTTTACTCAGTTGAAAAGAAGAATTAAATTATATAATTTGCAGGAAAATGAATAGAATTGGAAAATAATAGAATGGATTAATCAAACAAACCAGACTCAGATATAAATCATATACAGAATACAGATTTAAATAAATATGTGTGAATGTATATATGACATAAAAGTAAAAGGGGGGCTATGTGGAAGTTCGATCCTTTTAATGGAGGAGGTAGAGGCAATATGAGAGGGTAATGGAGAATAAGAAAGGCAAAATATCATATGTATTATCTCACATGCATAAGGAGAACCACGTGCCAGGAGGAAGAGAACCAGCAGAAGAGGGGAGGACAGACAGGGGAGAACTATGGGGGAAGTGATATATGTGAATGAAAATGGCATAATAAAACCCATATTTCCACCAGCTACAAAAATTAATGGGAGAAAAAGGAAATAGAGTGTGTACTTGTGTGTGGTAGGATCCCAAAACCAAGCACAATTGTATAAACTATAAGGGGAAAATAGAGAATTTCAATGTCAAAATCAGTAACTTCTGAAGCAACATGCCAGATTGAGAGCACAGTTGTTCCTCCATACCTGAGAGAAACTGGTGCCAAGATGCTCCCCACGCAACAGTGACCAAATCAATGGGTGCTCAAGTCCCTTACAAAAAATGGCTTGTATACTGGGTGCAGTGGTGCATATCTGTAGTCCCAGCTATTTGGGCAGCTGAAGAAAGGGTTCAAGACCAACCCAAGGAACATAGCAAAACTCAGCTCAAAAAAATACTAAATAAAATGGCTTAGTATTTGCAAATCTACACACAATACCCTTCCGACTTTTGTCACCTTCAGGCACTTGCGGGTACTATAGGACTGAACTCAAACTCACTGTCTCCTGCCTCGGCCTCCCTAGTTCAGGGACTATGTTCATTTGCCTACTCAGCATGCACTGTTCTTTTGTTTTGATTTTGTTACATAAATTCATATTTTACACAAAAAGAAATGTGGGGGGCACTCATGATTTCCCAAGTTAAGACAGAGAAGTGGCTTTTCTGGTACACACCTGCAGTGTCATCACTGGCAGACTGAGGCAGAGGATCCCAAGTTCAAGACCAATCTAGGCTACACAAGAAGACCTTGCTTCAACAAACAATGGCCATGTATTTACAGTGGATTCTGGATACTCAACATGATGTGTGTACTGAGTCAGTATTCCCAGAACTGGCAATTGGCATGACCAGAATTGCCACTACAGGACACCCCTCCTTGTTCTGGTCCAAGCATTGCCAGGAGGGCTTGGGAACCTGGTAGCCCAGGGAGCCAGGTATTCTCTGTTTGTCTCTCAGAATCAAGAAAAGGCCCATTTGCTCTCTTTCTTCTCTGTTTCCCCTTTCTTCAACAAGATTCCACCTTATGCACATTCAGAGAAACTCAATGATTATTCAAGAATGATTTATGTCTGAATGTATGTGATATCTGAGTGAAGGGCTTGTTAAAGAGAGAGAGACAGAAAGAGATGATGGGGTGGTGACATTGGCAAATGCACCAAAGACCAGGCCCAGTATGAGTGACGTTATAAGAAAGCTCACCATTGCACTCCCCAAAAATGAAGACTTCTGCTCACTGCACCAGCAGCAAGGGGAGAAGAACCCTCTTCCCTGGTACCCAGGAATGTGTCTGGTAGATAAGCAACTGGGAAGGAAAGATCAAGGGTGTTGCTGCCAGCCTCATACCCTTGCAAATTTCTTGAATGAATTACAAATGCCTCCATCCTGTTGGGCCTGTCTGGAGGGTGTTTGCCCCACTTAATGCCAGGCATTGCTTTGCTTAATTTGTCTGAAAGCGAAACTTGGCATCTGTTCTCTTTTGGCAGAAAGAGAAGGCCACCTCTCCTAGGCCATTCATTCTCCACAGTCTGGAGTGAGGCAGGGAGGTTGTTTGTGAAGCTAGGCCTGATTCTCAGTGGAGTGCAGGAGCCATGATGACTCCAGTCAGCCGCCCTCAGAGTCCCAGCTGTTGGAGAGTCTTTGTTTGCTATTTATTACATTAGTCTTTGAAGGAAAAAAAGTTTGAATAAGTTAGAATCAGTGTCCACATGCTTTATTATAAATATCTCCAGGCAAATCTAAGGTTATTTCATAGGAGTACCAAAGTGATAAGCCAGCTAGGTTCCCTCTCAGCAGGAATCTGGGAGGAGCACCAGGCAAGAATCTCTCTCTCTCTCTCTTTGCTTTGTTTAAGAAGCTGGGCACCTAAGATAGTGACCAGCTGGGCAAATCACAAACCCTGAGGGAGTAAAGATAGAAAAAGAAACTACCCATCCACACTTCCAACTAACAGTTATGGGTTTTGGTGATCCTGATGTTTACAATAAATTTTCAGAGCTCCAGAGCTCCAGGCCCCAACTGGGCCTTGACTCTAAAGAAGACATAGGAGTCTGCTGTATTAAAGTCTCACTCCTTTCTCTCCTGAGAAATCATCAGATGGAAGTCTGAGATTGTTAAAAGAAAGATGAAGAAGATACCAGGATTCTGTTTCAGCTACTGGGCTGGCCTTGCTCCTTCAGACTCTGCCAAGCTGCAGCACTAGTCAAGGAAGTGAGTTCACAGCAGGCCAAGTGTTTCTACTCTTTGCTATGCAGACTTACAGCTCATCCTCTTCAGCTAGGTTCCCAGCAGTGTGTCTTCCACTTCCTTCCCAGTGCCCTCCCCAAGGCTGTAATTCCTGAAGCACAAGTCTGTCTCCTCTGAGGAGGAAACAGGTGTAGGGTGCTGGGATTAGTAAGGTTGGTTGTTCACATACTTTGGGGGCTGCTGGGGGAACAAACTGGAAGCCTGGGAATCTGGATTAGGTAAGTTTGAAGGAAAAAAATTTGCCAATATTGACTATGGGTCACATGGCTTTGCTTGGGGATTAAGGAGTGGACCATTGGGTATAGATGGAGACTGAGTTTCCCAGTCGTCAAGACTCAAATAATAATCACACAGAAACTACATTAATTACAACAGTGCTTGGCCAATGACTCAGGCATATTCCTAGCTAACTCTTTCATCTAAATTAACCCATTTCTCTTAATCTATGTATATGAGACAGAGGTTCCAGTGTCTGTCTCCTTCAACAGCTACATGGCATCTCTCTGACTCCACCTACTCTCTCTATATATCTTTTTTCAGATTTCTTGCCTGGCTTTCTTCTGCCCTGTCATAGGCCAAAGCAGCTTATTTATTAATCAATAGTAATAAAAAATATTCACAGCATACAGAGGAGAATCCCACATCATCTCCCCTTTTCTATCTAAATAAAAATAAAGGTTTTAACTTTAACATAATAAAATTACATGTAACAAAACAGGTATCAAACAAGAATTATGGTTACAATATTCAGTCTATATGTATCTGACAAAATTAAAGAAAATATTTTATCATCTATTTTATCTTTGTGAGTCTAAAGTTTCATATTTAATTTATCTTTTATTATAACTAAGAAAACTATAAGTATCTGTCTTCAACTCCACCAATATCCATATCCAGAAAGATAATATTACTTAAGTAAACAGGAAGTACATTATAAGCAACTTATAAAACTCTAGAATTGATAGAGACATCTCAATGCCTGGACAGTTACCCAAAGTTCTGTCGTCAGCCTACAGGGCTATAGTATCTGACAGACTTTTCCATGAATCAGGAAATTTGAAAGACTGTTTTGCCTATATTGGCAGTTTGTCAGTCACTTTCTTCTGTACCCTGCAGAATGTCTGGCAGACTCTTTCTTGAAGTAGGAACCCTGAAGAACACTCACACCTTCTTTAGGCAAGTTCAGCAGTCATTTTTCTGTGGGTCCTGCGTGTCCAGTTCATATAGCATACCGTCAAGCAGTCTAGGCAAGAGGAGTTTCTATTCTTGTCACATTGAAGGCAAATTCCATATTAAGTTTCTTCAATGCCCATCAACCTTTCTGAAGTAATTGCTGAAGCCAGAAGCAGACATATTTCACTGTCAAGAAAAGTCTAAGTTCTTAAAATATTTTAAATGCCATATTCTGTAAGTCTTTGAAAGGTTTGAAGAATATCTATCCATCTGAAATATATCTCTGTACATCTAGAAAATCTAACTAACATGACTATAAGATGTTTGACTGTTATATATGACTATCTATTAATATGTATTTCCTAATTATACATACATTAAAAATACAATACCTTAAGCAAGCAGATATACATATATACAGTGTAACAAATCAAACAAATTTGTATCAATAGACAAAGATCCATACCAATGCCAAGTATTCATCTTTATATCATATTCCCCTTATTACTTTTTTAATAAATTGACTGTGACCATTAGTCATTTATAATCAACCCCCTTTAAATGAAAACAAACATTTATAGACAACCATTTTTGAAATTTGGGCATTCTTTTCTCCAAACTGCTTCCTGTTGTTTGTTGGATGAAATAAGTAGTTTTAGGGTTCACAGAGACCTTTCAGGGGCTCTTGTTCCATCAAACCACATTAGTCTGGAAAGAATCCACAGTCCCTCATTTTCTGTGGAAACAAAAATAGAACCTCTTTTTCAAAATAACATATCCTTAGACTCAAATTTTAAAGTCAAGAAACCTTTAAAATGTATATGTTGGTTTAGTTTAGCAGCCAATAGAATGAAATGTCTCTCCGTACTTAGTACATTCACAGTCAAAAAATTCAAAGAAAACACAATAATATACATAATCCAGACTCTCTGCATATATTCCATCTTTACGTGACTTTTTTACTCTATTAATTTTTAATATTTATTTTATTATCTTTACTCCTTTAATCTATGACTATCTGTACCCTTTCTTTTCTCTATCTTAAGACCATGTATATTTATCCAGCACTGTGACCCATTTTTCATCTGAATCTGTCTTATTGCATATCTGTAACCATTTTCTGACCATGATGGGTGCCAATTTGTAGTAGTACCAAAGAGTTCCATAGTAACCTGGAATGGAACATAGCAAAGGTTTATTTATTTGGGGAAAGACTCGCAGTAGGGGTAGTGATCCACAGTCCTCTGAGTGTGCTGGGAACGGGAACTAAATCCAGCAGAAGAGAGGATCATGCACACTATTCATCTGCACTTATATACATGAGACCACAATCAAAGTGGGTCGGTATCTTAGAGACTAAAGGAGTTCCCACAACAACTTGGAGTCTTTTCCCTGCAGATACATCTGGTCCTGTGTGAGGTGAGGACTTAAATGACATATTGCCATGGGTGTGTGAGGAATAGAGAAGAAGGGTTACATCAGGGGACCAATACAGCCTGCGTTCTGGGAAGTACTGCTGTGATTGATGGACTTAAGAGATAGGTGAATCTTACTACAGAACTCACTGGAAAATATAGTGATATTTTATTTATGTTTTACAAATAAAGCTTTCCTGGAAACCAGAAGATAAAACTAAGCCACTAGAGGCCAGGCTGTAGTGGCACACACCTTTAATCTCAGGATTTGGGAGAGAGAGGCAGACAGCTCTCTGTGAGTTCAATGCCACCCTGGGCTACATTAGATCAATGAAGAAACAGACCCAGGTGGTGGTGGGTTATGTCTTTAATCTCAGCACTAGAGAAGAATATAAGCCAGGATGAGGCAGGAACTCTTTTGGTCTGAGGATTTCTTAGAGGTAAGAGCTTTCTAGTGGCTTGGCTGCTTTGCTTTTTTGATCTTCAGGTTGAACTCCAATATCTGTCTCTAGGTTTTTATTATTTGTGTTATAAGGAAAGGCTTCACTGGGAAACATGGTTTAAATGGCTCAAGTGATTTTGCTCTCTGAGAGGCTTATAAAGCAAATAAAAATGGTTTTGCATTTGGAGTTGCTACCCAACTATGCTGAGGAGGCACCTGGTGGGGGATGGGAAACAAGCATGTGACTCAAAAGGTGACCTGTGCTGCCACCAACAAACAGCCAAAGGACAGCAGCCAGGCCGTTCCAGTGCTGGTTTGACTCCTGCTGACTTAATGAAGTCCCTGTTGGTGGACTCTGCATCAGTCTCCATACTTGACAGCGAGGGGCTGAGAGCTCTGGGAGGGACCCTGCAGATGCTATGACCTCTGAATTGATGGGGACATAGTCCCTGTCTTCTGATATCTTACTCTGGGATTAAAATGAAAAATGTAGGCTGGGCGGTAGTGGTGCACGCCTTTAATCCCAGCACTCGGGAGGCACAGGCAGGCGGATCTCTGTGAGTTCGAGACCAGCCTGGTCTACAAGAGCTAGTTCCAGCGCAGGCTCCAAAGCCACAGAGAAACCCTGTCTCGAAAAACCAAAAAAAAAAAAAAAAAAGAAAAATGTATCCATTGTATGTTACCAAACACCCCATGTGAGACTGTAACTTCACCCTAATCCCTAAACAACCCAGAAGGAGAAGACAGAGTAGGGTGGAAGAGTTGCAGAAGGAAGATAAGGATTCTATGATGCCATGAGCTCCACAGGGCATCCCTTCAAATCCTGACTACCTGGGGATAGAATCATGAAGGATACTAAGTGGGAGCAAATGGAGGTCACATAAAGACTCAATCTTGAATAAAGGAAGTAATAAAAAAAAACTATTTTCTTTCCTAAAGAGAAGATGTTTCCAATGATAGCTGAAAGAATTGGCATAAGAAATTGTTTGGAACAGACTGCCCCAATAAGAACAGGGCAGAAGTGGACATGGAAAAGGGGATGAAGACTGAGACCACCAAGGGTGGAATAAAGCACCAGTGTTCTCTAACAACACTTCAAACACAATTACAATCTTATATGACCTTCACACGCAGACATAGAATGCAAAACACATCTGACCTACCTGAGATTTCTTTTGACATTGGTTAAAACCTTCCTGCATCTCCTTCCTTCATCTTTAATGTGATGACTCTGAAGATTACAGCTCTGAATTCCAGGCAACTTACAGGTAAAATTATCTTACAGGTAAAGAAATGATATCTGTATTGTTAGCTTTGTAAGAAAATCCCTAAGGAAATTCATGAAGAGGAAAGGTTTATTAAAGTTTGTCTTTCAAGTTTCAGGCCTCGATTAGTTGCTCTGCTGCTTAGGACTGGTTCCAGGTTCCATGCTAGGAGTATATAATAGAAGCACTGCTCACCTCATGTCTACCATGAGTGAAGAAAATAGAAATTGGATGAGTGAGGTTCCAGTATCCCTTCAAGGGCAGATCCCATCACCTAACTTCCTCCTAGAAGGTCCTGTCTCTTAAAGACTGTATCAACCAATGACTAGGACCATTACTAAACACAAGAAAGTAGTTTTGAAAGATTAGATCAATGTATGAATCAAATGGAAAATTCAGTGAAAAAACTCTCAAGGACATACTATCATTTTTTATACAATCACAAATTATGCTAATAATTTCCCCCAAAAGCCCATTAAAAAATGAAAATCTTTAGTTATTATTATTGCTATCAGTGTTACTATCACAATTTTATTTTCACAATATTTGAACTGTATGAAAAACTTGTGAGGGATATTTATGAGAGGACTGGGGAGATGACTCCACAGGTAAAATTGCTTGCTACGCAAATGTAAGGAACTGTGTTCAGATCCCCAGCACCCATGCACCCATATGAAAAGCTGGGCATGGCAGTGTGAGCCTGCAATCACAGTGCTGGGATGATAAGGAAAATGGCTCTCTCCTCCAACAGATTGGCGCCTACACAGCCAACTAAAATCCACTTAGAACCTGAGAGGACTTGCAAAGGAATTCTACACACTAAAAGACAAAGTTTAGCCACATTTTTTCCCAAACAGGCTTTGCTTGCTGGTGGCACATGACAGCTCCTTTAAGAGAGGTTTTACTGACTCAGTGGTAGAAGCTGCACAGTTTCAAAACAGCAGCTTCCCAGCCCATGGGCCATGCTGCTAGCACAAACTCTGGCTCTTTCAGGAGACTAAGCATTTGGATGGGGCTTGTAAGAAGCATGCTATGGCTTGCTTGATGGCAATGTGGAGCAACTGTGTGCCTGGAAGTGGGGCAGTGTGTGGCTCTCGGAAGCAGCGAGCAGCTCCACCATGTTGGAATGGGCACAGCAAGCAGGAAGTACTGTGTGTACCCTAGTAATATCACAGCTTAGAGTTTTAAGTGCTTAGCATTTTAAGAAGTTCTTCTGGTCAGAAAATAATTACAGATATGCAATAAAGACAAATCCAGATTCAAAAGACCCATAAATGGGTCACAAGTTGTATAAATGTACATAGGCTTGGGAGAGATAAGAAAAAATATAGACAGTTATAAAAAAAAAGCAAAGTCTTTAAAAAGACAGAGTACAGACAGTCATAGATTAAAGGAGTAAAATAATAAAATAAATATTAAAAAGTAATAGAGTAAAACAAGCCACATAAAGATGACATATGCACAGAAAGTCTGGATTATGTATATTATTGTGTTTTTTTAAATTTTTTGACTGTCAAAAAACTAAGTACAGAGAGGCATCTCATTGTATGGATTTCTAAGTTAAGCCAACATAAAGGTATCTTGAATTCAAAATTTGAGTCTAAGGATATGTTGCTTTGGAAAATAGGTTCTTCTTTTATTTTCACAGAAGATGAGAACCTGTGAATTGCTTCCAGGCCAATATGGTTTGATGGAACAAGACCCCCCAAAAGGTTGCTGTTTACCCAATAAACAGCAGGAAGAAGTTTGGAAAAACTATGCCCATATTCCCAAATATTGTTTATAAGTGCTTGTTTACATTTAAAGGGGGATATGCTATAGAGATTTGCATTGGTATGGATCTTGTTTTATTGATGCAAATTTAAGGTCAACTTTGTTATACTGTGTAGATGTATTTCTGATCTTGATTAAGATATTGTGATTGTGTAGTTCATTTAAAAAATGCAATGTATAATTAAGAAATATAGGTTAATAGATAATCACTATAATAGTCAAGTTTGTAGTCATGTTAGTTAGATTCACTAGATGGACAAATATGTATTTCAGATGGATAGGGATTCTTCAAATCTTTCAAAGTTTACAGAATATGACATTTAAATGTTTTAAAAATTTAGGACTTTTCATGACAACGAGACATATCTGCTCCTGGCAGTACCAATCTACTTCAAGAGGAAGATGGGCATCAAAGAGGCTCCTTCCTTATGGAGTTTGTTAGATGAACTAGACATGCAGGATCCATATATAAATGACTATTGAACTTGCCTAAAGGTAAGATGATCCTTCAGGGTTCATGCTTCATGAAAGAGTCTGCTAGACATTCTGAAGGACACAGAAAAATGTGACAGACAAACTGCCAGTATAGGTGGAACTGTCTTTGAAATTTCCTCCTTCGTGGAAAAGTTTGCTGGGTACTATGGGCCTGTGGGCTGAAGATGGATGCCCCAGTGGTACAGAAGAACTTTGGATGACTGTCAAGGCAGCAAGATGTCTCTATCAATTCTAGAATTTTGGAAGTTGCTTACAATGTACTTTCTTTTTACTTAGGTAATATTATATCCTTCTGGAGTGTTTGATGGAGTTGAAGAATAGATAGTAACAATATAGTTTCCTTAGTTGTGATAAAAGATAAAATAATATAAATAAAATAACTGTAATTTTTGTTTGATACATGTTTTGTTATATGTAATTTTATTATGTTAAAATTAAAGCTTTCTTTTTGTTAAAACAGAAAAGGGGAGATGGTGTGGGAGGTCCTTCTGTCTATGTATTGCTTTTACTGTTTAATGAAAAAAGAACTGGGTTGGCCTACAGCATGGGAGGAGAAGCACAGAGTCAGAGAGACACCATGGAGCTGCTGCCAGAGTCAAACATGCCAAAACTTTGCTGGTAAGCCACTGCCACGTGGCGCTACACAGATTAATAGAGATGGGTTAAATTAATATGTAAGAGTTAGCTAATAAGAAAATAGAGCTAATGGGCCAAAAAGTGATTTAATTAATACAGTTTCTGTATGATTATTTTGGAGCTAAGCTAGCTGGGCAGCCAGGAACCAAAAAGCAGCTCTCTCCTCCAACACTGGGACAGGAGTGGGGAGGGACAGGAGTATCCTCGGGCCATGCTAAGAAATGGTGAGCTTCACAAAGAAACCCTGTCTCAAGGGAATAATGGACATCCTCCCTTGGCCTCCACACAGGCCCAAAGGCATTTGGATAGGCATTAAAATGGAAACAGAGTAGGTGAGATGGCTGAGAAGGTAAAGGCACTTACTGCCAAGCCTGATGATCTGAGTTCAATCCCTAGAACCCACAAAGTAGACAGAGAGAACAACCTCCCATAGATTGTCCTATGATCTCTATGGCATGAACATACACATACAAACACACAGATACACATAGACACATGCAAATACATGTGAGAAAAACAGAAATTGAAGCTATAAAGGATGTGTGAGGAATTGCTTAGAAATGAGGCAGATATTGCTAATGTCTTTTCTGACAGAAAGATAACTAGCTGCATGGCTGAGTGCTGAACCCTCTAATTTGCAGTGGGCAGTATTTCTCTTTGTGAGACAGCCCTTCATCTGAGCCCTCATTGCACTTTAAATGCAGGTGAAGAATGCAATCAGCTATTTCATCCTTTGCTTTTGGTTTAAAACCATTTCTTAAATATATCTAGCTTAGGAACTGACTTGTGTGCCAGGCTGCTAATGAATATTTTTAATAGTACCAGTGTTTTTAGAATTTGTGCATAAATCGAAAAGCATTTTAGTGCTACATTTTTAGGTTAATGACCTTAACTCTCTGGGTTTCAGTTTTGGATTTTCAGAAATCTTACTGTAGTCAAAGTTCAGTTGTGCTTTAAGATCCCTAAACCAGTGTGTGGTCTGACCCATGAGGCTATGCAGTTACCAACAACTCCCTTATACTGAGAAGTCACATATAGTTTATTTACTATAAATTAGTTAATGACGCAAAACAGTCCTACACCAGTTTGATTAAAAGGGGTTATTTATTGGATGGGATAAAACTTACAGATCAATGTCCCAAAACCACAGTCCTCTGGTCACAAACAGAAAACAGAGTCCTGCAGTCAGAATGGGAGCCAGAAGCAAGAGACTGAGCAGAGGGCTGCCACTACTTTTTAAATGAATGAAACCACGCCCCAGTGGGCTGGTATCTTAAAGGCCATTGGCTGAAGGAGGAGGAGCTCCCGCAGCAATTAGTAAGAGTGTAGTTGCACTTAAAATGCACATGCCAATCACCTGGACATCTTAATAAAATTCAGATTCTGACAGAACCACCCAGTGTTTACATTTGTAACAGGTTTCTAGGTGACACTCATGCTGCTGACCCATGGGTCACATGTTAAGAAATCTGCCTGCTCAGCAAAAGGTTCCCTCCACAAAACATTATCAAGATGCACCCTTGCCTGTGTTCAGCCTGTCCTTATGTCTGTGACACTGTCATCTGGCTAGGTTGTCTGCAATGGGGACAGTCCCTTGACTCCAAAGCAGCCATCTCTAGCCTGGCCAGATACTAAAAAGATAGCTTAGCAGAAAAGCACTTTCTAAAGCATTGGTATTCAATAGGAAGAGTGTCCAACAGGATTGATGACAATACAGGCAAAAAGGAACCCTCAAGAGAGAACAATGGTGGCACAAAAAGCTGGCCATAAACACAGAGACAACTGGAGCACCAGAGTTAAAAGAAAGACCTTCTGATACTGCAGGGACAAATGATAGCTAGTGAGCAAGCTGGGCTAGGAAGATGGCTCAGCAGGTAAAAACACTTGCTGCGAAGTCTGAGGACCTGAGCTTCACTCCTTAGAGCCCACACTGTGAAAGGAGAGAACAGATTTCCATAGGTTGTTATCTGAGTTCTACATATATGCTAAGGTTTACAATACACTAAACAAGCAAAAACATGACAGGTCTGGGTGTGATGGTACACACCTTTAATCATGGCACTCAGGAGGCAGAGGCAGTCTTATGTTCTGTAACCTTCCACTAAATCCCATAAATACCAATACCTTGAATATCCCACTGTGCTTCACAACCCCAATGAAGGGCTTTTTTACTTTGAGGCAATCTTTTACTTTAGCCAGAATTTTCCTATAGAATATAGGGCAAAAATAAATTTGAAAGGTAGTTTAAATGTAGAATCATTAATGGCCACGTTTACCTCATAGACTGTATGATAGTCATTCCAGCCTGTCTCACTTAGGGTGACTGTGGTAGTTTGAATGAAATTGACCCCAACAAGTTCATAGGGAGTGGCACTAGTAGGAGATGGGCCCTTGTGGAGTAGGCGTGGCATTGGTGGAGAAAGTGTCACTGCAGGGGTGGACTTTGAGATTTCATATATGCTCAAGCCACACACACCCAGTGTCTCAGTCCCTGTTGTCTTCAGAGCAAAATGTAGAATTCTCAGCTCCTTCTCCAGCACCATGTCTGCTTGCACAAGACCATGTTGCACCATGATGTTAATGAACTAAACCTCTGAACTGTAAGCCATTCCAGTGAAATGTTTTCCTTTATAAGAGTTGCCATGGTCATGATGTCTCTTCACAGCAACACAAACCCTAACTAAGACAGTGGACAATGCCACTAAAAAGCAACAGAGGAAGAATGGAAGGACTATAGGGCTGACAGCTTAACACCAGCCATCAATTTCCTACAGTTCTAGAGGTTAGAAATCCAAAGTCAAGACCCCAGCTGGGCTAGGATTAGCCAACCCAACTGTCCATGGCTTAAGATGGCCATCCTCCCCTTGTCTCCTGCTGACCTTCTTCTGTATGCTTGCATCCTAATCTCTTCTTGAGAAAATATCAGTTACAAAATATTAAGGTCCATCCTCATGGCTTTATTTTAGCTCTATTTTTTTAAACCCTCTACCTCCAAATGCAATCAGATTTTGAATTAGTTAGGGTTAGGACTTCAACATAGGAATGGCTGCATGTGCCACAATTCAGCCCTTTACTTTTCCATGTTCTTCTTTGGGATGGCTGCTGGGCTGGTTAGCCATGGTTAAGTATCACCATAGCAATGGCCATGACAACTTTGTGAACTCTGCAATTAGATACAGTTACAGTTGGCCATGACAGGAGAGCAGTGCTAATTAGTAGATTGATGTTGGAGGGCGATGACATGCCTTGTGGTTTTATTGCTGGCCCTGTCTTGTTCAACACATTTATGGACAAGGAATGAACATAGATTTGCTTATGAAGTCTTTGAAGACATAGGCTAAGTGGATATGGTGATACATGCTTGCAATCCTAGCACTCAGAGGGTAGAGAGGGAGGATTAGGAGTTCAAGGTCAACCTCAGCTTCATAGCAAGTTTTAAGTCAGTCTGAATTAAATGAGACTCTCTCAAAACAACCACAACTTTGGACTGGGAGAATTAATGAACTACATAGTTGCCTGAGTAACTTTAACTCAAAGGTCTTCATCAGTGACCATGGGCTGTCCTGAAGACACTGGATAGAATAAAGACTAAACTTATTCCTGAAAGGAGCACATGTGGCCAGGGACTGTGGGTAGGTTGTGGTCACATAGGTGCAGGACCTTTGCTATGGACAACAGTAGATGCAACCGAGGCTCAGCTGTCTTGCCAGAAAGAATGTGACCGCTTGAAGGAGGGACTGCAATGAGAATGAGACATGTGGCTTGCGTTCTTCACAGAACCCTCTGATTTGGTTTATAAACTGGATGAGGATGAGCTGGAGGTGATGGTCTGTTGTTTCTTACAGCTGGGGAACTGAATGGGGAAAAAAAGGTCAAGTTAGATCTGTTGAGAAGCCCCTCCTGGGACCTGAAAACTTAGAACCAAGAATCAGATGGCAAAAGAACGTGGTAAAGTTGAAGAAGAGATGCCTCAGCTTTAATTGGGAAGGGAAATCCAAGACTGAACATGTAGACAGGAGCCTTAGCTATGACCCAGTACAAGAAACTATGTCAATCAGGGAATATTTGACACCCAAACTGACAAAATATGAATTGAGAAAGACTTTTACACAAGCAATGATAGAGCCTGTCACAGCCTACCTCGTAAGACTATTTTGGGCCTTGATAATATTTATCCCTTTAGCCATCCAAAACAAACATGAATGGATAATGGTGAGCATTCAGAGAAGACACCTTGTCTCTAGAAAGTTTTCTTAAGTAATGCTGAATTTGAATGTCTTACATATTTGTAAAAGCAGGAGGAAGAACAATAAGGGAAGCATGAAAAGAGTTTAAATACAGGCACTCCATAGGAATGGGAAAAGGTTGTTGGATGGAAACCCTAGTACCAAGGGTAGACTCTCTCCTGCTAAAAATTCAGAAGTCATAAAAGACAATGGCATTGCTTATTGGATTCTGCCAGAATTAGGCGACCAGTCCCTGTTGTTGAAGGCACTGCCAGCTTTAGCTACAGAACAGTTTAAAAATCAATCTGAAACTGGAAGCTCCCTTCCTACTGACTAGCTTCCATGAGCACCATGCAGGTTGCTCAGGGAGAACTGTCACCATCAGTTCTGCTTGGCTATGGGCTCTGTGTGACGATAGCAGCATCATGGCAGGCAAGATGTATTCAATGGTGTAGCAGTGGTATGACAGCCTTGGGTGCAGTCAAGAGCTTTCTTATTAGTTTCAGCACTTGAGTGGACTTCCACCTGGTACTCTATTCAGGACGTAAGTGTAGCATGACTAATAAAAGCCCAGAGACAGATATTGGGATTAAGATGAAAGATTAGAGAAGCAAAGCAGTCAAGACACTGGAGAGCTCTTACCTCTCCAAAATCTTCAGAGTGAAAGAGGGAGAGTTCCTGTCTCATCCCACCTTACATTCCTCCCTAGTGCTGGGACTAAAGATGTATACAGTCACTGCACAGCCTCTGTGGCTAACTAGTGTTGCTGCTGGGATTAAAGGTTTGTGCCACCACTGTTTGGCCTGTATGGCTGACAGTTTCCTGATGCCAAAGGATTACCATGAATATGCCTTGTTGATCTATATTCATTAGTCTAATGCCTGCCTTCACCACACCATTTTCATCATCCAGAAGGGAGGGGCTTGGATTATGCTTAGAAAAAAACATTGTTTCTAGGAACGCCCTGTTTATAGCCTTGTTTGACACAATTATAACACTTGATATTTGGATTTTTCCTCAAATCTCTAGAAATCACCTCTCCAATCCAAGCATCATCATGGTCATGAGATAATGATTGTATCTTGAATCCATTCCTCCAAGGGTGCTGTCCTTGCCTTTAAAGGCCTAATTATCTTTTTGTATTGAGAATTAGCATTTTCAAAAGCCATAGATTCAATTATTATTTATTTGGCTTTTGAATTTGGTATGATTCTATTTACTGCTGAAGTCACTCTGTGTAAGAAATCCATGAAAACTTCCTTTGGGCCCTATATAACTTTAGTAAATGACTCAATTTTCTTTCCTAGTTCTCCAATTCTGTCCCAAGCATTCAAAACTGCTGCATGGCATAAAGTCATGGCATGGTCATCATATAAAGATTTTTTTATTTAGCAGCATAAAATCTTCTCCAAGAAGTTGATCTTGGAATATTTCCCTACCTCCAGCTATACTTCATTGTTCAATAATCTTAGCCTCTTCTCTGATCTAGGTACCACCATTGTAATTGTGGACCAGGCACTAAAACAGCTTTAACCAAGTTTGTCCAGTCCTTAGAAATAATTCTATTACAAACTGACCATGAGTTTAACATTTACATCACAAAAGGTGAATTCATGCTATATGAGACTATTGCTTTCTTGAATCTCCTTAAATCTAACATTGGCACAGGAGTCCAGTTAGCTCTAACAGAGCCTCTGTCATTAGGCAAGTCCTGTAAGGTTACTGGATATATTAAGTTGGTTGCATGAAAACTTGTAGCTGTTCCTCTCTGACCTTATAATGCAACACTGAATTTGGTTCTCCATTAGATTCCTCTGTCTGGACATGAATAACTCTGTGATCCATTTTATTAAGTTTATCTAAGGCATGTATCTTGGCAGTCAAATCAAATATTTTTTAAGAGATCAACCAAGAATTATCGAAAGAGCAAGGATTGCCAAAATGATAACACTATGTCAACCCCAGTTAAGTTGATTATCCCTTCATTTCATTGTTCCATTTTTAAATCATGCATCACATAATCATGCAGATACCTAACTTTCTGTGTTGTGTGTTTCCCATTTTTTAATGTGTGAAAAAACTCTCCCTTTTAACTAATTCCTCTCATAAAGATTCCCAATTTTCTCACCAAATCTGCCACCAATGATGATGAAGATATGAGGCTGCATAGAACAGTAAAAGTCTGACTAGATTTCAAGGCAGCTACCTAGTTTCATAGCAGCCCAAGAAGGGGATTCATAGAAAGTCCACCGGAAGATAAGAAAAACCTAGCCTGTAGGGCAGCAGCTCCAGCTGCATGTAAGCTCCAGCCTATATCACTGACTATTTAAAAAAAAAACTGGTTTTTTTTGTTAATTCATAACCCAAAAGTTGGCCATTCGATGTACCATGAACAATAAAAATCCAGAAACAGATACTAGGGTTCAAGCTGAAAGATCAGAGATGCAAAACAGCCATGCCACTAGAGAGCTTTTATCTCTATGAAATCTTCAGACTGAAAAGAGAGCAAATTCCTGTCTCATACCACCTTATAATCTTCTGTAGTGCTGTGATTAAAGGTGTGCACTACCACCATCTGACCTCTATGGCTAACTAGTGGGGATGCTGGGATTACAGGTGTGTGCCACCACCACCTGACCTCTATGGCTGACTAGCGTGGCTGCTGGGATTAAAGGTGTGTGTCACCACTGCCTGACCTCTATGGCTAACTAGTGGGGCTGCTGGGATTAAAGGCATGCACCACCACTGCCTGGCCTGCATGGCTGACTAGTGGGGCTGCTGGGATTTATTAACGGTGTGTGCCACCACTGCCTGGCTGACTAGTGTGGCTAGCTTTGCACTCTGATCTTCAGGCAAGCTTTATTTGTTAGGTCATAAACAAAATATAATGTTCATAAGCCTGTGGCTGGAAGGTCATAGGTCCCAGTGGGTAAACCACAGCCATTTTTTAAGTGAATGTGATGTGCTTGTCAAACTGCCTCCTGTACATGCGTTTATGCTCCATAGTCCATTGTTTCTCTCATTCCTAATTGGTCATGGATGGAAAGTCACATTTTCTATAGTGGAAGTTATAGTACAAATACTCATAACTAGTCAAACTCCTGAGAAGAAATGACTGCTGCAGTAAGCAGGGACCTGATGCTCAGCCATAGACAGAGACGAACAATGAGACATTTTATATTCAGACTCAGGGAATATCATGGAAGATGGGACAGAAAAAATATATATAAGAGCTAGAAGAGGTGGTGTTGTGTAGCAATTTCCTCTGAGTTTCATTCCAGACACTTGATAAGAATTCAAGAAGTAAATGAAATTTTTAAAAACTTAGTGAATAACTCAAATCTCAGGAAGTTACTGAAATTTACAAAAATTCACAAGACCCCCTTACTAAGGTTATAAAAACAGTAATAGTGACTGATGAATAATTTCCTTAAGAACAAAAGGCTAATGCAAGGTAGAAAAGTTTTCTGAAGATGTTCACTTGTATGTATGACTGGAAACACCAATCTGAAGATGTTCACTTGTATGTATGACAACAAGGACATTTCTCAGAAAGCCACTTATGAGGAATTTGGGGTCTGGGTTTAGATGGAAGAGAAAGGGAAAAAAAAGTAATAACCAGCATCTTTATAGACCTTAAGATTCTAAGTTCCTAGTCTATGGAAACACAAAATTAACCTAGACATGTCTTGGTTTCCATTATTTATTTGTGAACTCAGAAAGTGTGAAGACTTATTAGAGATACAAAATCATATATGATATGATTTCTGTAGTTGAAGGAATGGTGTTCTCCTTAAATTTGTGTCCACTGGAGTCTCAGAAAACATTACTGGGGAAAAAAAGTAGTAACAGAAGTTATTTCTAAGAGTCAAGATGAGGTCATACTGGACTAAACACAAACCCAAATCCAATAACTGGAGTCCTTTTGCGAAGAGAAGATATAAAGACACAGAGAATCCATGTAAGGACAGAAAAGTTCTCCTGTCATAAGCCAGGCCCCACCAGTATCCAAAAGACAATAAAGGGGGTTCCTCTAAAACCTGAGGAGGGAGTGTGGTCCTGCTTGGAGCCCTGTATTTGGACTTCTGGCTTCCAGAACTGTGAGAGAATAAGTTTCTTTTGCTGCATGACTTAGCTCCTTTTCCTGTTGCTGTGTAAAATATTCCCACATAAGTAACTTAAGGAAGAGTTTATTGTGCACACAGTTCAAGGGGGAGCCATCACAGCAAGGGTGCCGAGAAGGCAATGTCTTAAAGCAGCTGATCACTTCTCATCACCATCAGGAAGCAGAGAGCGAGCGAAGAGCTCACGTTGCTGCTCCACTCCTCTCCACTTACAAGGGTCCAGGACCTCATCAAGGAAATGGTGCCATCCACAATGGGTGGGTCTTTCCATCTTAATTAATGCTATCAATATCATCCCCACAGGCATGCCTCCAGCTACATCTCACAGGTGATTCCAGATTCTGTGGAGCTGACACTTAAACACTAACCATCGATGGTGGATGAATGAAAAATATCTGCTATAGGTGTTAGGAATATTTCCTAATGCGAGCTCTCTGCCTACGCAAAGTTCCAATCAAGACAATCAAAACAAGCCAAATTAAGAAATATCTAGATTTAATGGGATTCCTGCGCTCTCTGGTGGCCCTGCGGGGAAACCGGGAGGCCGCAAATGGGAGGAAGGAAAAGAGACCACATGTTCCTCTTTTGGGCGTTCATAGGGGGAGGGTCAGGACCTGGCCTGCTGCAATTTGGAGTCCACACCAATTTAACTCTCAGGCCTGGGGACTGGGATAGATGCGAGGGACTGGGGCCTACGCTCCCAACGTAACAATAATCACAGGTGTTTGAGCACTTAATCCCCAGATGGTGACACTATGGACGTTTTAGAAGTTTTTTAAAATAATTTTTTAAAAAAGCAAACAGTCTTTGTCCAACAACAGATGGGAAGAGAGGCAATGACCCACATCGGAGCACTGGACTGAGCTCCCAAGATCCAGTTGAAGAGTGGAGGGAGTGAGAGTATGAGCAAGGAATTCAAGACCATGAAGGAATCATCCACTGAGACAGTTTGCTTGAGCTAATGGTAGCTCACCAACT
>JAQHUG010000147.1:3287812-3304820 GCA_028555095.1 Dicrostonyx torquatus
CCTCAACCAAAGAAGGAAAATGTGGTACATCTACATAATGGAATACATGGCAGTAAAAAACAATGACATCTTGAAATTTGCAGGCAAATGGACAGGACTAGAAAAAGCCTTCCTGAGTGAGGTAATCCAGACCCAGAAAGACAAATATAATACCTACTCACTCATAAGTAGATAATACAGGTCACAACCCCAGAGAACCAAAGTAACAAAGAGGACCCTAAGAGAGAGATACATTGATCTGCCTAGGAAGGAGAAAAAGACAAGATTTCCTGAGTAAATTGGGAGTGTGGAGGGCGGGGTGGTGGTGGTGGAAGGGGAGGTGGAAAATGTATAGCACATTCCTATCCAAACAATTAAAATGAGGATTAAAAAAAGTGAGCTGAACACCAGCATTCACCTGTTTTCTGATTGCAGACAGCATATGATCATCTATTTCACATTACTGCTACTAGACCTTCCCAGCCTTGATGGATTGTTTATCTTTTACACCAGGAGCCAGAATAAACTCTCCTCCCTAAGGTGATCTCTGGTTGAGTATTTTGTTGCAGGAACAAGTAGCTAATACAGGAATGGAGCTTAGTGGTAGAACCTTTGTATGACAAGACTCAGTTCAGTCCTCAGCACCAAACACACACACACACACACACACACACACACACACACGCACACACGCAGAGAGAGAGAGAGAGAGAGAGCCTGGTAAATAGCTTTCTGTATTAATTAGTCTTCTTGTGACTTTCTATACCAGTGTCAATGATACACACAGGAATTTGTAAAGCTTTAATTAGATTTAAATAATACACTAAAGCTTATGCTTTTAGCCAAGTACAGCAGTTAGGCAGGATATAAAGCTGTGTTACTAAAAATCTCCAAACAAGTATTACTCCTGCATCATGTTTCCTAGTATGTATATGTTGGTCTGACTGGTTTACATAAAAACACAATCATTTACTAAATTCTCACAGTCACCCCATAGGCCACATACCTTTTTTTTTCCAAACAAGAAACAAAATAAACTAAACTAATTTGCCCAAGGTGAGTGTCGCAGGCTTTCTATGGCTGTGATAAAACATATAAAAACATCACAAGCAAAAGTAACTTGAAGAGCAGTTTATTTCAATTTACAGTTCCACAACACACAGTACATTACTGAGGAAAGGAAGAGCAATAGGACAGGAACTAGAGACAGGAGCTGGAGCAGAGGCATAGGCTGCAGAGGAGTGTATTTACTGATTTGCTCAGCCTGTTCTCTTATAGCACTCAGGGCTACCAGCCCAGCGGTGGCACCACCCACTGAGAGCTGAATTGTCCAAACACCTATCAAGAAAGTGCACCACAGGCTTACCCACAGGCAAGCCAGGTAAGGGCATTTTCTGAATTGGGGTTCCTTCTACTAAAAAGGACTCTATTGTCTGTCAAGTTCACACAGATCTAGTCAACAGAATTGGCTGTGATTTACAAGAGACCAGAGCCACTAATGTGAAACCTTTGTTTTGTTCTGACAGTTTATACTGGTCAACTGAAGTTGAAAAATCAACAGTGATTAAGAAGAGACTGACACCACTGAAGTGAAATCTTTTGGAAACCTTTCCTCTGGATCAGCACACAGAAGCTGTGTTCCAGAGCCATCCAGGAATGTATCATTTGCTGTTAGCCAATGTTGATAGTGTAAAGATCATTCACTGGTACTGGTTGTAAAGGCATGAAGTCTCCACGGAGAGCCGCTGAGTCTTGGTACCATGTAGTAGGGCTTCAAACCCTAAGGAAAGTCCATTGGCCAAGATATAGACTTAGTTGCTGTAGAGACCCAGGGTAGAGGGCTCATGGAGAGAAATGGAGGCCTGGGACTATGTGACAGAGTTGGAGTCCATGAAAGGCTACTGGCAAAGATACAGGCCATTTATAGAGACCCCAGTATTTTGGAAATGTCAGTACCATGGGATGATTACCAAGAAGTTGCTGTAGAGTGGAGTCAGCTTGAACCTGAGACAAGTTGTGTGTGCTGTAGATTAGACAACAAACTTCATCAGATAATCCCTCACAAGCTTTCCCTGAAGCCTATATGTGACATTGAAAAATGAGACAATATTACAAGAATGGTACAATGCAAAACTCTAGGTTATATTCACATATGTGACACAATATAATTTTTCCCCTCTGCAGAATATTAACTGAAACTTTTGAGGGCAATCTGTAGAAACACTTAACTGATTCTACAACAAAGTAATAAAGTTTAAATCAGCAAGTACCTTGGTCCTGTTAACATTCCTAAAAATTATGCCTGAACATTGTTTTGTTTTCTGCTTGAACCATATCATCACTAGTATAAAGTCTTAATTTTAAATAAATTTCTCTCAAAAAATATCCTAATGAAACGAAATATGTCATGTGTAAGTTTGAAGAGTTTTATAAGTTTTAAATGTGCTTGCTGGGTCAGTAAACTGGCTCAGCAGGTTAAGGACACTTGCTGCCAAGCCTGATGACCTGAAGTGAACGACGGTCTCACATAAAAAAGACCACCAACTCCTGCAAATTGTTCTCGGACCTAAACATGAACACACACACAAAATATAAAAAAGTATTTTTTAATGTTTCTCTTGAAAAAAAGACTATTGAGGCTAGGGAAGTGGCTCAGTGGGTAAGAGTGCTACTATGCAAATGTGACAACTTGATTTGGATCCATAGCATTCACATTAACAAAAAACAAAACAAAACATCAATGTTCCTTAATATTATGTCAAAGAAAATGCATCTACCCCAAAGCCTCCGTTTTGCCAAATGTGTGGAGGAATAACTTGTATGCACATTTGCTTTTCCCTGTGTAATATACACCCCACAACACAGGTTTCAGAACTAACATGAAGGGAGTCAGGAACTGGCTCAGAGGCTAGAGTGCCTGCTGACTGAGCATAAGGTCCCAAGTGTGGGTCCCCAGCACCAATGTGAAAAGCCATGCTGGTACACTCCTGCTGTGTGAGCAGACGGTCCCAAGTGTGGTCCCCAGCACCCATGAGAAAAGTCATGTTGGTATGTTCCTGCTGTGTGAGCAGACGGTTCCAACTGTGGGTCCCCAGCACCCATGAGAAAAGTCATGTTGCTATGCTCCTGCTGTGCGAACATACGGTGTCAAGTGTGGGTTCCAGCACCCATGTGAAAAGCCAGGTTGGTAGCTCCTGAAATCCCAGGGCTCAGAGGCGGAGACAGAAAGATACTGCTGACCAAACAGTGAGCTCCAGACTCAGTAAGACCTTGTTATCAAATGTAAGATAGAGGGGTGAAAGTGGAAGATACCCATACATACACCACACACGTGTATATCACAAAAAGACTTTCTACTAAAAGTTTTGAAAAAGATTATCTTGGTAAGAGAAACTCAACGGGCCAAGAAAAGCTTTCATAACTATGTTTAGCCTTCTTTGTGAGTCAAACAGCAGGCAAATTCATAACTATTGCAAAGGAAGTGATAAAGCAACTTAGATCTAAGTGAGATTCCAAAACCAAGTGTCCATAGTTCAAAATAAATAAGAGACTCACTGCCAGGCAGATCAGAACCCTCCAGGGATTGGCTACCAATAAAAACTGCTGCAAAGTCAGTGATTGAGCAAAGTTTTGTGTTTTGTTGGTTTTTTTTAATCATAAAATAATGGCTTTAATGGTGTAATTTAAATAATTTTAAACATCTGATCACTAAGATTACACAAATGTGGGAGCACATTGTACTTTACAAAAAATAAAGCTAAGCATTTAAATATACAAAACAACTTTGGGTATAGATTTCTTGTTAAGTTATTTTTTAACATATACATAATTTATGGCATTTTACAAAACTTGCTAAAACAGAAACTGTGGCCAATTAAACAATATAGAATATGGCCATAACAGATAATGTGGGTAGAACAGAACGGATAGTGATATACTAGAGGCATTTCCCCTGAATCTTTCCCCTAGTATTTTCCTTTAATTATCTTCTCGGAGGGTGTGGCATTCTTTTGGTATATGACTTCAATTCCACTATTATTTTTTGTCAGCTATAATTTACATAGGTATATTTAAAAAATAGAGGAAAGGTGTTTTGAATATCGGATTCCTATTTGCAGAGTGGTACATAATGTGTTGCTCACAGAGCCACAACCCCAAGGGCAAGACACTGAAAGCACCTCTTAGGCAATCGAAGGGTGTCCTAGAATGTTTTTGCCAGCAATTAGAAGTTTTGAAAAGCACTAGATTCTTAAAACATAATGTAACTGGGAGATTCTTTACAAAAGAAAGAAACTCCATCTTGAAAAATAAGATAATACAAAATAAAGGACATTTTTGAAATACTATAACTAAATGTTTGCCAGGTTTTCTTCTTTAGTTGACCTATGATTTCTTTTTTCTTTCTTTCCTTTTCTTTTACTTTTTTTTTCTTTTTTCTTTTTCTTTTTCTTTTTTTTTTTTTTGCCATCACCAGAACAAGAACCAGCTTTGTCATTCCAAGTGCAGCCACCTTGGGCACATGGTATACATATCTGTTTCATATTGTCATTTTCATTTTTTCCTTGTCAATTTGAATGCAAGGCCTAATATTTCTTCTAGTATTTTCTAGTTTTTTCATTTTTCAGTGAGGTATATCAGTAGCAACTTCAGCTTTGGAACTTAGCTGACAAGGATGCCTCACTAGGTATCATAAACAGTAGGGAGCCAGAGAGACAGCAACCTCAGGCACAAATGGTCCCATCAACTGTGTTTGTAATTCTAGCTCAGCTAATCGAAGTCGATAGTGACCCTACGCTGTGGCTTGTCACACGTTGACTTCAGAAGGTACCTGTCACAGTTAGCTACCTAACTTCTAATTGCAGACATGAAATCTAACACTAGGAGACAGGTTCAGTATAGGATATATTCTGACGCTTCCTTTCTCCTACATCTAGATGCAGTCTATATCAGAGAGGGGTACCTTATTGCTATCGTGTGAAAAAAAACAGAAAATGGAGACCGTAAGAGGGAGCCCCTAGCTGCTGTAATTGAATGCAGGTGGGTAGGTGATACTTCTATATAAAGTATACTCTAAAGTACTGACTTTCAGAAAGCATCTGAATTCTCATCGGCAAAAACCCACAGGACATACAGACAAAATGTAGTTTAAAAAAAGAAAAAAGAAAGAGCGAGCTTGTCAGTGTAAACAGTGGTCTTCCATACTGATGACTATTTTCCAGAGTAGATTTCAGGACAGTGCAAAGGTGCTCTCTATATCTTCTTTGGCAGTAAACAGTGAGCATCTGGATGGATGGATGGATGGATGGATGGATGGATGGATGGATGGATGGATGGATGGATGGATGGAGTGATCACTTCAGAAGAGCAAGGTATAGGGCTCGAGAATATTTCATCTCTCTTTCCTGTTCCATACAGAATATCAAGTCCCTGAGGCAGATTCTCGTGATTCTTGGTCGAAGCAATGGTTTGGTGGCTGTTAGGCTGGACGTCCCAGAAGCAGAAGGGTTATCTTTGAAGCCCTAAATAGGTATAGGGGAAGAAAGGGGAGGGGGAGAGATATAATTAGTTTAAAATAAGAATTCTCATAAAGGAAAACCTATTTCTTATGCTCATAGGAGCCCACCGTCCATTGGGAAGGTTTTATGGAAGACTAAATCCACTGAGGTCATGATATCATTTACTTCTCTCTCCTGGCCTGATAGGAAATGGTTTGATTTCTTTGAATGAAATGATTTCTTCTCTTGTGCATCAATAGCAAAAATATACATAACAAAAGCCCATTATGGTTCAAATTTCATGTCACAGTACCAAAAAAAGTCTTAATAGCTTCCCAGTAGCCAGAGCTTCACTTGACAATTTATTTCCTTTCTTTCATACAACATTGCAGCAAAGTGTGTGAGGGCCGTTTTCACTGCTCAGGAAGACAGGAAAATGACCTTAGCCTTAGTCATATGTCCTAAGTCTCACAGCAAAGGAGTAATAGGTCTCAATTTTTAATTCGATATGAAGTTAGTCACTGTGTTATGTTGTATTATTGATGGTGCCAGGTAAGCACTCACCATTCTGGTTGCCTCCAAGCATACATTTCCCACTCTTTTATGAAGACCCTTAGCTACAGGTTTCTCTGCAAGAGGATGTTTCTATACCACCACTAATCTGCTAGACCAGAAGCTCTCTAAGCACAATGACTATTATTTATAGCCCCTCCACAACTTGTCAAATCGTGAACAAACAGCATGAGTATCCATAGTATTTTCTTTTGGAAAAGGGTCTCACTATTTAGCTCTGGTTGGCCTGGAACTCACTGTGTAGAATTGGTTATCTCCTATATTTATATGGGTTCTAGGAATCAAACTCAGGTTGTCAAGCATTTGTGGCAAGTACTCTATCCACTTAGCCATCTCAATGTCACAGAAAGAAAGAAAGAAAGAAAGAAAGAAAGAAAGAAAGAAAGAAAGAAAGAAAGAAAGAAAGGAGGGCGGGCGGACGGACGGACAATCAACAGTCTTACCCAGATATGACATCTATGAATCACATAGGCAACCAGAATGGCATGATTACCCTTTGGGTGCAGTACTGCCATGTATACTACGGCAGTAACCAACATATCTCTAATTAGTCTTAAGACCCACTCAACAAGAGGCATACTATGCCTGATACTGGAAACCTAGCTAACTATTCAGTACTAGTGAAATCCTGGTTACTGGAGGAGAACCTAGAATCATAATTTTACTAAACTAACATATTTCCTAACCATAATCCATTAAGTATTTGTCCTTATACCAAGAGATAAGAGTAGTCTTCAACCCTCACCAAGAAAGCCTCTCTTTGTAACAGCCAGAGACCATTACAGAAAACTGCAACCAATAAAAATGCAGAGTTGCAAAGTCCTGTTCTGACATATACACCCAAAATACAACTGCAGCTCCACTCAAGGCTCAGAGATCATTTCAGAAGAGGGATTAAGTTTGCTGGGAGTTTGAGTCTTCAATTAATATCAGAAGCTACACATATAAAGTCTCACCAACATGACCACACAAATGTGAAGGAAAAAGACACCAATGAAACTGAATAGGGAAAAGCACATGAGGCCTCAACCCAATATAAAGAACCATAAGAAACTGAAGAAAGGGCACAGCAATTAGTTGTCCAGTGCCAAATGTTCTGCCTTGAAAAGATATAAACAAGTAATATATGAATTCAACAGGCTATATTTAGGAAGACATATAATGTATATAACAATATAACGTTTTTATATGACATATACAAAATATATACATACATTATACACACACACATATATGCATGAGTGACAACAGTTAGTGAAAAAAAGAGGCCATTAAAAGAGCAGGGAAGGATATATCAGCAGGCTTGGAGGGAGGAAAGATAGGGAAGAAATATAATTAAATTATAATCTCAAAAAATAAAAAGGAAGCCAGGCAGTGGTACCTTTAATTCTACCACTCAAAGCAGAAACATATGGATGGATCTCTGAGTTTGAGGTCAGCCTGTTCCATGATAGCCAGAGCTACACAGAGAAACCCTGCCTCAATAAACCAAAATAATTAGATGAGTAAGTAAAATAAAAATAAATTTAAAAGGAATTTAAATTATTATTATTGTGCATATGTTGTATATGAGCACTGGTGGATGCATACCACATTAAGTGTACAGATGTCAAAGGACAACTTTGAGGAGTAGGTTCTCTTCTTCTACCATGGATTCCAGGGATCAAACTACAATTATTGAACTTGCACAGTAAGCACTTTTACCCACTGAATAATCTTGCTTGACCCAAACAATGAATTACTTTAAAGGATAACTGTATAAAAGTGAAACTCTTGATTTCATTTTATGTGTTGGGGAGTGTATTTTAGTCAGAGAGCAGGCTCCCTCACAGTTTCCAATTTAGGTTGTAGACTTTCCTTGCACCCACTTCTCAGGCTGCTGTCAAACTAGGTAGCTGCCTTGAAGTTCACTCAGGCATTTTACTGTTCTACACAGCAGCAATCAGCCTCACATCTTCATCAACAACCTCAGTAGATTTGGTAAGACATCTGGGAACTCTTAAAGGGAGCTTTTTCCCACATTAAAAAATGGGAGAGCCAGGCTGGAGAGCTGGCTCCGTGGTTAAGTGCACTGGCTGCTCTTCCAGAGGACCTGAGTTCAATTCCCAGCACCCACATGGCAGCTTACAACCTGCCTGTAATTCCAGTTCCAAGGGATCCAGCACCCTTACAGACACATATACAGAATAAAAATCATAAAAAAAAAAAACAAAACAAAAGCCGGGCGGTGGTGGTGCACGCCTTTAATCCCAGCACTTGGGAGGCAGAGGTGGGCAGATCTCTGTGAGTTCGAGTCCAGCCTCGTCTACAAGAGCTAGTGCCAGGACAGGCTCTAAAGCTACACTGAGAAACCCTGTCTCAAAAAACAAAACAAAACAAAAAGAAGAAGAAAATAAAAGAAAAAAAGGAAAGCCATTACATTATAATGGAGGGATTTGAATCTTTGTATGATAACATGCTAGGTGGTTTGAAAATAGAACAATTAAATGAGAGGATATCTAATTGAGATGGGAATTTATGTAATGTCAGTTGTAAACATTATCGGCTTAATCATTTTTGTCTTTTCACTAAAAAAGTTGATTAATCTGAGCGCGAAGATATAGGCCTTAGAAAAACCTAATAAAACAGATGATTGAGATATTTAAACCCAGATAGAAGGATTTAATGGAGAGCCAATTTCAGTACTGAATTATAAAAATAGAGAGGAACAGCCTAAAGTTTTCAGACAACCAACCTTAATATAATCCAGTAACCTTACAGGAATTGCCAAAGGGCAGAGGCTCAGTAACAACTAACTAGACTCCTGTGCCATTGTTAGATTTAAGGAGATTCAAGAAAGCAATAGTCCCATATGGCATGCATTCACCTTTTGTGAAACAAATTATTAAACTCGTGGCCAGTTTGTAATAGAATTATCCCTAAGGACTGGAAAGATGTGGTTAAAGGTGTTTTAGAGCCTGGTCCACAATGTCAATGGAGAGAACCTGGTTCAGAGAAGAAGCTAATATTACTGAAAATAGAGTAAAGCTAGAGGTAGGGAAATCTCTTAAGATCAACTTATTGAAGAAGGAGATGAGGCTACTATAGAAAAGCAGTCTGTATATGGTGACCACACCCTGGATTTATACTGCACAGCAGCTTTGAATGCTTGAAACAGAATTCGAGAAATAGGAAAGGAAACTGAGTAATTTACTAGAGTTATACATTGCACAAAGGAAGCCTTTATGGATTTCTTACAAGGACGATTTCAGTATTAAAGAGAATGATAACAAATTCAGAAGCCAGATAAATAATAATTGAAACTATGGCTTTTGAGAATGTCAATTCTCTATACAAAAACATAATTAGGATGTTAAAGGCAAGGTCAGCACCTTTGGAGGAATGGATCTGAGATACAATTAATATAGAATCTCATGAACATGATGATGCATGGATAGAAGAGGTGGTTTCCAGAGGTTTGAGGAAAAATCAAAATGACAAATGTTATCAATGGGGCAAACAAGGTCACATTAAAAGTGATTATAGACAGGGCATTCATAGAAACAATGGATTTGTTTCACTTTATAAAATTTGAAAAACTAAAATATATACACACCACACCATTGATACCCATTCAGGTTTTCAATGGGCAACTATTTTGAGTTTGGAAAAGATTGATTTAGTAATCACACATTTACTAGAAGTTATGGCCATCATGAGTATACCTATACAAATAAAGACAGACAATGTTCCAGCATATGTCTCTAAGAAAATGAAACAGTTTTTTTGTTTATTATACTATAAAGCATATTACAGCTATCCCATACAATCCTATTGTACAGGCAGTTACAGAAATATCAAATTGAACTCTAAAGGATATGTTAAATAAACAGAAAAAGATGATAAATATCCACAAAAATAGACTGCATAATGCTTTATTAACCTTGAAATTTCTAAATGCTAATGAGAAAAAACAACAGTTGCAGAGACACATTGGATTAAAAAAAAATCGAAATTAAATCAGCCGATACAGTCTAAAGATGAACTAACCTCAAAATGGAAATCAGGACATGTATGTTACTTTAGGGAAAGGGTTTTGCTTTTGTTTTCACAGGAGAAGAAAAACTATGGATACCATCAAAACTGATAAAGGTTCAATTTGAACAAGAGATACCTCTTAATTAGAAGAGATGATAGGTCAAAGAACATGGTTGTTTAAGCTAACCTATAAAACTAAGAAATGCTCTTCATTTGATCAGATATAACTTGGCAAAAAAGAATCTCCCCAAAATTAGGGTTGGTGAAGGGTTTTGTTTCTGTCTTTTCAGTAGAATTTAAAAAAAAAAAATCGAGCTAAAGAATCTGAAGACCACTGGACAAATGTCTTATTGGCATATCACATTCCCAACAGGACAATATTTCATAAACCCGTACAAATGTTTGTGTTGGTTTCTGCTCTTCTCTACAGACATATAATGCAAATGATCTTTTTGTAGTCCCAGTTCAATTAAAAATTAAAGATGGCTTTGGAGTTGGAGTGTGGCTCTCTCCTTCTCTAAGCCTAAGCATGCTTATTAAAGAAAATCCAAAATCTGTCTCATGTCAGAAGAGCCACCTGATATGAAACAGAAGAATAACAAATATTTAAGGATTATGTTATTGCTACTAATCTCATAATCCTTTGGTTTTATATTGACTCTTTAACAGCTTTTCTTAAGGAATAAGATCTATAATGTTAATATATATGTATATATACAGATTTTTTTTATCTTTTTGTCATGATAATAATGGCCATACAGAGTACTAATTCTTAAAAAAGGTTTCATCTATCTTCCTGTACATAATATCAGGTTTCAGTCTCAGTTTTCTTCAGTGAACCGTTAAGCACACCTAACAGTGACCTTTGAAGTCTAAAAAAAGAGGATTGGGCCCCACAATGATGATTCCACCAGGACTATGATAATAACACTAAGCTGAAAACACCACATAAAGATCAGCTTTTAGATTATGAACTGCTCAGAACAATTTTAAGTTGGCTAGCTGAGATGATCCAGCCTAACAGACTACTCTAGCCAGGACTTGAAACAAGTCTGTACTTTCCCATTATGCAGAGACTAGACAATAAATAATACAGCTACCTCTCCCAGGACTTGATAACCCACATTTTTCTTTTCATGATCCCCTACAGATATCATCATCCCTAGATAGGAGGAAGTAATTTAAGAATACAACACCCACATTCCCAAGAGGTGGGGTGGGTGGTGTTTCAGTCGTTCAATGGGTTATGGATATTTGTCATTGTTTAAGAGTGTTGGTTACAACATTGTTATCACTAATGGTCAAGAAAAAATGCTAAGCAAAGGAAATTAGATTCAAGGTTTTTGTTTTGAACAGAAAAAAGAGAGAGATGATATGATAGGATAAAACGGTACATTATTGAATCTGTTCTGAAAAAAATAAGGGAGGATATAGACAGGATAAGTAGGTAGATTATTGAATCTATTTTTGAAAAAGCAACTACTAGTTTTAAATGTTTAACACTGGATTGGACTTTTATATATTGCATACAAATTTTATATATTGATACAAATTTGAAATTAGTTTTATTAAAACAGACCATACATATGCTTCTAATCTTGTTCAAGGTATTGTGCATATACAAGTCATTTAACAATGCAATGCAAATTTCTAGTGCTTGAAAATTATGATTACCAACTGTTTAGGATAATAAAGAAAATGCAGGGTAGTAATTAGTCACCAATTACTATCTAATGTAGTCACATTAGGTAATTTTTCAAGGTCAAAAAGAGATATATTTTAAGTAGAGAGGTCATCTTCAAACACTTCAGAGATATATAGACTATGGCATTTAAGATGTTTTAATAACATAGGTTCTACCTGGAAACAACCTAAATGCCCCTCGAGTGAAAAATGGGCAAGGAAAATGTGGTACATTTACACAACGGAGTATTACACAGCAGAAAAGTATGACATTTTGAATTTTGCAGGAAAATGGATAAAGCCCTGCTTCACAGAAAAGTTTGTCAGTTATTCTATATGTGCAGGTCAAAGGTGAACACTCCAAATGTTGCAGAGGAACTTTGGGTGACTGTCCAGGCAGTCAGCTGTTCCTGTCATTTCTTACATTTCTTAGAAGTTGCTTGTTTGCACTTCCTGCTTACTCAGTTAATATTACTTCCTTCTAGGGTCTCCGAGGTAGTTGAAGACTAGACAGTTATAGTTATCATTTTCCTTGTTTACATGACTCAGAAAAGAAATTAGCTAAAGCAATACAAAGCATACAAGGTTGAGAAATATCAAAATATAGTTTTGTATGGTAATACAAGTTGTGGTAGAATGTAAATTAGGTACAAATCTTTGGATTTACCAAGATCAGCTAGATTAGAGAGTATTTTCTCTGAATTTGTCAAATACAAATGGAGGAGACATTGTTGGTGTACTTATTGCCTATATGTATTGTATATAGTTATTTTACTTAATGTATATAGTTTTTATTAGTTATAGCCTTTTTATGTTAGACAAAAGGAAAATATAGTGATATTTTTATTTATGTTTTAATAAATAAAGCTCTCCTGAAAATCAGAGGGCAAAACTAAGCCACTAGAGGTCAGGCAGTGGTGGCACACAACTTAGATGCAGGATTTAGGAGTCATATGCCTTTAATTTTAGCACTAGAGGAGAATACAAGAGGGAAAGAGACAGAGGCCTAGGGCTTAATATGCAGTTGCCCTTGGTAGAGGTAAGACTTCTCCAATGGCTTGGATATTTTGCTTTTTTTCCAATTCAGCTTGAACCCCAATATCTGTCTCTGGAATTTTTGTTATTTGAGATATAAGGATGTACTCTAAAGAATTAAAGTAGAAAAAAAAAATAAAGTAGCACTGACTGATTCTTTTTCATATATAAAAGTTTAGGTTTGTGATTCCTTTAAGATTCCCTTTCAAGATAAGTAATAAAGCAATTGGTCCTTTCTGTGTAACTGCAAAATACAGCCTGTTAGTAAAAGACATGACTGACTGAGAAGAATAGCTTTCTTTCCTACATGGTTAATTTATAACAAGTTGCTAGAGTATGTGGGTTCTTAAGGAAATTTGTTTTTCACCTGTAATATGTAAAATTACATGTTTTATCATGTAATAAATATGAAAAAGATGTTTTTTACTTGTATTCATTCACTTGAAAAACAGAATGAAACGACATTTTAATTTTTATAGTGCCTGAAAGATTCTGCGAGGGTATATAAGCTGTAAGGGAAAGAATATTTAATTATTAGATGGAGATAAAATGGGCTAGAAGGAAAACACCAATGAGGGAGTTAGAAGGAAAATATCAAGAATATAGGAACTAGAAGGAAAACATCAAGAATAAAGATAGGTTAGAAAGAACACATCAACAATGAAGAGTAGGAAATCACTGGGAAAATAAAGAATAGAAAATACAAAAGAAGAATAAAGGCTTTCCTTTATTTATTATTTTTTTCCTTTATTCTATAAAGGTTTCTGAAGGAAACCATCAAGAAAGTATGTGAGTGGTTTTTTTCCCCCCTCTAACCCCTCGGATAGAGAAGTCTAGTATGCACTGACACTGTGGATTTCCCTTTGAGTCCTGTGCTGCCTGGAAGCTGGTTGCCTAGACAGTGATAATCTTGTTTATAAGAGTTAGATTTATTTAAAACGTTAGTGCATTCTAAAGAAGTACTGATACCAGGCATGGTGGCACACACCTTTAGTCCCAGTCCTTGAGAGGCAGAGGTAGGTGGATTATCTCCACATTCAAGGCCAGCCTGGCATACAGAGTAAGTTTCGGGACAGCCAAAGTTACACAGAGAAACCCTGTCTTGGAAAAAACAAAGTACTGAAAGAAGGAAGGGAGACAGGGACAAAGGAAGGATGGAAAGAAGGCAGGCAGGGAGGGAGGATAGATTTCATCTAGTTCAGGTTAGCCCGGCCCAAATCACTTTGCAGCCAAGGGTAAACAATGAACTTTTGGCTCTCTTGTCTGTCTCTCTCAAGTGTTAAAACCACAGACATGTGACACCATGCCTGGTTCATAAGGTGGTGAGGATCAAACCCAGGGCTTCAGCAAGCTGTACAAGGACTTTACTGTTACGTGAATTATTAACTGGTCTTAGTAATAAAAACCTAGAGTCAGATATTAGGGGGTTGAAAGCTAAAAGATCAGAGAAGCAGAGCAGTCAGTCACTAGTTGTTCTTACCTCTACGAAATCCTCAGACTGAATGGGTTATCCTATCTCTACAAGTCCTCAGCATTAATGTTGTCTCTATGAAACTTCAGACTAAATCCTGAGCTCCTGTCTCTTCCCGCCTTATATTCCTCTCTTTGCCCAGCCGTATCACTTCCATTCTTCACCTCCCTAAAGTGGTTTAAAGGGATTAAAGGTATTAGCCACCACTGCTTGGCTCTGTTTCTTTTTTAGATTGATTCAATCTGGTGTAGTCCTAAATGGTCTCACAGAGATCTGTCTGTCTCTGCCTCTCAAGTACTGAGATTAAAGGTGTGTGCCACCACTGCCTGTCTCTATGGCTAACTAGTGTGGCTAGCTCCACACCCTCATCTTCAGGCAAGTGTTATTTGTTAAAGTACAAACCAAATATCACCACATTTGACCTACCTAGCTACATTTCCAGCTCAAGGCAGCAATTTCTTCATCCATAAATGACATATTATTGACAATTCTAAATCTATAGATATTTAAGTATTCACACCAAGTATCTTCCTGCAACCAAGTTTGTCATGTTACATAAATTTTAAAATGGCTCAGAAATTCTATCTTTATGAAAAGACAGAAAAGTCATTTTTAGCAAAAGTCACATATAGTGAAGTAAACTGTAACAACTGAGAGAACCCAGGACACAAAGGAACTGTACGGTTCTATTTTTGTCAAGGCTCCAGGAATCAGGTGAGTTCTCGGGGAACGAAGGAGCAATTACAAGAGTACAGTGGTTGTCTAAAGTTCCCATGATGCTTCCCTTTTATTCTGAGCACTGATTAGGTGGGTATATTCCCTAGATAAAAATTTAGTCAGCTTATGATTTGATTTTTGTTCCTTCTGCACCAATGTTGCACTCTAACAGAAGATTAAAACTACTAGCAAAAATCCCATCTCATCTCTGTAGGAAATTAAAAGGAAAGTGTAAGAAGGGAACAAAAAGAAGATAAGACTGTAAAATGTAAAGAATATAGAGACCCAATCATCTAGATAAGGAACAAAGGGGTCACAGTTCAAGTCTGTCATGTGACAAGGGTAAAGGATCCAAGGGAAAGAGCTGCATTATAGCTGGCAGTCAAGGGTTGAAGAGGAGGTCATTCCAACAGGAGGCAGTAGAAGGCCTGAGGCAATGTTATAAATCACACAAACCCAAGGGACATTCTACAATCCATCACAAATGTCTTTCATAATTTACAGCTTCACAAAAGTGATAGCATTCTCTTCACCCAAATAGTGACTGATTTAGAAAGCCGAATTCTTGAATCTGTATGCAAAATATATTCCCATCATTTTTGTAATTGTGATAGTTAACAACAATTCTGACTGGTTAGAAACTAACAATCTAACAAATCCTCTGTGGCCACAATAATCAGGGAATTCTTTGTCATTGGATGACAGCTTACATCCATCAACACCACACCTGCCTCTTCCCACCACTCTTCTTTTTCTTCCATGCCATTAGCTCCTTTCTCCTAAGTTCATTCAGTTCTACAGTGCCAAGATGAAATCACTAATGAAGTTCAGGGAGCGTATACAAGAAATACACTGTTTATTTCTGAAACAGAGGATTCCTAATCTACTTCTCACATAAGAATATTCTTTTATATGGATTCTTACTAGAAAGAAGGAGTAAAATGGAGAAACAATCAACTCACCAAATGCCTAACCAAACCTACTGTCAGCACCCTCTAGAACTACAAACCAATTAAACTAGTTTCACAATTTGTTAGATTGTTTTTTATTTCTATCTAGAAAAAAAACTTTTATTCTCGTAAGGAGAAAGTGAGTACCAGAAGTTACCAGCTTTAGATATAAGCCACTTAGCAGTGACTAAAAAAACAGCCATTCACATTTTATTCTCATCTACATAATAGAGCAAGTAATATAAAATACAATCTTTAAAAGCCTTTCAACTTTTACTTAAATTATATTACTACTACACCAAGTTAGAAGCCAAAACAAGAGCTGTGTGGCCCAAGTGGCTTCAGGAATTTTTCCACAGGTCCCTCACTTCACGTGGACCTTTATCCAAATGTCAGCACCCTTGCAAAAGAGGGGCAGAAAATTCTAAGAGTCAGGATCGGGAGAACTTGATGAAAACAGTGTCTTCTGGATATGACAGGACGACTGCACTCATAGACCCACAGCTACTATGTCAGTCAGGAAAGATCCTAGCATGGAGTACAGCATGGCTTATGAGCTGTTTTCCACATGCTGAGAAGCTACTGAAGCTGATGACTTCTGAGGGAGGGAGAGTCAGTGTTCTTTAAGGGTGTGGCTCTGGCAATCAATCATGCTCTAGTGGATGGCCCCGCATACATTAGTGAGATGGGCAACACAAACTGGACTTGACTGGATATTAAAAAAGGACATCAAGTTGGGAGGAGGCAGGGAGTTGGGGAGTGATCTGAAAGAATTAGGGAGAAGAGTCAACACTGATCAAAATGTAGTATAAGAATTCATGAAATTCTAGAAGAATTAATAAAAATATTCCATTAAAAACCTGTCACCCAAGAACTTTAAATCCTTGAAGAAAGAAATTGAAGAAGACACCAGAAAGTGGAAAGACCTCCCATGCTCCTGGGTAGGCAGAATTAATATAGTAAAAATGACAATCCTACCGAAAGTAATCTACAGATTTAATGCAATGCCCATTAAAATCCCAGAAAATTTCTTCAAAGACCTTAAAAACACAGTACTTAGCTTCATTTGGAAAAACAAAAAACCCAGG
>JAQHUG010000147.1:3306281-3319659 GCA_028555095.1 Dicrostonyx torquatus
AAAAAAAAGACAGAAAAAAAAACCTGTCACCACCCAAAGTAACCTGGCTCCATGCTAACCCAGGGACTGATCCAGTTCAAGCATCGTGTCATGAGATACCAAACAGAAAAAACACTAGTTGTCAACTTCATAAACAGCCTCAAACAGACTACTTAACTTCTCTGTGCTTTAGTTTCTTAAACTGCAAACATGGATACTAACAACAAGTATCCTTATGATAGAGGGTCCTAAAAGATCCATATGAAGATTAAATGAGAACAACATTTGGGAAATAGTATGCCTATATCTAAGTGTTGGCCTATATCAGTCATTGGGAGTCACGGACTGTTTGCAGACAAAGAAGAATACAACTTTACTCCAGGAATTTTCTCCTGATTAGATTTTACCACCTGTACCCTAGCATCTCAAGTCCTCACTAAATCGCTAACCTACTAACTTTAGAGAAATGATAAATACTGTTAGGCTTCTCTTACTTCTTGGTGAACTTTTTTAATTTCAGGGACCTTTCAGTGCTTAAAGTTAAAATGTAGACTAATGGCCACTTCCCTATGTAGCTGCTGGACAATGGATACTTCTACAGACATCTTTCCTATACTTCTCAATAAAACCACAGTAACCTTATCAAACACCATCTCTAGCTGACTCCACACTATTCCCTGAATTTAAGACGAAGAAACCATAAATGTTCTCTGAACCTTAACAGTTAACCAAGCATAAAAACTGGGGCGTTTTTAATAGAGAGGAACTGGAAACAATGGTTCACCACACTTCTCAGGTGCTCTGTCCAATTTATACTAAAGCCCAGTGCCAAGCCATTCTAACATTCTAATCTTATGGTGGATCTAAGTTTTTTTTAAAACTTGAAGGACAAAACAATGTTAGCCATGGGATTTAGGGATCAGGATAACACCTGGTTCCAGGATTAAAAACTCAACATTCTCTAGGACCCAGAAGCAAGGATAAATAGGCATACTGGGGCTAGCTCAGTAGACAAGAGCACTTGCTGCAAAAGCGTGAGAACCTGAGTTCAGATATCCAGAAGTCACATTTAAAAAGTTGGGCATGATCAGGTATATATACTTATAACACCAGCCTTATAGGAAGCCATAAAAATAGGAGAATTGCTAGGGTTGCAAGCTCCAAGTTCAGTAAGAGACCATGTCTTGAGGGAAGAAAGTGGAGAGTAACAGACATCCATCATCTTCTTCTGGTCTGCACACATGCAGAGGTGAACACAACTGCACAGGCATATATCATGACCTCAAATAAATAAATGAAGTTTCTGCCTGACCTATAATACATAGAATCTATACTCAAAAGTCTAAGCTATTGGTTGGAGACACAAGTCAGTTGATAGAGTGCTGGCTCAACTCTTAGCACCACACAAACCAAGTACGGTGGCTCATATCTGTGAATTCAGCACTTGGATGGTGGAGGCAGGGAGATCAAGAGCTCAAGGTCAACCACAATGACACAGTGAGCTGAAGACTAGCCTGGGTTACACAATACTCTGACTCAAATCAAAAAACAAGACTGTTTTCTAAACCTTAAAGAGAACACAGCAGAACATACTGAACTTTTAAGACTTACTGCCATCTGCTGGTCAACAAGCAGAAGTTTTGAAGTTATAGGTCTCTGATTCACACTCAAAATCCTTGAGAGTTACAGCATGGCACAAGCAGTCTAACATGTCTGTCTCTGCCCTAAAATTTTGTCATTCCTAAGTGTGTTTCAAAAGAAGTAAAGAGACTTCAGTGACACTGAAGCACAGGCTATGAACTCTAATTGTAGTTCTGATATTATGTCAGCTACAAAGAAAATACACTGACCCTTATCTTTCCCTCAATTTTCTAGAAAAGCTTCCAGTAAATGTACTACACATATCCCACATTCAGCATACTTAGAACCATTATTCCTTCCCATCTTCCTCTTCATTTTTATTTCAAGGAGTAAAAAATGTATGTACAAAAATGCCCAATCCAGAAACCTGGACGAGACCCTCAACCTTTCCTTCCTCTATGATCTACCTGCCACTCTTTCCAATCCTACTTACCTCTTTCAACATTTTTACTTTTATTACCTACTGTTTGAAAAACTAATAATTTTAAACAGTCTATCTATTGTGTTACTATTGCTTACCCTGCAGTGTGAATGACTGTTATAAAACAATAATCTAGCAATACGGTTTGCCTGCTTAAAATGTTCCAATGACTAAAAATCTACAGGACTAAAATCAAACACACAAAGACAAGATATAGTCATTTACAACCACAATAAAGTCAGTCTTGTCTCTCACTTCTTTACTGCTATCACAAACTACTGATCATAGAAGAAGTAACTTCTTCTTTTGATGCAGCAGTTAATGGCAAACAGTATGCTTTCTTCCTGGAAGGACATTCTACAGTTCAGCTACCACATTCTCAAGTCCCAACACTGAAATGCTGAAGGCTTCAAGTCAGGTATGTTCCCCAATGCCTGCAAGCACCAACCAGTCCAGTTCTAGACTAGGTGCACTCTCGTGTACTTTCTTGGTGTTCTTCTAAAACTTCATGCCTGCTGTGCAATTATCTCTAATCCATCATTCACTGTACTTTGGAGGATGTCTGTGACCTATGAAGATTTTTACAGTCCTGGAGAAAGGATCTGATCAGTATGTGTAGGTTGATTCCTGTGCAGAATCCAGTATCACACAATAATGTAACTGGCATGAACAAGCAGTGAAATTGAGCTAATAACAATCCTTGGCCCTTCTGAGTCAAAATAGTGTTGCTAGTCTTAGCTTTAAGCCAAATAAATCTGGAAGGAAAATGTAAAGTTCTTGATTGGTATATTTGTAAAGTATTGTCTAGTCCTCTAAAAAGTTTTTTTTTTTAAATCTATTCACTCTCACCAAGCTACTATCAGGTAGAATTTATTCAAAACAATGGTTTTTTAAAGTTTTTCCCCTCCAACATTTTCAAAATAGTGAGAAGACATTTCAGCAGCTGGCCAAATAATAAAACACATAAGAATATCAAATGCCTAATTTCTTGAGTTCATTATATATTTTGGGTATCAGCCCTCTGTTATATGTGGGTTTTGTGAAAATTTTTCCATTCTATGGGCTGCTACTTTAGTTTCCGACAATGTCCTTTGAATTATAGAAGCTTTTCAGTTTTATGAGGGCCCATTTTTTTAAATATCGCTTTTAGTGTCTGTGCTGCTTATACAGAAACCTAGAATGGGAAAAGATCTTCACCTACCCCACAACTGACAGAGGGCTGATCTCCAAAATATATAAAGAACTAAAGAAACTAGATATCAAAAACTCAAATAATCCAATTAAAATGTAGGGTACAGACATAAACAGAGACTTCTCAACAGAGGAATCTCAAATAGCCAACAATCACATAAATGTAAACCAAAACAACTCTGACATTCTTATACCTTTCAGAATGGCTGGGATCAAAAACTCAAGTGTTAGTTCATGCTGAAGAGGATATGGAGCAAGGGGAACACGTCTCTACTGCTGGTGGAAGTGCAAACTTGTACAGTCACTTTGGAAGTCAGTGTGGCTGTTTCTCAGAAAACTGGGGATCAATCTACCTCAAGACCCAGCTATATCACTCTTTAGTATATGATCAAAGGATACTCCACCATACCACAAGAAGGCTTGCATAACTATGTTCATAGCAGTTTCACTCAAAATAGCCAGAAACTGAAAACAATCTAGATGTCCCTCAATGAAAGAATGGATAAAGAAAACGTACATTTAGACAACAGAGTATTACTCAGCTGTTAAAAGCAATGGCATCTTGAAATTTGCAGGCAAATGAATAGAACTAGAAAAGATCATCTTGAGGGAGGTAACCCAGACCCAGAAAGATAAACATGTTATGTACTCTTAAGAAGACAGTAACCATTAAGCAAAAAAAGAAACATACTACAACCCACAGACCCAGAAAAGCTAAGTAACAAAGAGGGCTGGGGGGTGGGAGGGAGAGGTGTTTTCCAAGAATCTTACTGTGAAGGGAAAATAAAATGGGACATTGCCAATGGGTGAGGGAGGGACCTGGAATGGGGAATAGGTATGGGAATAGGAAGGGTAAGGTGGGGGTGGGGAGGATGTAGGGAGAGACAAAGGGAATTGGGCGGCATGTCTGGAATGAACTAGAAACCTAGTGCAATGGAAACTTGCAAGAATCTATAAGAGTGACCCTAGCTAAGACTCCTAGCAATGGGGAATATGGAGCCTGAACTGGCCATCTCCTGTAACCAGGCAAGACTTCTGGGGAAGAGACTGGGACACCAAGCCAACCACAAACCCTTCAACTTACCATTTGTCCTGCCTACAAGATGTGCTTGGGGGGGGGGTAAAGATGGTGCAGAAATTGTGAGACTGATCAACTAACGATGGGCCCAGCTGTAGAATCATAACCTAGGAGGGAGCTCATCCCTGAAAATCAGGACCCAGAGGCAGGATAGCCCAAATACATAGGATAGAACCAAACAGCGATGACAAACACACACACACACACACACACACACACACAAACAAAACAAACAAACAAAAAACTGATATTCTTATTGATTGGTGCCTAGCCCAATTGTTATCAGAGAGGCTTTACCCAGCATCTGATGGAAACAGATGCAGAGACCCACAGGCAAACAATTTTTGAGGGGACTCCTGCAGAAGAGGGGGAAGAAGAGTTGTAGGAACCAGAGGACTCAAAAAACACCAAAAAGAAAACCCATAGAACCAATTAACCTGGGCTCATAGGGGCTCACAGGGACTGAACTGACAACTAGGGAGTCTGGAAAGGATTGACCAAGGTCCTCTTCATGTATGTTCAAGTTGTGTAGTTTGATCCTCTTATGAAGCACCTAATAGTGAAGAGCAGGGGCTGCCTCTGACTCTGATAACCGCTTTTGGAGCCCATTTCTCCAACTGAATTTCCCCATTTAGCCTTAACAGAAGACAGGGGTGGGTGCCTAGTCTCACTGCAACTTAATATACCTGGGTGGGTGATATGCATTGTGGGGATGGGGTCCACGAGTAACTGAAATGAAAAGGCAGAGGAGTGGTAGATGGGCGAGGGGTAGAGCGTAGGAGAGATTGGGAGGAGAGGAAACTTTGGTTGGGATATACAAACAGAAGTATAGAAACAATTGTGCAAAAGCCCTCACATCACATGGCCAAACAGCAGCCAACTCTAAAAAGACATAACTTGACTGCCTCCTGTGGCCAAGGAGGAAAATACAACTTGGGACTTTTCTAAAAAGCATTTGAAAAGAAAACTCATATAAACTGTATCTAGGTCTGCTTTACATTTTGTTAAAAGTACTTCAAAGGAGCCAGGCAGTGGTGGCACGCTTTTAATACCAGTACTTGGAAGGCAGAGGCAGGCAGATCTCTGTGAGTTCGAGGCCAGCCTGGTCTACAAGAGCTAGTTCCAGGACAGGCCCAAAGCAACAGAGAAATGCTGCCTCAAAAAACAAACAAACAAACAAACAAAAGTTCTTCAAAGGACTGACTGTGGAGTTGCTCTAGTTTCATACTTGGAGAATCATGAGGGCACTGTAGAACAACTAATGGTGGATTTATTAATAGCTTTGAATGTATTAACAGTAGCTTCATTTGTAAGTTTAGGAATTAGAGAGTTGGTGAGATGCATAGAGGATGGAAAATGCTTCCAAGAAAAAAATCTGGACTAACAGGAAAAGTGAGAGTGCAGAAACAGTGGTGCTTTTCCATTTGCTCTTCACAAGCTGTAAGGCTAAGCAACAGCACGCATAAAAGAGGTAAGTCACAGCACAAAGGACAGAAGGCATATGGGTGGTGGCTCAAAAGGCTCCAACATAAAATGAATGACGCTATCTCAAGGCTGGGAACAGTCAAAGATTGTATGCTTAAACAGATAAAGACGCCTCTAAAAAGACAAACAAAAACACAAGTACAACCAAAAAGGTTAAAAAAGCGACAGAGGACTCAGAGTGAAATTGTTAAATATATTTGACTAAGGTAAATGGTAACATACAGGAGAAATAAAAAGTTCAATATATATGGTATTCTTAATGGCCAATTATAAATCAAGACATAGTTAACTTATAAGTCTATGTGTGGAAAAGACAAACCATGCAAACCCTGGGCTTAAGAAAGCTACCTTAGCTACAAAATATTGAAAGAAGAAAGAATATTTCTAGAAATGAAGATCATTCCATAATAACAAAAGGACAATTTTATCAGAAAGACATAATATATTGCACCTTCAAACAAGCCTTCTTATAATAGAAGAAAATTAAAGTAAATAGAGGAAATTAAAGTAAAAACAAGTGGGCACAGAATCATAGGTGCCTATACCCCTTCTCTCAGAACTTTATGGAATAAGCATCTCCAATCCAAAATAAACTAGTTAGAAGACAGAGGATTAGAGACATCCTACTGATAATGGCAGGAAATATGTTTCTAAACACTTATCCAAAGCAACCAAACACTGATAGGCAAGCTTCAACAGATTTAAAAGGACTGAAATCATATACATATACTATGTTCTCTGGCCACATGAAAACAAAACCAATGTAGAAATGTAACAACGCTTTCAAAGAGCGGGTATATGAAAACTATCAAAAAGGAAATTAAAATTAATACTATAAGCAAATTACATCCAACATATTGAAGCTTGCATGGGTGAAGTCAGAATAGAAAGATAATGAAAATTTATAGCAGAAACTCAAATGTTCAGTTGGTAGAATGCTTGCCTAGCATGCACAAAGCTTTGGTTCAATTTCTAGTACCACAAAAACGTGGGTAGTGGTAGGTGTAGAAAGCTTCGATTTCTACAACTCTCAGGAGATTAGAAGCAGAAAGATCAGAAGTTCAATGTTATCCTTGACGATATGGTAAGTTTTAGGTCAGCCTGATCTACGTTATCATGTCTAAAGAAAATGTTTAATAAGTTGTAAATTAGCATTTAGAGAGATTAATTTAAAAAAGAGCCTATATCTAAACTAAGCAGAAGAGAGGAATGGAGAAGTTTATTAATATTGGGAATGAAAAAGAATAGACATTATCACAGACATTAAAAGAAATAATATGATGAATAATTTCATATTAACAAACTGAACAACTCAGTCATAGTCTCTCTGGCAGAAACAGCAGGAGATGCTGGCCAACTCTCATTCAGACTCAGAGAGTAAGGAATGTGCATGCTCAGCTAGCCTTCTCTCTCCTATGAGTCTTGAACCCAGCCCACGGAAAGCAACGGCCTAATTTAGTTCGATTAATCAAATCTAGATAACCCTCACAGTGAGGCCCAGATTTTGCTTATTGTTTCTAAATCCCATCAAGCTGACAATCAAGATTAATCACTGCAAGTATAAAAACTGTTTAAGAAACATGCTTTTACCAAGCAATATAAAGAGAAAATCCAATGCTGAATCTTCACCACACAGAAATCACTATAGACCTGTATTAAGAGACGTGAGCAGTATCCTGAATGCTATCTGGTCTTAAAATTTCCTACACCAAAGAATCATTACTCCTGTATTCAGCCTCAGTCAAGTTCACTAACATGGACAGAATGCAGTCAGAATGTCACACAAATGGCTGCTAGCTCAGTTCAAGAAAGAGTTCTTATTCCTTTCTAAAACCTTCATGAGCTGGGCTCATGTTTAATATCTTTCTGCTACACTTTTTGTTCTTGTGTTCTCTCTTTCTCTCTGCCTTCTCCCTTCCTTTCCTTAGATGAGAGCAGTAAGAGTAACCTTGTTACTGCACTCTGGCCCGAATATTATCCTGTCTTGATATTCCCGGTGTGTGTGTGTGTGTGTGTGTGTGTGTGTGTGTGTATGCATGCGTATGTGTGCACACACATAGGGATTAAACCTAGGGCAAGCAAACACTATACGTCAGTCATATGTCCAGCCCATTTCTTTTTCATTTTGGCACACTATTCAGTAAGTTATCAGGGTTGGCTTTGAACTTACTCTGTAGCCCAAGCAGGCCTTGAAAGTACCATCCTGTGCCTCATACTCTCAGGTAGCTGGGATTTAAAATACTCTTATCAGAAGCTTCAAAAACTGGTAGTTATGTATAAGTGCAGTGAATGACATAACAGACTTAAAGGAAACTAAAATGATGATGGATATGAATCAAGAAATCTACAATACTCATGGGCTTAAAAGCTAAGATGTCCATTGCTTACAAATTATCTCTAGATTCAATGTCAGCCTAAATGAGGAAAGAGTCCCACACAGGCTTTTTATAACACTGACAAGTTAAATCTAAAACTCATGTAAATGCATATAGTTCACGTAAAATTACCTGGGATAGCTTTTTTAAAAAACGTCAGATCTATATTGACTGATTTCAAGTCAGATAATGAAGAAAAGCTGGAATATAGTAATAGATAAAGTAAAATCCACATTTGAGATATTCAACTAACAAATAGAGAAAGGTTTGATTGGTTCATAATTTTGGAGGGTCCAATCTATCATAAATTGAACTGGCTAATTTGGTACTATAGCAAAGCCATATGCCAATAGTATGTGATGGAGTATAATCCTCTCAATTCATGGTCAGAGAGCAAGAGAACAAGGAGGGGCAGCAGTCCCCAAATACCCTTCAAGCCACACCATTAATGATCATCTATTAGGTCATTTCTACCCAAGACTCCACCATCTCCCTGAAGTAGATATACCCTGAAGATGAAGACCATATCTATGGGTCTTCAGAAGATATTCAATCTATATTTAATATGTAAAATGATTTGTCTGCAAAGACTACACGGTAATGAAGAAAATGCAATGGGGACTATTTCTAGTAAGTAGGATACAGTTAAGCTATCTCTGGAGGAATCCAACCCACACCTAACACCAGATAAGAAAACAGCAAGACAGGTCAAAGATCTAAAGGAAAAAAGGTCAACCATAAAGCTTCTAAAAGAGAAAAACAAAAAACAAAAAACCAACCCTAACATAGTAAAGTTTTATTAATATGGAACAAATAATTTTATTTTATTATATAAAATTAATAATCATTAAAAGCATGAACTAGATTTTGTAATAATTGCCCTCACTACTTCCAAGACAACAAAATCAAGGTATATTCCTCAAAGGAGTATGAAGTAGTGTAGTAAGCTGGAAATCACTTAGAGCTCACTGGAAAGTTAAGCATACAACTTTTTTTATGCTCCAATCCTTTACATAAGAGAAATAAAAATATATCCACAAAATTGCTTTTATAAAGATGTTCACAGCCACTTTATCTGCACTATGCAAAATCTGAACCAACCAAGTAGTCAACATATAAGCAAATTATAGTCTTCATGCACTATATAGCTTCTCAGCACTGACAGTAAAGTACTACTACAATGGTCAGTATAAATAAGTCTCAAAAATATTGTGCTGAATGAAACTACTCAGACATAAAAAGAAAGTACATTAACCCGTGATTTTCAATTATGCAAAATTCTAAAATAGGCAAAACTAAGTTATGGCAATAGACATTAAGGTATTGGAAGCTCAGCAGTCGATAGTTAAGACTACTTTTGCAGAGAACCTGAGTTCAGATCCCAGTACCCACTCGAGGTGGCTTAAAACTGCTTGTAATTTCAGCTCTAGATGATATCTTCTTCTGGCCTTGGAGGGCACCTGCACTCACATGTGAATGTACACACAAACATATGCGTATATAATATACACAATTAGATAAAAATAAATCTGAAGAAATAAATTAAAACAGTGATTGCAAAGTGGGTTGAGGTTTGCAAAATGAATGCATGGTTAAACTTGCTGGAAGGGCATAAAACACCTTTATATTTTGATTTTAAGAAATAATTATAATAAAACCCAGCACACTTTACTGTATAAAAATTATGTCTCAAATCTAATAAATAAACTAAATTCAGTTAACTTTTACCTTAATAGTAAGACTTCAAAGGTATTCTGTCAAGATGTACCCAATGGAACATGGTAACTCAACTGTACAGTATGGTGCCCTTTAATATAAAAGTCTGAGAAGTTGGTGATGGTAGAATTTTACATTCACAGACACAAAAACAAACAAAAAACATGCTTACTCCAATACCTGCACAGAAAACTTATAGACTAAGAAAGATATGTGGAAGATGCTATAAAGTCCTAGAGTGTGGGCTGGGACTGTGGCTCAGTTGACGGAAAGTTTGCCTAGCGTACACAAAACTCTGGGTTTGCTCCCTAGCACTGCATGAACTGGGGATGGTGGTGTGTGTCTGTAATCTCAGCACTTAAGAGGCAAGAGGATCCAAAGTTCAAGAACACCCTCTAATATATAGCAAGTTGGAGGCCAGCCTAAGCTACATGAGAATGCTCTTTAAAAACAAAACAAACAAACAAAATCCAACCTAGAATATGGCTAACTCCTCCAAGTATTATTGAGAAATTTACCTACCTATTTCTCAATGAGAATAACAACAGAATTTTGGGTAGCTTTAAGTGGGTGAACTTGACCTCTCACACTGCTCAATGCTTCTTCATATTAGTGGAACCCAGCTACCAAGTTCTAATAACATGTTTGAAGGCAGAAACAGTATCACAGTGACAAAATAACATTCAGAGTTGTAGTGTCAAAATGACATTCCACACATTTCCAAATGCACCACAGGAGAAGGTACTGGGTGCTGCCCATAGTTAATACTCTAGGCTAGGACTCTAACCAAAAGCACATGCAAGCAGCATTAAAAAAAAGAAAAAAAGAAAAGAAAAGAAAAGAAAGAAAAAGAATCCAATTAGTAGATTTAATCTATCTCACCATTCTAATTCTAAAATTGATGATTTACCCAGCATTACTTGCTTAATCTTGAAGGGGAAGAAAATACATATTTTATTTGCTATGTCTAAGGCTGACTCAAACAAATGAGGAACACTAGTTTTATTGACATTTCTAAATAGAGAAATTAAAGAAAGCAAACAAAAAAGAAATTCCACTGGAAATCAAATTACTGAGTAAAATAATATATCTACAAGATTTTCTGAAGGACTCATGCATGTGTAGCACTGGCTCAAATACACAAACACATACATGGCATTCCCAGATAGCAGTACATGGTGAACAACTAAAATCTCCTTGAATAACACATTCTAAACTAGATCAAGCATAAAGTACCTTCTCTATGGTTCCTAGTTGGGTAGCACACCTTTAGGAAATTCTAGGAATCTTTAGGTGAAATGAGACCAAGCTGGAAAATTAGGTTGCTGAGGGACCAGCCTTAAGTTGTAGCCTGTCCTAATTTTTACCCCAGTTTCTGCTTCCTGGTAGGCATCATTTAAAAAACAACAGCCATTTATTATGGCACATGGACTAAGTCCTCTGCAGTGCCTACCCATCATAAAGGACTCCAATTTTCTGAAAATGTGAGCAAAAATCTATTTTCCCTCTCTTTGTTTCTTTTGGGTATCCTTGTCACAGCAGTGAGAAAAGTAACATACCACGTTCACTGACTAGCATCTTTAATAGTGTTAAGATGGCAATGTTAATTTAATTCCTACCAAAATATCACATTTTTATATGAAAATACCAATCTGATTCTAAAATATATGAAAATTTAAGAGATCCATCATAGTCCAAACATTTCAAAGTAAAAAAAGAAAAGATAATCAGCCCTAACTGGAACGTCTCTATCAAATCCCTCCCCTCAGGGATCAGGAAGGAAACCCTGAGAAGAGGAGGTGGAAAGAGTGTTAAGACTCAGTGAGATGGAGTACACAGAGGAAACAAGGCCTTCTAAACACAACAGGACAGATGCATACAGGAATTCACAGAGACTGAGGCAGCATTCTTGGGTCTGTACCAGAAGAGGTCCCATCACTGAGAGGGGAAGTGAACACATGCCCCAATCCTTAATCCAGGAGCTTGATAGTGAAATATTTTTCTGAGAAGTCTCACTGGTGCAACCACTCTTAGGAACAGACCCAATACCCAGCAGGAGATGGCAAACACAAAATGAACTCAATGGTATCTTTAGAGGTTCTTTGTTGGGTGATGCTGTGCCAGAGCTATTAAAAAGAGAGAAAAAAAAAAACCAAAAACCTTACAGGTCCTCTGCATATATTATGGTTATGGTTTCTGTGGGATTCCTAGATGTGTGAATGTGTGTATCTCTGGTTCTTTCTTCTGTTTATTTTGTCCTATTCCAACTTGTGTGTTTTTGTTTTATCTTATTTTACCATGTTATTCTTTAGATGCCTGTTTGAATTCCGAGGAAAGACAAAAAGGGTGTGGACTGGATGGGAGGTGAGGTAGAAAGGAATTGGGAGGATTTGGAAGAAGGGAAACCATGATTATACTATATGAAAAACCCAAGAAAGAGGAATGACTTTTTAAAATTATTGACTGATTGATTCATTCTGTTTACATGTGTGCATATAAACATACCATGGCACTTGAATGGATGCTAGAGGACAACTCAGGGGTAACTGAGTTTTCTTCTCTCACAAAGAGGGTCTCAGGTATTGAACTCAGCTCATCAGGCATAACACACCAGCTGAGCCATCTCCCTAGCTCAGAATGAATTTGATGTGACTTACAAAAAGTCAAACAAATCAAAGATATGGCAAATATATGGGCTAGAATGTGTTAACCTTTAAGAAGTTAAACATAGATAGATGTAAGTCTTTGTAGAATTGCATTAGATTAGTTTCTTGGCTATGATAATCAAAGCATAAAAAATCAAAAATTAACACAAAATAGATGAATGGTCAGTGAGCACATTAAAACATACCTATTATCTTTAGTCATCAGGTGAATGCAAAACCAATTCACAAGGTGTAGGTGTGGGACGAACAGACCCTGAAAACATGAAAACAGGAGAACTGGTCCCACCCCTTGCTCATCACAGCAAGGGGTAAACTCACCAGGGCTATGTAGGAGAGCTCACACTAGTGGTGAGGACAAGGGAGAACTGGGGAGCTAACTAACCCTGCAACTATCCAGGCCCAGAAACAGGGTTATATGTTGGTCCACTCCAATACCCACCCCATCTGTGATCTGTTCGAACTCATGATGGTACTGGTGCTGCAGACCCAAAGCTGCAGGATCTCTAAGACACAAGGCAACATGACAACAGAATAACCAAGAAGAGTTCCAATACTGATAATGTAACAGAAACCAGAGGCCTTGAACCAGACCAATAACTCTTTGCAATGAACACTTGCAAGTAAAGTGATGTGGGATGCCCCTCTGTATGCTATGAATGTTTTATTACCATTGGTTAATAAAGAAGCTGCTTCGGTCTACGGCAAGGCAGAATAGAGCTAGGTGGGAAATCCAAGGAGAGAGCGTGAAGGAGAAAGAAGGCCAAGTAGGAAAGATTCAGCAGCTGCCAGAGTAGTAAGATGCCAGAGCATTAATGGTAAGCCAAGG
>JAQHUG010000147.1:3320054-3338650 GCA_028555095.1 Dicrostonyx torquatus
AAGTCCAAACAAAAAAATAAGCTGAAAACATTAATTGAAAAACTTGAACATCTAATTTGGGCAAGAAACACAGGGAAGTTAACTGTAATTTCAATTAAGGAAAGCCACCTATAATCTTCTGACAATAAATGCTATTTGTTGTTAATTAGCACTTACCTATCATTTTGGAAAGTCCTCTAAAAGCTAATACTTAAGACAGATAATCCTATATAACAAGCAATTCGTGCTTTTTAAAATCATTAAAGTGTGAGCCAAGTACCTGTATGAGAGTCTAAAGCAAAGGAATAAGGAACACTCACAACAGTGTAATGAGCTAGGTGAGAATGCTACAACAGGAGCAGTAGGAGTCTAAATTACAGAAAGGCATGCGTGTAACATGATAGGTACAGCATTTCAAGAAATGCTTCTGGGATCCTGAAAGCTCACAGAAATAAATTTAAAGCTATGCAATTTTAAGTAAGCAACTTTCTCAGCAAAAGCTTACCATTAAGCTAACCTTAATAAACATACTTTCAAAGAAAAAACTGCAATGTTAAAGTCTTAAACCTTACATATAAACACATGTGCCCCAGGAGAACCTTACCCAGAACAGAGTGCTAACAAGGAAACATTCAAGAGCAGAAACGGTTCCTAAAGGCTCATAGACCACTCTCCAAGATGTTTCAGCTTTTTTCCCCCTACATCACACTAATCTTCAGTATAATCAAAAGCCTCTAATGGTCAACTGCTAAAAAGTAACCTAATACTTTCACCATTTGTGTCCATGTCACAGTTCTGAATTAAAGGCAGAAAATGTCAGAACACAAATCCAGCTCTGCTTCAAAAAAGAAAACTAGCTTTCAGACGATTACCTTCCAAGAAAATGGAAACCTTGTTCTGTTCTTCTCATTGCTATACCTAACATATCTTTCCCTTTTCATTCAATCTGTCAAGCCCAAGCCACTCAGTTTTTAAAATTGTATTTATTTCTTCATTCATTCACTGGTGGGAGAGGCATGCTCTGGTGTTCCTGTGGAGGTCAGAGGGCAAACCGCAGGAATAGGTTCTCTCCTTCCATCATGTGGGTCCAGGGAATTAAACTCAGGTTATCAGGTATAACTGCGGACACAGTTACCTATTAAGCCATCTCCTTGTCTTGAAAAAATTAATGAACATTCATTTTTACTCTCAATTCTATTTTTAATATTTAAAAGGATAAAAATTAAAACCACAGCCAAAAATTTAATTACAAAAAGGATCACACATTATACTAGAAACTAAACATACTTAACAACACAAAGGGGGGTAAATTATACAATGAAATGTATAAAGAAGCATTAATGACTTGAGAAGTGTATACATTAGATCATTAAATTAAAAAGTAGGCTATGAAAGACAACGAAATGAATTTTGTTAAGTCACAACAGAAGCTAAGAATGGTAGTATAAATATGCCTGAAGCACTCAGTAGGTAAAGGCAGGAAGACCAGAAGCTTAAGGCCACTACACTTATATAGGTTAAAAGGCTAATCTGGGCTACATTTAACTCATTAAAGATTTTAAAATAGCAAGTATTCAACTTGTCAAATCAATGTTAATTATTTTATTCAGCTATCTCAAGAGGTCAGGAATTAATAACACTAAAGGAAACTTGTCCAACATACAATGTATTTTACTACTTTTATATTACTTCAACACTGATTTATAGGTAACTTTCAATTGTTCTTCAAACAGGATCAGTTTACTTTTTATATATAAAGAATTGTGTGTTTGCCCGTTTAAGACAGTGGTCACTTTCAAGTAGCCAGATCCTACAGACTGCAGAGATCAGGCCATTCTTCCCTTGCAGGTGATTCCTAACAGAGAATTAAGAAAGCTCTTTGTCCTGTATCCTAACAGCAGCCCCTAACTTATGTTACTAACCAGGTCCTGGCTCTTTTATGATCCTCTCCACATACTCTATGTTGAACCATATCATGTGATGTGAAATCTCCTGCCAGACCCTACAAAGCTTACATTAAAAAGTCTGATACTTTGCCGGGCAGTGGTGGTGCACACCTTTAATCCCAGCACTCGGAAGGCAGAGGCAGTCGGATCTTTGTGAGTTCAAGACCAGCCTGGTCTACAAGAGCTAGTTCCAGGACAGGCTCCAAAGCCACAGAGAAACCCTGGCTCGAAAAACAAAAAAAGTCTGATACTTCACCTTCTTCCCTCCTATTTTCTCTTGTTCTTTATGAAGCTCCTTGCCAGACTTTCAAATGAAGCTGCTGTTTTCATTTAAGACCCTCGTCATGTTTTGGTCTTTCTCATATATTGTGCCATTTAATGTTTAATGCTTTGCCTCCCACCATGAGGCCCCATCACCTGGAGGCCCTTTCTCCAAATAATCCTCATTCCTGAAAGAAATCATGTATTAGTTTTCTCTTTCCCTGGACTGACTGCTGTTGTTTTATCATTATTTCTTTATTATTATATTTAACATATACCAGATGCAAAATAAAATTCTGGTGGACTTTAGAATCCTGGTGTATCTTTGCATTTTTTAATTTAAAATACAGTAGAGTCTAATAAGATCACCTCATTCTCCATAGGACTAGAGGTGTTTAGTAGAGTAGGTTTTTTTTGCAGCCCATGTATGGGAGGACCCAAAAATGACAAAGAAAACATGAAGAAAGGATTCTTAAATGACTTTTTATACCATCAACATTTATTTATCCTTACTTTTATTGCTGTTTCTTCATTCATATCCTTTTGAAAATTCTCTTCCTCCTCTCCACGTTATCACTCCCAAACAAACTACTCTAAAATAACTTGAACAACAAGTCAACTGGGGGAAAATAAGCTACTAAAAATTCCTAATATTAATAGGACCCCAAGGTTTATTCTAAAATAAATCTGAATACCTACAACAGAAAGTGCTGGGATAATTTGTGAGATAAGATGTTTTTCAAAAAAGATTATCTTTTTGAAAGAAAAAAATTAGTACTTTTGCATTTTAATACTGGTAGACAGTATTTGTACGTGGTTTTCCTCTGCATAATAATATATTGCCATCTTGGACTTTATCCCATTGCTACAGTTATAAATCCCTAATCTGGAATTCCAGCTACTTAAAAATTAAAATCTTAAAAATTAATAGATTATAAAGCAGTGTAAGGATGAAAGAAAGATGGCTTCATGATGTAGCTTCCAGGAAAAGGTTGCCATATCTGAGGGGTGAACTTTTGAGATGATGTAGCTGTTTCAGGAAGCCTGTAAGTAACTCCTCACCCTTTAAGTCCTTTAAGCTCATTAGTCTCAACAAGCTGGACTTTGGTGACCACTGTACTTTGGTCTGTGGTTAGTACCCAATTGGAGTAGACAGATACTTGTCTCCCCAGAAAAAAGTCAACACAGACAAATCACATAAACTTACTTTAACATTGGAACATAAAAGACACACTCATTTCCTACCAAATACCTGAAGACATAAATATATAAAGAAGGAAAGGCATGTAAAACTCTATTGGGGCTGGTGAGATGGCTTGGGTGTTAAAGATGCTTGCCATGGAAACATGGAAACCTGAATTTATCCTCAGAACTGGTATAAAGGTGGAAGAAAGAGCCAACTCTATAAAGTTCTCCTCTGTTCTCCACAGGCATGCTATGTCATGTGCACGCGCATATATATATACATACAAAATAAATTTAAAAATAAATATTTCAAGAAATCAGGATTTAATATCTCTAGAATTTGCAACAAAGTCAAATGAGACTAAAATGAAAGCCTAGAGTTCTGGTTCTTAACCTGTGAGTTGTAACCTCTTGAGTCTTAACCTGTGAGTCAAAAGACCCATTACATGGGTTGCATATCAGATATCCTGCATATCAGATATTTGCATTATGATTCATAATAGTAGCAAAATTACAGCTATGAAGTAGCAACAAAATAATTTTATAGTGTATGGGGGTAAGGTTACCACATGAGAAACTGTATTAAAGGGTTGCAGCATTAATAAAGTTGAGAACCACGACCTAGATAGTTTAATGGTCAGCACTTCAAACTAACTCTGAGCCATTCAAGCTGAAACAATGATATTTCTATTATGATAACAAAGATAAACTATTAAGCATTTACTTAATAGTAGAATTTCTAAAAAAATCCATCCATAAAACATGACAAAGTAAGTGCTATACTATTTCAACCTACTGAGATAATTGAATAATGAGGCTTAAAGGATGTCTCCAAATTTAAAAGTTTACCAAACTTAAGAATCAAGCTCACACCTGTACATGTACTTACTTATTACCCCGTGTGCTGCAATGAGTTCTCGCCATGGAAAAAATTGACAGACTATGTTATATAATATCAGTAGAGTAAGAAAGTTGGTCAGAAGCTTATAAACCGTTCTTAAATGAGTAACAATATTAAGCACAGTTACTAAGTGTGTTTTAAAAGGAAAAATATGATAAGAGACCTGTTCATAGTCATATTCTTGATGAAATATCATATTTCATCCTGACATTTACCCAGATTTGCATACATATAGACAAAAAACAAAGAGTAGTGGGCTTCCCAGTGCTAGGGAAGAAGAAAGTAACTTCTCTGATGAACTAGCTTTATCACATTTTTAAGTATATAATAGGAGCTGAAACATTGAAGACATTATGCCAAGTCAAATAAGCTAGTACTGAAAGAAAGAATAATAATTCCACTTACATGTGATATCTGAGTAGTCTAATTTATAGAAGCAGAATGGAGTAAGGTTTACAAGGGGCTTAGGGAATAGAGAGATGGAGAATTGTTTAATCAGAACAGTGTTTTAGTAAAGATGTCCAAGTATGTAAGGTCTTTCAGAAATGTGAACATGTTCAATACCAATTACCTACACACTTAAAACTTCAGATGGTATTTAAAAAAGGTTTTGAGAATAAAATATTAATAGATCTACAAGAGCCAGGATGCAGACTATGTGAGGCTCTCAATGTAATCCACAGAACTAACAATAATAACTAACAAACTAAGATATATGCCAGAATAACAGTCTTTTTATGTTGCCCAATAAAACAGTCAGAAGCCACAAGTGAATATCAAAATTTCTGTTCACATAAAAGTTGAGAATTTCCTCCCTTATACTAGCTAGCTTCATTTCTGAACTAAACAACAAATGCAACAGACACAAAATATTTTCACACTCATAGCAAATCTACTAGGACAGGTTCAGTGTGCATAAATGACACTAATACATATGGATTCAATTCAAATTTGAATGTGATAAAGGTGACATTTCAAATCAGTAAGTTAAGAATTATTGAGTAAACAGCATTGACTAGTTATTAGGACCAAAGAAATAAAACTAAATATGCGTTAACAACTTTCCCAGCCCTCTGAGAAAATGCCTCACTATATACTATATACCCAAACCTGGTTCAACCTTGCTATCTAGGCAAAGCTGCTGTGAACTCCTGGCTTCACTGAGACTGTAGGGATGCACCATTGCCATAGCTAATCTACATTTCAGCTCTAATTTAGAGACTTAGGAATAAACATAAACCAAATTTATCATTTTTTTGAGAGGTAAGATTCATTCAGTATCACAGTTTCAGAGAGATCAATTCACCAAGACAGGGAAACCATGGTAGAACAGAGAAGTTCACTACACTGAGTCAGAAAAAAACAACACTAGATAAATGTGGAAGGCCCTGGGTTCAATACCCAGCACCATAAAAAACAAAAACAAAAAACAAAATTCAGACAAATTTAAAAATTATAGACCTAAAAAGTACAATGTGAAAAATACTAAAAGTATTAGCATTCTAATTAAAAAAGGGCTTCACAGCCATGTTGGCTACAATCCCTGAGTTTAGATGAGACAGAAGGGTCTAAGCTAAAGGCTAGCCTAAGCTACACAGGGAGCTAAAAATAAAACTAAAAGAAACAAGATAGACAGAGATTTCTAATGAGAATATAAACAAAAAAAAACAATAATGGAACCTTGATTTAAAAGAAAATTAACGTTTTTAAATGTAAAAGCAAAGCAAACAAACAAGTACACTTCACATGAATAAAGACAGAAAAACAGAAAAAGAGAAGGAAGGTTTCTATTTCTTTAATTAATTGTAAAGAATAATTCATTGGGAAAAAGGAAAATTGAGAAGTGACAAGTGATAAGAAGTCAGTCTAGTCATTTCCTATTTACACTTTTAGGAATGACCAAAAAAACGAAAAATTATTATTAATAAAATGCTACGGACTCTTGGATTGACTTTACAACAGCCCAAGGGGTTGTAACCTGATGGAGTTGATATAGGCACAAATAAATCACAGTAGGGAAAAGTGATAGTTGACAGAGCAGAAAGAGGTAAGGCAGACAGGAGTTCATTATGCTGCTCTCTACCTTTGTGTATGCCTGAGTATTACTAGTGAATTTTTTTTCCAGATATGGATATTTTTTAACCCAACTAGTATTTCCAGAACTTCACTTACACAACAATTAAAGTAAAAGGAAATTCTAAGAAACACTGAAAGCAAAGGCATGAAAGTGACGAGTATTTATTGGAAAGTGGTTGAATAAATTCTGATTCATTTAAATGCAGTACTGTCATATAACTATGTCAAAAGATTTTAGGATATAATGGTACAATGAATTCCAGCATTCCTAAGGAGAAATGGGGAGGTGAGATGGAATTATCACCGGGAATCTTGCAGGCCAGATAACCTGAAGTGAGCAATACAGCAACAAAATCAAGAAAAGACCATGCCTTGAGAAAGTGGAACGTGTGAACTGAGGCCTGCCGGCTGTTTTCTGATCTCCATATGTGCATTTTGGCAAGAGTGTGTATAATCCACTCACACACACAAATGTGCACAAAATAATTAAAATTCTAAAAATGGTATTTAGGAAAGAATACAAGAATCATCAAGCACTATAAACATATTTTGTACCCAGGTGTAGGGGCAGATGCAGTCTTAGTAGTGGGGGATTATATAAAATATTAGAAGGGGCCTAGAGTAGATACTGCTCTTGCAGAAGAACCAAGTTCAATTTCTAGCACCCATATCAGATGGCTCAAAACCACGTGTAACTCAAGCTCCAGAGGATCTAACATGCTCTGTCCACTGCAGTCATTTGTTTTCACAAATGTGCACTCACACACGCACACACATAAATAAATGCTTGCAAATGTTAGAATACAGATCTTTTAAAAATGGAAATGGTGATATTCAGTATACCTGGAGATAGTGACAGAAAGGCCGACAGAGTATGTAAGAATCGAGTTGAAAAAAAACTGGCAAAATCTATTTTATAACATTGTCAAAGAAGAATTTCAAGAAAAGTTTGGCAGCATGTAGAGCAGGATAGACTATTTCAATGCCTCGTGTCTTTTGTTTTCTTTTTGGCTTACTTTTTGAACATTAAAAAAATAAATAAATAACAAGCACTATTATCAGTACCTCATTTCCTGGTTCTAGTGATCTCTTCTTCCGTGGTCCAATAGCTGCAAGAGCTGTGAGATTAGCATCTCTGTATTGGATCTGGGCGAGCTCCAACTGCTGCAACTAGAAGAGGAGGGAAAAAGCAAGTCCATGTTTACACAGATGCTCAGGGAAAAAGAAAATATTAAACCAGTTTCTGTATTGATTCCTAAATAAAATTATATAATAAAATAAATACTGACTCCCTTTCAGCCAAGGGCACATTCCTGATGCCTTGACTCCACTTACTTGTAGTCCCTAATCTTTACAAAGAAGAGACAAAGCTCAGGGAAAAGGAAATCAACCAGTGCGTGTACATTACAGATCACAGTTCTAGTGTGTTGTATGATTTACAAACTACTCTCTTAACTCTCACAAACACACTGAAAGGGTATTCACTGACTGTTCAAACAGAAAAAAATTACATAGTGAGGGTTGAAGAGATTAGGGCAATTTCATAGAAATCACCCAAAAAAGAGGTAGAATCAGTACTAAGAGATAAATGTTCTCACTACAAACATTTACAAATAAGACTCATGGATTTTCTCTGTATTTGTCTTCATTGTAAAAAAAAAAGTGATGTAGTTTAGTCCAGAATGGCCAAAACTACAAGGTACAACTTTTCAGTCTTCAGGCAACAGTACAAAAGGTCAGCACAGATTATGTCTTATGAAAAAGGATTTCATCAAAGTGATTATACATAAAAATAGTTACGCATTTTTATAATGATAAAGTAAAAATAAAATACTACTGCATAAGCCCCTCAGTTTTTCTAGAAGAGGAAAATTTTCAATTCTCAAGAAAATCTTATTGCTATATAAGACAAAAATATTGTTGAGACTTAATGATAGTCACACTCCAACAGGATCAAGATAGTGCACTGAGAAAAACTTACACTGGAAATATTCTTGGTGGGGGCTGGTGGATAACCAGAGTTCAAACACATTATAAAGGATGACAGCATATGAGGAACGGGTCCTCATCAAACACCAAATCAGCTCTCACCTCCATCTTAAATTTCCTAGCTTTCAGAGCTGTGGAAAATAAAATCCTATGGAATATAAGCTACTCACTAAGGGGTTTTTGATATAACAGCATAAATATATTTAGACAACAATTAACCCAAATACGTAAACTAAGAAATATATTCTATTTGCTCCAAAAATTACAGAATCGAAATCCTTTTTAAGCAGTAGGCTTTCTTATAAATATATTGTTTGGTAAGGGTTTTTGGAAGTTGTAAAATCTTTTGTTGCTGTTGACATTTTAATATAAACTATAGTCAGGGGTCTGCTGCTGGCACAATCCAGAACTTTTTCTATGTATCAAAAAAAAAGATTTCAGTTAATCTACAGCAGAAATCAAATAAAAATATATTTTAAAGGCCTTCCCTATAAAGAGATATGGTATCTTAAAGACAGTCATATCAAATAAGGATTCCCTCCCACCCACTGCAAGAAAAGTTTTTAACCTATGTAAATAATCCTTTACACATACTAGTCTAGAAAAATTTCCAAATAAAACCAAGCTAATAAAAATACCTAGAAACTGATCATAATAACACCTTCCCCAAACCAATAAAGTTTAGCCAGTACAAAGCAAAGAAACCAGACCCTGACAACTGGAACAAGAGAAAGTTCTGGCCAGTAATACAGATTTGATAGAACTGTAGTTGAAACTGATGAAGACATAAAGCTCAGAAAAGAAAGTTCAAGAGGACTGCATAATTATCAATGCAGAAAAGTTAAATTATCGATGAAAACAGCAGCAACAATCACACACACACACACACACACACACACACACACACACACACTCTCACACAAACACATAAACCATGGCCAGGCCAGCAGGCAAGCTGGCTTGTGAATAGGTAAGGTGCCCGCTGAGCCTCATGACCTGAGGTTCAATCCTTAGGACCCACATGGTAAAAGAAGAGAACCAGCTTCCCAAGTTGTCCTCTGACCTCCACATGTGAGCTGTGGCTTGAGAGTATGTACACACACATACACTCATATACAAAGAAATGTAAGTCAAAACAAACAAACAAAAAACAAAATTGAAGCACGATTAATAAGAACCGAGAGAAATTGGGGTTCAACCTGAAGATCTGAAAAGCAAACCAGCCAGACACTGGCTCATACCTTGACCTCAGTCTGAAATGGCGATCCTGCCTTCAGAAATCTCAGAATGAGACTGAGAGCTGTCTCCTCCCATTTTATAACCCTCTCTCGGGTTTGGATTAAAGGTGTGCACTACTGGGATTAAAGGCATGAATCACTTAGTATCTATGGCAACTAGAGGGACTACTGGTATTAAAAGTGTGTGTTTACATTGCCTGGCTGTAAGGCTAACCAGTGGGCCTGTTTTACTCTCTGATCATCAGACAAGCTTGATTTATTAAAATACAAATGAAATGCCACTACACAAAATCTCCCTGATTCTATGTATGAATGTAGATTTGCATTCAGCAAAACGACAAGATACAAAGTTCTCACAAACAATAATAATCATCTACCCAACCATCAATGAGAAACAGGTAAAAGCAGACACACGGAAATGAAATACTGGGGGATAAATCAAGCCACAAAATAATCACTCAAGAAAAAAAATGAAGAGACATGCTGTATTCATGAATTGTTAAATTGGAGACTTGATAAAAGATTTTGAAAGCAGAGGTTATAGCTCAAAGGCAGAGCACCTGTCTAGTATGTGTGAGGCCCTGAGTTTAAGCCCTAGGACCCAACTTCCCTACCTTAAACACCAAAAGAGTTTTCTGCAAATTGACTTAAGGATCTAACATAATCCCAGTAAATATTCCTGGTGAATAAGGACAAATTGATTTTAAGGTTTATATGGGAGATAGAGTTACAATTCAGGAGAGGGCACCTGCTCAGCATACCTGGGAATTACTCAGCACTGCAAAAGTAAGTGCAGCTATGGTCCTCACCAGTGCCCTGGGAGAGCCCTGGAAGGTGGGTGCTGGGTAAATGACAATAAAGGACTAGAAATCCAGTCAAAAACTGCACATCTGCTTTCCAAGCTTACTCACCCACTTCCACCTTGGGAATGTCCAATCCCCCACTTTTAAATAAAGTACTTTTCATTACACACACACAAAATCTGCCCTTACCACTTGAATGTCTAGCATTATGTCCATTCAAGAAATGAAGGAGTAAGTGGACATTCATTTATAAAATAAAGTTTAAAAACATTCAACCTGGATCTGAACTTCAAACGTTATAAAAAAAATTAACTCAAGGTATAAAAAGCATAAACGTCTATAAAAAGCACAGAGAAAATATTCATGAGTTGGGAGTCTCACAAAGACTTCTTAGATATGGCATATGTAGGCATAAAAGCATTGACAAACTGATTTTCATCAAAATTAAAATCTTCTGAACTGTGACAAATACTTAAGAAAATGAAATGCTAGTTTTTATGTCAACTTGACAAAAGCTGAAGTCATTTAATGCCACCACCAGACTGGACTGTGGTGCATTTCCTTAACTGGTGATTAATGTGGAGGGCACAAGTCACTATTGGGTGGTGCCACCCCTGGGCTGGTGGTCCTGCGTGCTATAAAAGAGTTGGTTGAACAAGTCATGAAGAGCAAGTCAGTATGTAGTGATCCTCCTCAGGCTCTGCTTCAGTCCCTACATCCAGTTTCCTGTTTTGAGCTTTTACTTCAAATTCCCAAATGATTGTGATGTATAAGCTTAAATAAACCCTTTCCTCCCAAGCTGCTGGTTATGGTCATGGTCTTAATAAGAGCAATGAAAACACTAAGACAGAAACTGCTATGACAGATCTGACCTTGTATTTTAGGGAAGATTGTGGAACTTTGGGCTGGAGAAAACAATGAAGCTTAATAGGATGTTGTTGTAGCAGTTTGGAAGAATGCAGAGAGCACTGCGGACAATGGAGGACGGCGGCCTGGCTTGTGACGTTTCAGAGGAAAGTGAAGACTTTGCTGGAAACATTTATGTGCCATTCTGAAATAATATGTAGTTCTGGTCATCTGGCACTGAAGAATGAGCCATGATTAACAAGAGACCAGCATCAGTGAAGTGAAACCTTTGCTTTAGAAATAAGTAGTGATTAACAAAAGGCTAGCACTACTGAAGAGTAAATCTGAGAGTGTTTACTCATATATACTGGGGGCTGAGGCTGTATCTCCTTCTGGCAGCCAAACTTGGTAATGTGTAAGAATCACGAAGATGGACCAGGTGTAGTAGTCGCCCATGCCTTTAATCCCAGCACTGGAGAGGTGCAGATGGATCTCTGTGATTTGGAGGCCAACCTAATACACAAGTTGCTAATCTACAGTGAGTTCCGGGAAAGCCAGAACTAAATTGAGAGAACCAAATTGAGAGAACCTGTCTCAGAAAACACACACACACACACACACACACACGGGGGGGGGGAGAGACAGGGAGGAAAAGAGAGAGGGAGGGGAACAAGGAAGAAAGTAGGAGAGGGAGGGATGGGGGGGAGACAGTAGTAGCTAAGGCTTATACGGCTTAATACTATGTGGCAGGGCTAGAGTTCCTGAAGAGGGTACTGCGGAAGATAAAAGACCAGCTACTGACTCCCCAGCATTTTGAAGATGCCAATAACTTGGGGCAATCAGCAACGACAACAGCAGCTGTGGAGTGGAGCTGCTCTGAGCCCATTAAGAGAAGCTGCACATTCCATTAATGGCAGAATCAGAGAGGTATGAATACCAGACATTTGACAGTAGGTAGCTAGCCTGGTTAGAGTTCAGTTTTGCTTTGACTGTGACTGTGTCCTGGTTCTTCCTTCTTGGAATAAGAAGGTATGTTTAACTATTTTTGTTGTTGTTTATTCTATAAGCACCCACAATTGATAGACTCTGAACTTTTAGAGAGATTTTAGGATTTTAGAGACTTGGATATTCAGAACACTGTATGTTTTGGAAAGATGCTCAATATTTTAGAGAGCCTCTGGACATTTGGGAAGTCTTTGGATACTTTGGAGAAGCTCTGAACTTTGAAAGAGATTTTGGGTATTTTAAAGAGAACTCTAAAGTGTTTGAATTTTTAAAAACTTTGAAACTTTCAAACCTTGCAATATACTTTATACTGTGATAATAATAAGACATCTTGGGGAAAACAAGTCAGAAAAGGTTATGGTTTAACAGTGTCGACTTGTGTGTCAAGCTGACAAGGAGTTAAGTATGTTTGCTAGTTTTATCTCAGTTTGATAGAAGCTTTAGTTATTGTGGAAAAGGGAGCCTTAATTCAGAAAATGCCCCCATTGGAATGGACTGTCGGAAAACCTGTGATGTGTTTTCCTAATTGATGATTGATGTGGGAAGGCCTAACTCACTGTGGGTGGTGCCACCTGGGGTGGTGATCTTGGATGTGCTAAGACAACTAATATAGCAAGCCAGTAAATCAGCAGTGATCTTCCACAGCATCTACTTCAATTCCAGTCTCAACTTCCCTTCATGACAGATTGTGACTGAGACATGTGAACTGAAAACCTTTTCATCTGCAACCTGCTTTTGTCTTGGTGTTTGATAACAGCAACAAAAACCCTAACTAAGACAATTATATATTAATTTTCAAATATTAAAGCTACTTTACATTTCTTGGGTTGATACTATGTTGTGTTGGTCTACCATTCTTTTCTATATGTTGTTAGACTTGACTATTATTATTCTGTTGATGTCTCCATGGGAGACACTGGATGTCTTGTTCTGAAATATCCTTCTGGTTTTGAATATTAGGTTTATGCTTTTCTTGATCAACTGGAGATATTACTTTAGATTTTTTAAAATAAATGGTATGAAAGTGGTATCAAATCTTATATAGACAGAATTTACATAGTAAAATAATCTACACTTGGGTTATAAGTACTAATTCAATTTACTTAATAACTATAAAATACTTGAGGACTCACGTTCAATTCCCAGCACCCATATGACAACTCACATCTGTAATTCCAAGATCTGACTACCTCACACAGACATACATGCAGGCAAAACACCAATGCATATAAAAGAAAATGATTTAAAAACACTGAATAAAACATTAATTAAATACACATTGGTACAGTTCAAATATGAAATTTTCCTCAAGAGGCTAAGGTACTGACAAGATAGGCCTCAGCTTTTGGCACTAGGTCAGAAGGATTTGGAAACTTTATGAAGGTGGAACCTGACTCTAGTAAGTTAACTTGTTTTTTGAGCTAATCTTGTCCTGAACTTCTCCATTCTCTCTGATTTCAGTTTTGCATGGCTAAGCAGCCTCTACCACAAATATACTGCCATTATGATGCTCTTCTTGCTAGGGATCTAGAACCAACAGATTTTCTATATATTGGAACCTAAATTCAAAGATCAAAACATTCTTCCTTTCCTACATTGTTTTGCTAAGATATTTGGTTAAAGCAAAATGAAGTCAGACTACAACAGATACGGCCACCCTCACTTAAACATAATACTTATGAACTGTTCAGGATAAAAATGTGCTATAGTTACCCTAATTTATCCTAAATAGCAATTCATTCATCTCCCATCCTCCCCCATAGTTCTTCATCCATATACTCCTGCCTCTCCTTTACTTTTCTTTGTGTCTTCTGGGAGGGGCGATTAAATAAAATATTCAGGGTTAGTCTGAGCCTAATACTAAAACTGATGGCATAACATTACCGAAACTGTTCCTTTGGCGCATGGTTCTAAGCCTTTACAGCTCCATCTTCCCCTAAGTTATGACTGCCTGTTATAAACAACACACTATGTTACATTTAAGTACAAAAGAACAAAAGTAAGTTCAAAGTGAAGCAACACACCAACAGTGAGCAGCAGATCCATATGGAATTCACAACTCCTGACTGCTAGCTCACAGCTATTTCTTTTATGAAATGTACCTACCTCTTCCAACAAGAGACCACTATGTCTAGTATGCATAGATCCTACATCTCAAAACTAAGAATTTGTGCATCCTTCTGGAATCTCTACTCTCGGTAAAGGTCTTCTGTAAAAAGATCACATGAAAAATTTTGTGGTGGTCTCCAAAGAAACTTACAGTAGGATCACTGGATGATAATCCAATATTGGCAGTTCAAGATTCTAAATTTTCAATTCCCAGATCACAATGTTATACCTTCAAAAGGGAATAGGAAAATAATAAATTTTAAAACATCCTTCTTTCTCTTCCTAGATCAATGATTCTGTGGGCAATCTGCTGAGCAGCAGCAGTGACAACAAGAACCTCTGGAAATACACATTTCCAGGTCCTACCTCACACCTACTCTATCATAAACTTCTTTATCCAGGGACCAGCAATTTGTATTTCAAACACTCCAGATAATGTTCGTATACATTAGAGTTTGAAGGTCACATTCTTGCATCATCTCTTTCACTGCAATGGCAATCACAAGTTCTTTATAACTTGTTATTTTAAGAATGTCTTCATAATATGTTATTTTGATTTCTATAATAGAACATACATAATATAATTTTAATAAAAGATCATTATAATATACTTTTAATAAAAGATTTGATTGCCTTGATCAGTATTCCACAAGTCCTTGGCACATGCAAAAATAGCATTAAATACAAAATACTACACTTACAGTTACCGTTAAGTATCATGTTTCATTATTTCATATCTTTTAAAATTCCACTACAAAATGTGTCAGTGCTGGGCATGGAGGTTCTTATAATTTCATCACTTGGTAGAAGAGGAGCGACATAAGGAGACTCTGTCTCAAACAAAGAGAACAAAACAATGTCCTCCAGGTATAGTGGCACACACCTTTAATTCCAAAATTTGGGAGGCAGATGCAAAAGAACCTCTATAAATTCCAGGTCAACCTCTTCTATACAGAGTGTACAAAAAGGCAGCCAGGGCTAAATGGTGAGACCCTGCCTCAAAACAAACAAACAACAAACAAGTAACATCAGCGAAAGGCCCACTAACAAATTCTGCGTTGCTTTTCTTATATTACACTTTCTATTCAGAAATGAGGCCTTATATGCAGTACTCTATTAATTACACAATAATGGTCACCGAGAGTTGCAACCTGAGTTTTCAGTTCATAATCTATTTAGAAAAAAAAAAACACCTTATTTCAGAGTATATTTCTAATCTGCTATGCATTTTAATCCCCCACAGGTTGGTATGCAAAATCAATATGCCAACACATCCATTATTGTAGTTCTTTTATTCCCCTTTATTTTGTGATACAAAAATGAAAGTGAGAATGCGATGAAGTGTCAAAAAGAAAATGAATGAGCTCTTTGCTTCACTCTGTACTACTACATTCATACTTCTCAAATGAGAAAAAAGAAATTCAAATGGATATGAGGATATAAAAACGCATTTAAAACTCTAAGAAATCAGGATGCTTGAACTTTAAAGTCGGAAGGCTTGCATTGCAGAATTTGGGGTGATGTGTTAAAATACTATTTTAAGGTATGTTGCTTTTGTTTATGCTGCATTTGTTTAACTCTGTGAAGCTGTGATTCTTTGCCTGTCTAAAACACCTGATGGTCTTAATAAAGGGATGAATGGCCAAGAGCCAGGCAGGAGCAAGGATAGGCAGGGTTGGCAGGCAGAGAGTGTAAACAGAATGAGAAAAAAGGAACAGGAGGAGCAACAGGAGAGAAAGGAGAGAAGGACCATAGGGACCAACCACTCTGATACCCAGTTAGCCACAGTAAAAGTGAAAGTAAGATATACAGAAGAAAAGGAAAAAGCCCAGAGGCAAAAGGTAGATGGGATTAATTTAAAGTTAAGAAAAGCTGGCTAGAAACTAGTCAACCTAAGGTCGGGCATTCATAACTACGAGTAAGTCTATGTGTGTGATTTGTCTGGAAGCTGTGTAGAGGGCATCCAAAAAGTCAAAAGAGCAAAACATCACAACAATGATGAACTAATGGAAAACACTGAGAGCAAGATAGATGTTATTCTACAACACACAACACATATTTCAGATTAAGTCTGATGCTGTAACTAAGCCTGCTTATTTGGAATTAGAATGTGGTAACTAGTAATGTATTTTAAAGCTTCACAAATAGAGGGTAAAATGGAAGAATATCACCATACACATTTTTAAAAGACTATCTATTTACCCCTAAATTGCAGCTGTGAAAACTGAGTTTGAAGCCAAAAATGAAATTGTTTTTAGAGAAAGAAAAAACAAAACAGAAAAACACACTGAAAACGAGAGAAGATACCCTTTGAGTTTAAATCAAATGTCTGAAGTTACAGGAATGGCCCCAGACATTTGCGAGACAGCAATAAGGTTTTCAAATGGATAACCTGTGGGGTCAATGGCAACAGTGTGCAGCAGGAGTCACTGCAATGAACTGAGACAAGGCTGGAGGCAAACCCCAAAGGCAACCAGATGAGAACTGCAACATTTGAAGAGACACCTACACAAAAACCTGCCAATTTAACAAATTGCCCATATAAACTGAACATGAAAAAATAAAATATCTAAAACTATTTTTAAAAAAATGAAAAATCCCAGGAGAACTATCAATATCAAAACTGTATTCATTAACAATTCAAATTCCAGATTCAGGCATGATTTGAATCATGATAAAGGCCCCTGCTGAAATATCTTCAAGCATAAACAAAGCCTACCACTTCTCTGAGCAGTTGATAATGTTGTCATTAGTCCACTTGTCCTGTGACCAGTCTGTAAAAGGAAACAAAGCTGTGCTACTAGAGCAACCACTACAAAATGGCGCTAATCTTGCCAATTAAACCAAGAAAACTTCCTAGTTTATACCAAAAAAACCAAACTACTGTATTGCAACTTCTACAAGTTTATAAATTTGTAAATTACTATAGTTAACAATACTTCAACTCCACAGTAAGAGAGGAATAATATTTTTTAATCAAAATACAGTACCCCATGTGTGACTCTGAAAGGGAGCCACTTAGTACAGCAAAGTTTCGCCTCTACAGGACAGAAGGAAGACAAAAATGACATTATTTAACTTTCAATTTAACAACAACTTTGCAGCCAATAACACAGATTGTCTCTCTTCGTGGACCCAGGACAATAAATTTGATTCCTTTTTGATCCTAGAGGACTTACAGTAAAAAAACAAACAAACTAACTAACAAAAAAAACCCTGACACTTCAAAAAATGGTTGGGAAGGAAATTATATTTTCTTTTAACCTTTCTTTAAAGAGAAATACTAAATAGATGTGCAAAGAACAGATAAAAAGCAGGTTTGCTATCAATCATTTTCAGTAAAAGAAATCATATCCTACCACACAGAATTGTTTGAAGACTGCTGACTATCTTTGACTTCATGGAATAAACAAAATACCAAATATATGAAACAAATAAAACCACCTCTTTCAAAGCTGAAAAAACAAAGAATCTAAGTAAGCAACAACACACATGGCAAGATAATTAACTTACTGAGAGATATTTTCCAAAACAAAAATCAATTAAAAGAAAAGGATATAAGTATCCAATCAGTCCTTAATTAAAGAAAAAACAGATCCCCAGGATTCAGAGCAATGACAAGTGGCACAGCTGCAAATGCCTATCATTAATCTAGGTGTGCTTAAAAAGAAATTGAGACACGGTTCTCAGGTTAACAGTGTTAGATAAAACCCAGAGGAAGGAAATTAAGAATAAAAAACATTTTGTTTAAAATGAGTGTTTCTAACATTTTCCTTTCTTGCCCTGATCCTTAAGCCCTTCTACCCAGAGTATTTTCTTTATGTTAAAGAAAATACAATACGTTGATTCTAAGAATCTTACTAGATTCCCATGTGTTTTGCCTCAGCTCCTCCTACATTAATCCAAACAATAAGGGCCTTTAGAACATTAATAAATAACCTCCTGCTGCCGGCACCTAGACGCAATGCTGAGGACAACAGATTTCATAGTTCAAGAGGCACAGTTAAGGAAAAAGTTGCTCAGGAAATCACTCTTATTTAGCACAAAGATGCTTAAAAATTGCATGAAGCCAAGTAACTATAGAAACCGATTTCTTCAGCTCCATATCACACATCTCACACCTCAATTTTCTTTATTATCGTCTGCTGTCAGATCCTTAACCAGGAATATGAACAGGCTTGATGATTTATTCAGGAGGGAAAATAATCTGTAGGCCAAGTGAAAATTCTCTCTCTCTCTCTCTCTCTCTCTCTCTCTC
>JAQHUG010000147.1:3347735-3363478 GCA_028555095.1 Dicrostonyx torquatus
GAATTTCCTTGGGGTTAGAAGCTGTGGTCCAGAGTAGGCCAAGGTAGATACGGGGTTGCTGACAGCCAAACTTGACAATGTGTACGATTCAGGCATGAATAGGTCATAGAGAGTAAAAAGGTCTGTATACAAGGGCTGGAGTCCCAAAAAAATGCCAGGAGAAGCCATCAGCCATTCTCTTCAAAGGTAGAGTCTCAGTTGCAGGGGAGACCCCAGGATTGAAGGCATAATGGAGAGAGACTATTGATACCATGTGGTAAGGTCGGAGTCCCTGAAGAGAGCCCAGGAGGCCAATGATGAAGATGCTGCCCATGGATACCCCAGTCAACAGGAGAGGCCAGGACTATGCAATGACAACAAAAGACAGCAGCAGCTGTGGAAAAAAGCTGGACTGAAACTACGAGACAAACTGGGTATGCTGTAAATGGCAGAGCTGGTGAAAGGAAAGGAAAGCCTTGGGAGCCCAGAAGACCCTGAGTGACACATACTAAACTATTTATACTGATGGACTTTGCTTTGATTGTGATGGACTAGGGCTTCGCTTTGATTGTAACTGTGCTCTGGTTCTTTCTTCTTAAAGTAAGAAAGTATATATATATATATATATGGGAGCCTACAGTTGAAAGTTTTTGGACTTTTAAAGAAAAGATAGACTTCTGAGTGATGGGTTCTTTTTAAAGTCTGTACAACTTTTTAAATTTGGAATGTTCTATGATTTGACTTAAGGACCCCTCCATGAGGTGAAACCCATACTCAAACACTGCTTGGGTGACCAAGAACCAGAGACTAGATAGCCCAGAGACCTAGGGTAAAACCAAATACTACTGGCCTTAAAAATAAAAATAATAAAATGATTTCAAATGATATTCTGTTATACTCATAGATCCAAGGCTTGCTCAGCCATCAACAGAGAAACAAAAAGTATCTGGTTTTTTGCAATGATTAATAAAATAGAGAAGCCATTAACTAGAATAGCAAAGGAAATAAAAGGAAGACACAAGTAATAATCAGAAACAAAAGTGCAATTACTACCGCCAACTGAACTGACATAAATAATAACCTACAAAAATAGACAAATTCCTAGACTCACATAAAATGAAATACTGACACTGTTTTCCACAGCTTTTTATGATGCTGATTCCATATTTTTAAGACAATCTGATAAATTCTCACAAAACTTTTGAAAGTAAGGACCTTAATACCTATACATTTTCCAAAGCTCTACATGAAGCAAAAATGTACGTAAGATGGTTTCTCCAGTTAGCTCACTAGGGAAACAGCAGCAGCTATTCTGGATTTCTTTTCATCTATATGGCTGGCAATGAATGATCCTACTGCAAATTTAAAACCTTACGAAGTTACCTATTTACCAACATGTTGGAAATCTAGCTCTCAACATTTTTTAATAAAAAAAAAAGGCTTGTTCCTTTTCATCCCATTATCTTTTCTTAAAATCCATAATTATTTAGTTATTTTCCTGCCTCTGAAACTACAATTCACAGCTGATCTTACCCTAAAGACCACAAAGCAATAAAAACTACAATTCAGATACACTAAGTACTTTCATCTTGGTAACAGCAAGTCATTTTGTTACACCACTAGGAATTAATTAGACAGGCTACCCTTGCATTTAGTCGTTTGTAGCAGAAGTCAAGAACAGTATTGAGCAGCACTCATTGTCATCATGTAACTAATAGCCATATACCTGTTAGCAGAGTCCAGACCACCAAAGAGGACACCCACCACCAATATTCTACCCTAACACAGCCTCCTCCCTAATACAGTCTTGAGGTGAAGCCTCGGACAAAACAGGTACATATTCCAATATGCAACAAAAAACCTCCTTTGGACACTACTTCAAATCCTATTTAAATTTGATTTACTATATAAGCATATCCAAGTAAGGCAATTAAGGAAACTACTAACAGGAAACCACCTTCAGCACTGCTCAGGAGATGACAGTCTACACTTCCTTGTTGATTCCCTTTACCTTGTAAACAGTCATTCGATGCTGAGCAATTGTAGTTAGTTTCTCTAGAAGGCCTCGTAACCTCTCCTGTGTTGCATGGGAGATCAAGTTCACAGCATCAGAGTTAAGTTCCGTAATGTCATGCTTTTTACCTGTAGAGGCAGGGAAAATCCATTACATGTTTTAGTAGTGGCTTATAATTGAAATAATTAGCACAGCAGGTATTCAGTTCCCCCTGGAAGTCATACCCATTATGAATAAAGGTTTGGAGATTATGATTTTCCTGGTAAAGTCACAACTTCAAAGATCTTAGACATTACATTAATAAAACCTAGCCTGGAGCCTCAGAAAATATAGACATTGTTTCCCTTAGCCTCTAGAATCATTCTCCCTGCAAGGTCATTTATAGGACAAAGTTAATAAGAACACAAATCAAGTTTAGTGTTCAGGGAGGAAAATGGTAACTGCAGAAATTAGTGTTATATTCCGTTAATTTTAGTAATTAAAAAAATGGAAAGTAACATTTTACCATGTTTGACACTGTTAACAAGTCATGACATTCATTTCAGTGAACTTAAATTATAAATCTGTTAATTCCTTGTCTATAAAAGTATCTATATTCTTTTTGTCTGTTACCAATTATATTTTGCACTACTCATGTTTTTAAAAATTAACCTATTAAATTACAAGTTGAAATATGCTCAAAACCCATTATTTCACCATCAATTTCAATAACTTGTTTCCTTAAGAACAACTTGTTTTATCCAGGTTGTAATGAGGAAAAAGTATTAGGAAAAGAATCTGAATGACAAACAAGAGCAGCACCTCTCTTACAAACAGTCCTAACAGCATCCAGTGTTTCTAGACAAAACAAATCTGCAATCAGTAGATATGCAAACCTAAAGAGACAGGCAGTTAAGGAATCTAAGGCAGATTTTTTTAAAGGTTCCTGTGTGTTCTTTTTGTTGCTGTTGTGGTGGTGATGGTGTTTCGTGTGTGCGTGTAATGCTAGGGATGCAGTCTTTATATTTGCAGGGCAAGTGTTTTAGCCACTGAGCCATTTCCCCAGGCCTCTGTTGTTGTTTTAAAACACACTTATATATTTCTTCACAGTAATTTAAAAATACTATTTGATTTTTATATGCTAATTCATATAATACATACATTTTCATTAAAGGCTGAACTACAGCAAAATCATAATTTAATTACAACTCAAATATACTTTGGCATTACTACAAAATAAATTTTAATTTAAAACATAGTCTAAGTAAACTAACTAGGGAGAAGATTTAATATTATCCAACTTATTTTAAACTAAGGCTTCAAAATCTAATTCATTACTTTGGCAAAATTGAGCTCACTTCCAATTCAAACTGAAACAAAGGGAAAAGAAAAACCCACTACAAGTTCCCAACTACTTTAAAACTCTCAACATATATAATTAGTTGGGCCTTGTATACAAGAAACAGTAAACTTTCAAAACAATCAAATGGTTAAAATTGTAACTGAACATGGGTGGCAGAGATGGCTTGGTAACTAAGAGCCTGCACACTGCTCTTAGTTACCAGGACCTGAATTCAATTCCTTACATACTTGATGGTGACGCACAACCTGTACCTTCAGCAGCCTCCCTGTGCAGCAGCACTCACATGCAGATACTCACAGACACACACACAAACATACACAGAAACACATACATATACAAACTTAAAAAAAATAGACATCACAACAAAAAATAGGGTAGACATGGGAAGTCAAGTTATTTCAAAATTAAATTAAAGAAAATGAGCATATAAAATTAGTTCTTGGGGAAGTGGAATTTGAAACCAACGATATACTTATAAAGCTGAAGCAATTTATTTAAAAATCTATACTCTATAGAAGGCTCTGGACTTAATTCTTAGCAAAAATGGATAAAATATAATAATTGGTATTTATTTTTAAAAATATATAATATTTTTGAAGCATTAGAAATGAACAAGTGGGACTGGGGAGATGGCTCAGAGGTTAAGAACACTGACTCCTCTTCCAGAGGTCATAAGTTCAATTCCCAGCAACCACATGGTGGCTCACATCCATCTATAATGAGATCTGGTGCTCTCTTCTGGTGTCCAAGCATACATGCAGGTAGAACACTATGCATAATAAATAAAGATTCATTTAAAAAAAGAAATGAACAAGTGTTAATAAATAATTCCTGAGTATATGCAACAGCAAATGTTCAAACATATCTTCATTAATCAACAAATTTTAAAGCACAAGTTAAAAACTATAGATTAATTCCCACTTTTAATACTTTTAAAAAAGCCAACATAATTAAGGAGAGTTAGTTAGTGCTTGTGTGTTTACTATTGACTTTACTGAAGGTCTGCAATTTAATTAAGATAATTAAGAGAAAAATTAAGAATACTGACATTTAATCTAACCTTCACCAAATGTGTCATTTCTTTTAGGAATGCCCTCAGTTGGTAACTACTGTATAGGAAAGAATTTTATTATAAATGGAAAACATCTCCAAAAATAAATGAACATTCACCTCTTGGCTGTTTCCTTTAAGCGTAGATAATTCAGAGAATTTTTAGTTTATATTCTGTATTACACTGTTTGTGTTTCATCATTAAGAACTGAAAACACAAATAGTTTCTTCAGTTCTAATGCAAACAGGGCTGCAAACTACAGCCAACAAGTCAGAACTCATCTCTTCATAAGCACACAGTTTTAAAGGAATCCAAGCAATGGATTAAAGGTTTGTTTCTCCCCCAAAACACATGCAGAAATTTTGTTTGTGACTTAAGTTATGACAACTAATGCGTAGCCCTTTGGGTATAATTAATCAAAAGGAATAAGGTAAGAGTATGTCACATGAGGGTAAGGAGTCCCCAGCAAGGAATCCTGATGAGCATCCAGATCTGACGCCCCCACTCCAGAACTGTGACAATAAATACGTATCATGAAACCTTCAAGGCTACGGTATTTTGTAATGGAAGCCAGAACCCAGTAAGATACAGTCCTGCTCATCTGTTCATATGCTGCTCCTATTTATTTTCCACCTGGACAAGAAAGTTGAACGTCTGGGACAGAGATCACAGAACACAAAGTGGCAAATATCACCTGGTCCCATGTCGGAAAAAGTTGCTGGTTACTATCTTAAGATGTCTTCAAACCTTAAGAAAATGATCATCCAGGGATCAAAAGACGGCTCAGTAGTTAGGAACACACACTGCACTTGCAGAGTATTCAGACAGAGTTCCTAACATCCACATTGTAAAGTTCACAACCACTAGTAACTCAAGCTCCAAAAGTACTCTACACCGCTGACCACTGTAGGACCCCCACACTAGAGAATATACCCATATACACAGAATCAAAAATAATATTTAATTTAAAATATAACATTTAATAAATATTTAAATCAAAACAAATAAAATATGCGGAAATGAGCCAATGCTCTGGATAAGGCATTATAGTCAACTGATGACAGCATTTTCTCAATAGAGGCTCCTCTTCCTAGATGATCTAGCTTGTGTCTAATCAACAAAAACCATACCAGGAAAAACTATTATTAATTATAGTTGCCCACAAAAAATAACATGGCCTTATTTAAACTACAAAATAAAAGTGTTCAATATATCACAGCTAAAACACTCATTTATTATGAAGCAGACCAAATATGGTACAATTCATACAAAATCTATACTCTGTCTCTCATCACATTAAATATGGTATCTTACAGTCTTTCACATGGTATTGAAATTTGGCTTCAAATAATAAGAGTACATTCTCTTTCATTTTCTTAAATCCACTGCAGCCAACTAAAAACCACCCTGTACCTAGAGAAAAATCTTAATATTCTAGCTCAGTTTTCTTCTATGGTAAGAGTGGAATTAAATTTTCGGATTGATACAAGAAAAAGGGGATTGGTTCTTATTATGCATTCCTATAATTTACAAATACAACATTTAAAATAGACTTTTATTTGTATACACACATTACTAAGGACCAACAAGAAATAAGATTTTAAAAACAGCACATATAAAATATTCATGCAAAATATGTATCTCTATTACTCAAAAACAAATGAAAAATTATTAACTTCTATTATCTATCCCAAAAACGAAAGGTTGAAGTAATTATTTTTAAACGAAAATGCTTCATTCTATAACACTCAGGAAATCTCAGACTATTTCTAGAGCCTCATCTAGAAGAGTTTGGTCATATCTTCAAATAACATTTCTATTCAACAAACATACATATCAGGTCAATAATCATGATTCTATACTTACCAATGTCTAAAATTCTCTTTTGTAGAGCTCCAGTGAAAAGAAATGGTTCTTCTTTGCATGACTGAATGAGTGTGCCAACAAATTCAGAATGTGTTGCTAAGATGCAGGCATTTTCTTCATCAAGGTTGACCTCTGCCATGCAAGTCACATCATTGATGTCATCTTCACCTCTAAAGGGATAAAAAGTTAATAGTTTGGATAGTGTGTGTGTGTGTGTGTGTGTGTGTGTGTACACACACACACCTATGCATGTGCATATATATACATGATTTCAGAGTGTAAAAAACATAGGTCTTAGGCAAATATGTCAGTGCCCATTGTAATCCCAGTATTCAGAAAGTAGAGGCAGGAGAAACAGCAGTTAAAGGTCATCCTTGGCTACACAGCCAGTTCAAGGTCAGTCTTCGCATGTAAAAAACAGAAACAGATCTTTCTTATAAATATTATTTTGTTGAGTCTATTCAATGAAGTGAACTGAAAAATACTATCTTTCTCCTTAAGATTTTAAAATTAAACTGGCATCACTAAGTAGAAGAGTAAGCTTCCTGGAAGAGAAATCAGAACCTGTTGTGTGTTCCAGAGTTTATCTTTTCCTCTCTGGTAGTTGAGACACACCAAGAGGGATTTGGACTTACCCCAGTCATCCACAAATCCTCTACAATGAAAGACAAGGAAATGAAAACGGACTCTTTGCTTTCATCCAGGATTGTTAAAAGCCCCTCAAGATTTCCCCTATGCACTCCTATATTCCACTTAATAGCAGCAGAAACACTAGATCGTAAAGTCACATCACATAAAGTCCGTTAAGAAACTATAAGCCTAGTTATTCTGAAATCAAATTTCTAAATTAATTTTGTTTTTATGATTTACATTTTTTGCATACTTCTTCTGTACCAAATGAATACATTAAAATACACTCAAGCAATTGGCTATAAAGGGCCTATATTCAAACTATAAATAAAATTGCACACATGCACATACATACACACAAAAACAATCTTGAAATAGGTTTGGGTTCCTTGTTTTACATCAGTAAAATTAATCTTATGGGACTGTTATTTGTCTATATGACTAATGAGAGGATATGTAGTAAGAGAAATATAATACAATTCCCTCTGAGGATCCTATCCACCACATGTAGTAACAGTCTAGTTACTGATCATGATTCACATACTAAATATACAAGTGATTATTATATTAAAAAGTATTCCATAAAAAGATGAGCAAACGGTACATCACGAGTCTATGTCAAATAGATTTAAGTTACATATCTCCCAGTAATGATGTGTTTGTGTAAAGAATAATAATCAAACACTCAAGAAATGAAGATCCTTGGTGTACACCTTTAAAAAGCAGCACATTAAAGACAAGAATATAAACATGCCCATACAAACATATAGAAGTGAGCCAAATGAAAAGCCAGTGCCAGAAACACAGTTGTTAAAGAAAGAACAACGGCTTTATCATCATGCAGCCTACTAACAGCTCAACACGTAAAGGGGTGTCTGTACTAGCAGAAAAAGAAAAAATAATTACTATCTCAAATTACTACTGAAACGTTCATAATAAAGAAAATAAGAGTCCATCTATTAATATGACGAAGTTCTCAATGGCTCTAAGAATCAACTGATATAAATCAGATGATGTACAGATTTAAATACTTAAATAAATAAGAGTCCATCTATTAATATGACGACGTTCTCAACTGATATAAATCAGACGATGTACAGATTTAAATACTTAACCACAAACCATAACATGCCAAAGACAAGGATCAGAGTCTAAGTTGTTTTTTTTTTAAAAAAAAATCTTTTTAAAACGTCTAAGTAAAATACTTCAAAATGACCTAGCATCTCTGGATACTAAATTAAAAGTAAGAGGGAGTAATGAGTTTTGGTGTTCTCCTATACATTAAGTAACTACAAAAAAATGACTATGGGTTGCAAAACAAAACAAAATAAAACACAAGGATCTTGAATATTTTCACCAAAAAGCAATGGCAATTGATTAAGACTGTATACATTACTCTTATTTGAACATCATACAATGTATATATGTATTGAAACATAACACAGTATTGATAAATATATAACATTATAGCTCAAATCCCAATTTTCTAAGGAACCATCATATTGATTTCTAAAGTAGCTAATTTTCCACTAGCCATGGAGGAGTGTTTCCCTTATTCCACATCCTAGCCAGCATGAGCTGTCAGCTTGTGTTTTTAATCTTAGACCACTCTGAATGATGTAAGATACAATCAATCTACCTTATGAACTAACTCTATATAACACTTCTAGGCATAAACCCAAAGGACACCCAGTCCTACCACAAAGACTTAACTATATTTACAGAAGCTTTATTCATAATAGCCAGAAACTCTAAACAATCAAGTACATTTACACAATGGAGTATTATTTAGCTGTCAAAAAATGACATCTTAAATGTGCAGGCAAATGGACAGAACTAGAAAAAAAATCATCCTGAGTGAGATAACCCTGACCCAGAAAGACAAACTCTTATAAGTGGACATTAATTAGCTATAAAGTAAAGGATAATCATGTCACAATCCATAGACCTAGAAAGGCTAAATTAAATAACAAGAAGGGCTCAAGGAGAATGCATGGGCCTCCGTGGGAAGGGAAAACAGAATAGCTTTCATGATTGGACTGAGGACAGCTGGAATCAACACTGAGATCCTAGTAAATACGGGTAATGAACAGACTGAACAGAATGTATTTATATTTAAATACATGAATAATAACAAAGAAAAGGTGTCCATTATTCTGAGATAGTGCAAGCTTGGGGCGGGGGTATGTAGGGCTGGGAAAAGAAAAGAAGGTAAATGATGTGATATAATTTCAAAAAATAAAAATTATAAATAAATTAAAAGCTTATGCAGCTGGAAAGATGGTTCTGTGGTTAAGAGAACTTCCTGCTCTTGAGAAGGACCTACGTTTGGTTACCAGCACCTACATGGCAGCTTACAATGGTCTCTGGCCCAAGTTCCAGGGATTTTGACATCTCAGTAAACACTGTATGCATGTGTTACACTTACTTAGCTGCAGGGAAAACACTCAAATACATAAAATTAAAATAAATGAATCTTTAAAAATAAATAAAGGTTTATTACAGAGAACCAGTTAAGACTGAATGCTTATCGATGAGATTTGTTTGCAAACCCATGTATATATATAGCATCTTGCTTTTCTGTTAGAGTTCCTGCACAGCTACCAGTGAGAATTCAGTCTTTAGATCATTTCCAGGCCTATATACAAGTTCAAAAACCAGTATTAGAATTTAATTCAAAGAGAAGCTCTTCCTGAAAAATAAAAAACTAACTACCCAATAATTTTTACCCACCTTGTTCACAACCTAACCATAATTCCTTCTGGTACAGCTAGCGGTAAGCACTGCACAGGCGCAGGGCCTCTACTGAAAAAAGAAAAGGGGCACAATAAAAATTACTCAGGCCTTTCAAAAGTTTCTCAGGGAAAAGGGGGCAGACACAGTAAGAAAGCAAAGGCAACATAGGCAGCAACACTGTCAAGAAAAGCAACAAAGACTAGGACAAATTTAAGGCTATTATGCACAGGAATGTTTGGATCCTGTTTTGGTTTTATTTCCTTTTAAAAGTGAAAAGTGAAAGCCACTGAGCCCAAGACTTGAGTGTAATGCAGGGCCTCCTAATGAAGGTATTATGCCATATGTCTATTAATTTTAAAAAGTATTCAGAAAAGAAAATTTAGTACTTTAGTAGAAAAGCCTTCAAGAGTCTGGGGAGTAGCACATTATACAAATTAGGTATAATAAATGTAGTCTGTCTTCTGAAACTCCTCTATTTATTTTTGATAAAACTAAATACTTTTTCAATGTCTACTGTTAAACTCTACAATAGCATTACATTAAGTCTTCTGAAGGAGGTAGAGTTATATCCCTTTCCTGTTCATGTCTACAGAAGGAGTCTGCTTTCTCCCTCCCTCTATCTTCTATTATCAACAGCTCCTCCTGATCCTAGCCTCTATTAAAGTCTTGATTCTTGCCTATTCTTCAACTTGCTTGCTCTCTTATTTTCAACTAAAACCTGATCTATATTCTAGGTCAACTTTAATTACATATTTTTTAAAACATCTGCCCAATTTCTCTTTAAATATTTCCATTACTTCTCAAATAGGTACAACCTTTAAACTTCTGAGAACATATTTTTGCCCATTACAATAGATCTTACTATAGTATCTAATCTAGTGTTCAATGTAGTTGCCTCAATTTGCAATAAAACTACCCTTATTGACCATATTCTTCACAAAACAGTATATAACCTGCACATAGATATTTAAAGAATTTTATGTGCCTTATAATAATGTGCTGGTTGCCTAAGGCAATATAATGAGCAGCAGAGATGAGTAAAAACAAAACAAAACAAAAAAACAAAGGAATTCAGAATCACTACGCCTACCCTTGTTATACTGACTCTACAAATTACTAAGTAAAATAAAGTTCAATGTCTCTGAGAGTTTACTTTCGATAAAAGGGCAGAATACTAGTCCCTACCCTTAGATTGAGGACTGAAGAGAATTTTATCATACAAATAGGGAGTCCACATGCTTCTCAACTTATGATGGAGGTGGCATTCCCAACAAGTCCTTTGTAAACTATAAGCTTCCTAAATTGAACACACATTTAATATACCAAGCATCATAAATTAGCTTAGCCTCCTGTGAACAGTTCAGAATACTCTGACTGTGAAACAATTAGGCAAAGTACACCATGGTAAAAAAAATATATAAAGACACAGGAAAATGTTAACAGGCTCTGGGTTAGCACCCCAGACAGTGGAGTAAAAGCATGAACAAGTCTTACTTTTCTTGTTATATAACCTTTTGAGTTTAGGGCAAAATAGTATGCAAAATGTTTTTTTTTTTAGTCAAAAATCTTATTAACTACCAACAAAATAAGCTAGGTATCATGGTACACACCTAGTCTCAGGCACTCAGCGTCTTCCCCGTGAAGTTTGCCTTCTAAGTTCTTTCCCCCAGTAGTCACTCAGCTCAACTATAACATGTTTATAAACACTTATAAAAACTTCTTAATTTCTCTATTATATTTATATTCAAGTTAATTTCCGCATGGGAAATTTTCTTCGGTTTTCTATTAACTAAAATGCAGCATCACATAGTAAGGAATTTCTCAGAATTTAATGTTTTTAAAATTTATTTATTATATGTGTATGTGTATGAGTATTTTGCATATGTATATATATGACTACCACATGAGTGCCTAGTGCCTGTAGAGGCCAGAAGAGGATGTTGGGCTTTATGGAATTGGAGTTGTGGCCCTGATTGAATGCTGGAAACTGAAGGAGCAAGTACTCTTAACTGCAAAGCCATCTTTCCAACCAACTAATGCTTTTAGAATCTGCTAGAAAGTATGTTTGAAATAAGGTCACACAATCAAAAACAACCATATACAGCAATCATGGCTTCTATAGAGTATAGTGAAAACCAGAAATCTGAAGACTTTTTAGTTAAAAGATGTTGAGGTTTTTAAAGATTAATTTCTAAAACTGGGGTGGTGGGGGAGAGACAGAGACTGAGAGAAATATGGTCAAAGAATAGCTCTGTGGAGGTATTTCTTCCACCTTTGCGCTCCTGTGATCAAGTTCAGGCCATCGAGCTTGCACAGGAAGCACTTACCTAACTGAGACACGTCATCATCAGCACTGTTTTATTTCTTAAAAGGCATGCCTACATGATATAAGCCACACATGGAAATGTACTAAGCTATAAAACTAAAGAGTACTTGATGTGGGATGATCTTCTGTCTAAGTGCTGTTTTTATTAGTTGATGAATGAAGCTGCTTTACCCAATAGCTTAGCAGAGTAAAGCCAGATGGGAAATTCAAACAGAGCTAGAGGGTGACAGCAGGGGAGACAAAGAGCCTCCATAGAGCCTCCGAAAGAGAAATTCGCAGAATAGTAACAGTAAGTAACAGTTTTGTGGCAATACACACATTAATAGAAATGGGTTAATTTCTGGGTCTGGGTTACCTCACTCAATATGATTCTATCTAGATCCATCCACTTGCCTGCAAATTTGTAGTGTGGGGGTCACAGGAGAGATGGGGAGGAAGACAGGGGAGCAAAGAAAAATGTATAGCTCAATAATAACAACAAAAAAGTTTTAAAAAAAGGAAATGGGTTAATTTAAGATGTAAGAGCTAAGTAGGAATACACCTAAGCCATTGGTCAAACAATGCTGTAATCAATATAGTTTCTGTGTGATTATTCGGGTCTGGGTGGACTGGAAATGAAAATGCAGCCTTCGTTTACAAGTACTGGTTCTAGAGCTAGAGACGCCAAGGTTTTAGACTCTGTCCTACAATCGTAAGATGACTGTGCTAAGGATGACTCTTCCTATCTCTACTCAGTCGTCCCATCTAGAAAACGACAATTAAACTATATCTATATCAAGTGTTCTTGAATGAAAGCCATATTAGAAATTAAAACTGTATTAGAAACTAACCATGATTATAATTTTTGCATATAAAATAATAAGCTTATCATGTTAAAAATAAATAACTTCAAATATAACCAATATAAATTTTAAAAATAATGAATACAAAATAGTAGAATCTTGCCATCCTCTCTTTCATAAACCTTTCTAGAATACACTTTGAGTCTCTTACTCTCACATCTTTTGGTAAGAACATGTACTTGTAAACTGGAAAACAGCTATTCATTCAGTTATTTAGATACTCCATATTCAGATTACTATACAAAACTTAACTCATATTACTATCTCCAACAACTATGTTAGGATATGCAACTGCTGATAAGCTGTCAACTTTATGATGGTAGACATACTTTTCCCAAAATTTTAATTTTGCTTAAAATCCCAAAACTTATTGGAAAAAAAATTATTTTATTTGATTTCATTAAAATGCTAAATCTTCAGTCAGCATAACTGTAGTGTGTCTGTCATTTGTTCATTTAAGTGAAGTGGCATACCAGATGTTTTACCCCACCATTTTAGAATCATTAACAGGTTACACAGTGAAAAGGGATAGTAATATAGCACCAACACCTTGCAACATCCTGGAAGAGTATGTTTTCAAATTATTTTCTCCAGACATTCTGAAAGAATTAGGTACTTATTAAAATGTGATAAGTATTAGACATACCTAAAAGGTTTCTTAAAACAGATTCCAGTCATTTCTAGTCTCCAGATATTTCATTCTGGGTAAGCCTGGAATCAAAAATTCAGCAAGTTCCTTAGATAATCCTGAAACTGTTGATCTACATTATATGAGCAAATGTTAAGGCAGTTTCAAAAATATCCATTAGCCTTTTCTTACATTTTTATCTTTTTAATTAGATTAGTTCTGCTAAGAAATTTGTAGCATGAGTCACAACAGCATTATCAAAGTCTTTGATCTTTTGCAAGGATAGCCATGACCAAAGGATAGGCATGACCAATAAAACTAACTCCAGTCCACATAGTTTTAAACTTTGCTCATGGTGTGCTCACCTCTAAGGCTTTCATCAATTTCTTTTCTGAAAGCAAGACAGAACCCCTAATCACAGACTAAAGCAGGTTTATCACCAGTGTCATCAAGACCCTTAGCTGGGGCAGGCTGACTCCCTCCATCTATGACAGAAGAAAGAAACATAACAACAGCTAAGGCATTGAAAGAATTGCACCCTTGAGAACAGCTAGAAGGTTAAACTATTTTTAATGGTGGTTACAATTTGTTATCATATGTTATAAAAATCCCTGCAATGGAATGAGAAACTGGAAGATCATTCAAGGAGAATGTTGTAAATATCTGATTGATGATGGTTACTACTTACTATTTGTTCTTTTAATTGCCAAAGGCACAACAAATTCGCTCACTCAAAATCAAAGGCATGGCAATCATTAACAGCTTTGAAAGACTTCATGGTCTCATCTCCAAGTCACTATGTGTAGTACCTTGCAGAATGTCAAGCATCTAGCTTCCATCTTTTAGTTGGATTTTAATACCATGCCTAATCCAAAGTGGGCTTAGCTAACATGAATATGTTTTTTCTGCCTACTTACTAGTTCCAAGATGAGTTTCTGGTTTGTCCAACAAACACTGTTTTCTCTCTTTTTAAAAAAATCACAGCCTGGTCTACAAGAACTAGTTCCAGGATAGGCTCCAAAGCCACAGAGAAACCCTGTCTCGAAAAAACAAAAAAACAAAACAAAACAAAACAAAAAAATCACTAACCTGAGCTGGGTGGTGGTGGTGCACACCTTTAATCCCAGCACTCGGGAGGCAGAGGCAGGCGGATCTCTGTGAGTTCGAGAGCAGCCTGGTCTACAAGAGCTAGTTCCAGGACAGGCTCCAAAGCTACAGAGAAACCCTGTCTCGAAAAAAACCAAAAAAAAAAAAAAAAAAAAATCACTAACCTGAAATGATTAAACATTGTATCAGCAGCACATAAACAATACATAGTATTGATGGATTTGTATGCACGATACACAAAACAAGATGCATATGCATATGTTTAAACACATTTAAAATATATTAAAGAACTTGATTACCCTTGCAATACAGAAAAACTGAATACCAAATTTAGCAGTAATACAAACTGTGAAATAGCATTATTACCTTGTTTTAGAAGAAACCTGAATCTCTGGTGCCCTCTGGTGTCTTCAACACTATATAACCTCTAATAATCACTGCAGATACACCAAGAAGCTAAATATAAAATAGGATTTTCTAGTGAAAAAGTCACAAATCTACAATATAAATTTAGGTTAGCCAGACATCTCTAATCAACAAAAATGCAAGATATCATTCTGTATTACTAAATCCAATCTAGCTTAGATAAGACAGGGCCTAAAGTCATATACTACTAGTTTTTTTCTTAAGGGTCTGTTTTTTAGTTTCATTTGCAATAAAGCAGCAGTAATAATGTTTCCCAAAAAGCACACATTTCTTAAACCTCCTATAAGATGTGTAAGATTACATATGATCCAAATTACTAGAAAGTATTTTTAAAGTATATCTTAGTGCAAAAATGAGACACCTAATTTAAAAAAAAAAAAGACATCAAAAATAAAACACAATGTAGCCTCTTCCACTAATGGGGCTAGGAAAGCAGATCTATCCACAAAAAGAAGAATGAGAGTGGATCCATACCTCTTGCCCTCTAAGAAAATGAACTTGAAATGGATTAAAGACCTAAACTTAAAACTCTGAAGCCATTAGAGGAAAATATAGGGAAAACGTTCAGAAAATAATATAAACAGCTAAACAATGGGATCTCATTAACTTAAAATTCCTGCACAGAAAAGGAAAGAGTTAACAAATAAGGACACAAACTACAGAAAGGGAAAAAAAATCTTTGCTGATGGAGTATTAATACCTAGAACATTCAAAGACTAAAGAAAAAAAATTAAATAACCCAATATTTAAAGTAGCTTATGAAATGAAGACAATTCTCAAAAGATGAAAAATGAAC
>JAQHUG010000147.1:3370993-3387335 GCA_028555095.1 Dicrostonyx torquatus
TATTCCACATAGATAAGTAATCTTCAACCACTTCAAAGAACTGTAGAATATGGCATTTAAATAACTTAGGGTTCTATTGAAGTGAGACACAATTGCTCCTGGCAACACTTATCTATCCCCGAGAGAATATTGGTCACTGAACACACTCCACTTGGAGCTTCTTTTCTTCTTGGCAAACCATGAACTTTGGGCAAAGAACTGTCCCTGCCTTGACCACTGACAAAATGCACAGTGTCCAGACTAGACAAACAGCATACAAGAAAAAAGACTGCCAAACCTTGCCAACACAGGATAAGATGGTTTTGAAAATTTTCCTACTTTTGAAAATGGTCTGTCAGTTTCTCTAGGCCAAAGCTGACTGGCCCAATGTTGCAAATGAGACTTTGGGTGATTGCCCAGGTAGCTAGTTGTCTCTGTCACTTATCACACATTTTAAAAGTTGCTTGATTGTACTTCCTATTTATTCAAGTTACATTACTTCCCTTCTCAGGTCTTTAATGGGGTTAAAGACTAGATAATATTAGCTACTTTCCTCTCATCACTTATTCAAGCCATTTCTAATAAAAGACTTAGACTCCTTAGGATAGGACAATTAGTGAAACATTTAGCATGTTTCTTGCTTAATATTGTTTATGCTGGTTGTAGTTCTAATTTTTATACTTAATATTTGTTCTTATTGTACATAGTTTTGTATTAGGCTTAGAACCCTCTTATTTAGACAAAACTGGAAGGTACTTTGGGAACTCCTTCAGCCAATAGCCTTTAAGACACTGGCACACTCTAGGCATGGCCATATGTACTATATAAACAGATGTAGAAACATGTGCAGCCCCTTTGTTTCTGGATTTATTTCCTGTTCCCTGCTCTCCGCTTCTGCAGAAGACTGTTGATCTGTGAGTCTACCCCTAAATAAAGAACCCTTTATTATACTCAATTCTGAGCTAGTGTGGGACTACTTTATTGTAATCATCTACAGAGAGCCGTCTCAAATAATTGCACTACTAAACAGAAAGTAGAGCATAAACATGAGAAAAATAAAGCAAAACTTTAATGGTCAGTATTTGAGGGAATCTGGCAGTTTTAAATATTTAGACCAAGAAAAACTGAAGTTTAATGAACTGAATTTCCAACTTTAGAGGCTAGAAATAGGGAGTACCTTAATCCTCAATCTAACTTCCAATGTTAAGAATCAGATCAGTGGTAGTCTTGGGCCCAGGGTGTAATGTGAGGACTGGCTGACAAAAAAAAAAAAAAAAAAAGAAGCACAAAAATCCTATTTAAAAAAATTGTTTTATCTTGATTATGGTACCTGGCATATGGATTTACCCTTTTGTCAAAACTTACTGAACTGGAAAACACTATTCCATAAATACCCCATTGTCTTTCAAGATTTCATCCCAAAACAATACTGAATAATAGCTACCGTCTCTGTGTAGCCTGAATAGCCAAACTACAAATTATTTCTAAATGAAAAATGGAAAGAAAGCTCAGAATAAAGCCACTGATCTATGATGCCTGACATGCCATTGGCACCTGCCTCAAGCCTTGTGGTATACAGGAAGGGCCCCAGAAAAGAGAAAGTAGAGGTAGCAATGGCCATAAGGACAAAATACACTATTGGAGAATGGCTAATATACCCCAAGTCAGAGACTAATTGGAAAGAGATACTTGACAAGAGAAATGTAGAAGGAGAAGCACCTTTTCTGAAGATTAAATTCTAAACAGACATTTACAATAAAGTTTAATCTGTAAATTAGGAGCAGTAAGGCTAATTAGAATTAATTACAACAATATACTTTAACAATAGTATGATGAGGTTCTTCTCAGTCCTCAAAATAACCAGGCCTCACCCTTTGTATGATGACATGAATAGAAGATAAAATGCCTACATAAGGAGATGAAGCAAAGTGAGTGACGCAGGCATTGTGACCATAGTCGAACCAAAACTACCTGAACACATTCACTGACTCATTTGATAATTGTGGTGGCCACGAACTGACCAAAAAGTGGGCAGCATGTCAATTCTGGACACATTGAACAAGGAATGATTTACCTGCTGAACGTGATGACAATGTGTTTGTCATGCCATTCAGAATGATACATTAAAACATATGGATTATTTCCAGAATTTTACACTTAATATTTTCATAACATTCCTAACTGTCATTACCTGAAACTACAGAAAAATTGGAAATAAAATAAGATAATAGTAATAATATTCTATCTGTATAAAGTTCAAGAATAAACAAAAATGATCTGTATGTACAGTGGCAAGAAGAATAGGACCTGGCAGAAGTGTGGGACGGAGGAAAATGACCTGAAGAGGACATGAAGGTGATAATGGACATGCTTAGTGCCTGAGTCTAGACTACTACTACACAGGCTTTTCCAATCCATTGAAAAAAGCACATAAGATTTGTGACTGCTATTTGTAAATTATAGTCAGTAATTTTAAATTATTTATAAAGTATGTGGTTATATTGCCTGCATTTTTGTCTGTATACTACAAAAATGCCTGGTGCCCAAGAAGGCCAGAAGAGGCCACTGGATTCACTGAAAGTGGACTCACAGAAGGTTATGAATTGCCATGTGGGTGTTAGGAATCAAACCAGGGCTATTCTTTCAGTATTTATAAACGACATTCGCATCTGTTTATTTATACATTATTCTTTAACATCTTTTTTCCCCTAAAATTTTATTTCCACACATCAGATCAAGTTTTAACTACTGATTTTCTTTACCTGAAGCATGTTGCTCCATTCTCTTTTATTTTATTGTTATGAATAGAAGATGTATGAGCTTGAAGCGAGAGAAGTTTATTTCCAGGCAGAGTAATTTGTTTTATGATGGAAGCTGTAAAAGCAAAATAAGAAAGAAAACAGAATTTAAAAAAAAAAGCAATTATGTCACATCAGGAAAATTCAGAACTGCTTTTAGTACATATTAAAATAATCAAAGACTATCTTAAGCTACAACAGAATGTTTACAATTTAAAAGGACACTGAATGAAGTCCCTGAATAAGAAATCATTTTATAAAGACCTCTAGATTATGTTTTTATGTAATCTCAAATTGTCTTTAGAATTAGCATCATTATAAAATTTATAAAATTATAAAATTTTTTTGTCACAAAAAGTGACAAAAAAAGTTGATATTTCATTGTTATATTTTTAATATATATTTACTACTAGAATGTTTTGTCTAATAATACAATACCATAAGCAGTTGTTTGTTTTAAACCAATAGATAACACTAAAGAGTGTCTCTGTAAATGTAATAACTATCTTTCAGTCTTGTCTTGATACAACAGGTGCACGTCCTGTCACATCCCAGATTCACTGGAATGCCGGCATGTGCACGCAGGAAACTTACTAGTAGGCACTATAGTATTCGCTAGCATCTTCGGTCCACATTTCTGAGTGGTCAATGGTGATGAATGGGAAATGGTGGTCAGTTGATCTGCATTGCCTCCTGAAGGCTGTTGAACTACCTGAAACAATAAGAATTCATTATAGCCACTCAAGGAAGCACGCTTTAGCAATGAACAAGAGTTTCCATAGTTTTTCTCTATCTAACACAATAAGAAAGCCTACTTAAAATTTATCTTCAGGATGGCCTCTGAAACATGGGGATCCTCATGCCTCGACTTCCTGAATGCTACCTGGGATTTGGGTGTATGCCACCACACCCAGTTTAATTTGTATGAAGCAAAATTATCTCACTCAAAACTGAAAAACATTATCACATATATTAAACATTATTTTCTACAGCAGAATTCAAATTTAAGAAATAAATCATATAGATAATACTTTTCTAAATTTGCCATGGAAAATTTCAAACACATGAAAAACATAGAAAACGAAAATGAAACCATTTACACCACTAGCCAGATTAAATAATGATTAATTCTTGCATAATCACATTTCACTTATACCCTTTACCCATTTCCCAATTTTAAAGCAAATAAAGAAATTTTGGTTTGTTTGTTTGTATTTTCCCAGACATGTTTTCTCTGTGTAGTCTTGGCTGTCCTGGAGCTTGTGCTGTAGACCAGGCTGGCTTCAAACTCACAGAGATCCACTTCCCTCTGCTTCCCAAGTGCTGAGATTAAAGGCATGCACCACCACCACCTGGCTTAAGAAATATCTTTTTTATCCATAATATTCCAAAGTATATCTATAAGAGACAAGAATGTTTATGTACTATTTTTAAAAAGTATCATCCTAAACCTTTCAGAAAGGACTGTTCTCTCAAATAATACTTACAAAAATTCATTAATGACTGGGGATAAAGAGAAACTAAAGTACTAACAAGAGTGTTATTTTCAGCGTCAGAGAAAAGACAGTAAAGCAGAATGTCATATTTTCACTTCAAAGAAGAAAAAGTCATCATGTATTTGGGCCAGCCACTGATAGTGATATAATTAGAAGCTCTTATATTTATATAAAGTGTGATGGTCTGCACAAGAAAAATGATTCTAAGTAAAAATTTATAAAAACAATTTATTGCCGGGCAGTGGTGGCACACGCCTTTAATCCCAGCACTCAGGAGGCAGAGGCAGCCGGATCTCTGTGAGTTCGAGACCAGCCTGGTCTACAAGAGCTAGTTCCAGGACAGGCTCCAAAGCTAGAGAAACCCTGTCTCAAAAAACCAAAAAAAAAAAAAAAAACCAAAAAAAAAAAAAACCACAAAAACAATTTATTCTATGTTATATTATCTGTAATAAAAATGTACAAATCAAGTGTGTGCAACTAAAAAATGTAGCAAGCAAAGCACTGCAAGTACATATCTTTAATCTCAGTACTCAGGAGGCGGGGATCTCTATCACTGAAAAAGAAGAAAGAAGGGAAGAAAGGCGGGAGGAAGGGAGTGGAAAGGGAAGGGACAAATACACATAAAATTCTGCAGTCCAGTCACAACTTCCACACACCTCTCAAATGTTCAGTGAACATTATGTGTAAGCTCCTCTATGCAGCTATAAAGAGGAAAATTGACCAAGCAAGGCTATAAAAAAAAATCTCAACTAGTCAAATTTGGAAAGTATACAAAGTCCTTCCAGTCTTCTGACTGTGTGAAGTTTTCTGAGTAGGTAGCTGAGGAAGAAATGAACTGTTACTCACTAGTTGCTTCACTTTGACCGCCTGTGGAATGCCAGCTGACTGTGGAAGGAGGGGACCTGGCTGTGCAAGTTTCATCTGGACTGGAGGGCCAATGACAGTTTTCTCAGGTTTGGTCCCAGCAGAGGTGATGGCAGGCTTCACAGATGGAAGACAAAGAGGTGCAGCCGAAGTTTCTCCAAAAGTGACTGCCGGAAGGGCCAGGGTAACTGCTGCCCCAGACACAACTGGCTTCTCAGGCTGAAGGGAGACTGCTGTCCCTGGATTTGGTACTGACGTTGTAAGTGGTTTTGAAGTCTGCAGCAACACAGCTGCAGGTGTTGTACCTCCTGTTGCAGCAGCTGGGGCCACAGGATGGAGTGTCACAACTCCAGTGTTTGCTCCTCCTGGACCAGAAAGCGGATTCAGAGTCTGAACAGACAGAGTTCTGGGTGCTGCTGCTCCAGAGCCAAGGACTGGGGAAACAGTACTTGTCAGCACAGGAGAAGTTGTTGCTATCGTGGTACAGGAGGGAACGACCACCTCACCAGAGAGTTCCTGAACACAGCTCTCAATAAAGCTCTGGGAGTTAGGGAGAAGTTGTCTTAAGGCAACCACACTCTTCTAGAAACAGTAGAGGAAAGATGATAAAGGTTAACAAAATAAGCTTAAAGTAAACCAAATTTGTATTTAACAACAGACAGTTAAGTATATCAAGTATTTCATGAGAAAACTGGTATTTTTGTTTTCCTATCAGCACAGGGATTTGGAGGCCAAAGTGCTATCTCAGTGAGAAAATATTACTTTAAATGTGAAAATATTAAATTTTGGATATGTCAATGATGAACTTGATAAAATAAAACTCACCTCTCTACTCACCTAAGTTCAGCAGCAGACTATTGATTATTACTTTATTATCTGTAAGATTATTTATAACCCAGAGGACCTAGGTCATTTCGTTAAATAGCTTTTAAACATTGGATGTACATTGGTTTACATCAAAGTAAAACTAAGAGTGAAAAGGGCTTTAATATGTTTCAACTAGAAATGTAAAAGGTAGTTCTCAGAAAAACCTGACTAGAAACAAATGCTAAAATAATGAGTTAAAGAGAATATAAGTGTATATTTAATTAATTATTTCTAATCATGACAAAGATTAAGCTGAAAGTGCCAAATCTATTCTTTCTGTGTAGCATTTACTCCCCAAGCACTCTCAGTGATGCCAGGGGATATCAAGTGGTTTTTTTCGAGACAGGGTTTCTCTGTAGCTTTGAAGCCTGTCCTGGAACTAGCTCTTGTAGACCAGGCTGGTCTCGAACTTACAGAGATCTGCCTGCCTCTGCCTACCAATTGCTGGGATTAAAGGCGTGTGCCACCACCACCCGACTAGACCTAACTATTAAGACCTTGCTAAAGTGAACATATGCAAGGGCCACAAAACAAAACAAAAAAAGCGAGTTGAGACTGGGCTGGAGGCTCCTCTGTGTGTCCTCAGATGTGCCATTTAGGCTGCTCCAGGGAAGTCATAAAAAGTTTTATTCAGCTGTGGATTCTGCATGCGCCAAGCCAGGCAGGATACAGTCATTAGTGCAACAGTGGCAACCCCACCATAGAGGAGATCAATTGCTTTCTGATTATATAGATCTGAGGCCTTGCTACTATAAACCTGTTCAAAGTTCTCTGGCTGAGATTATAGGTCCTAGAAATGTTATTGATGTTCTTCTGTTAAATGAGCACTATACATCAACAAAATTGCTTCTGAAATAATGTTTGTGTCCATATATTAGTACTGCTGTTAACTTTGAATCAGTGAAGCTTCTTTTTGCAGCAGTCAGTAGTCTATAAAGACTAATAATTGATCAAAGTGCTAAGGATAAGGAGCCGCTGAATGAACAGACGTTTCTATCAACCCCTTCAAGTCTCAGGGATCATCACAGAAGTGGGGTAAAACATGTTATAGCACCAGAGGAAGGGGAGTCCATGTGGAACATAGATTCTTGGTGTGATTGCCTTCACAAGATCTGCGTAAAAGAGGGGGAAATGGGAAAGTAGAGAGGATGGGAAGATAGAGTGAAGAAGGGGTAATAAAAACCCAGTAATAAGTGTGGGATAAATCCTTTCAACTTGTTAGTAAAGGGTGTTCCAGAGACCCCTAAAGCAATACAGACCATTTCCATTTGGTAAGATCCTACTGTGGAAGACACACTTTGGCCATAGAACATGGAGAAACCAAGATGGTACTGACCAAGAAGGTACCACACTACTGGCTAGCTTTCACAGTACCGGAAGGTACTATGTGTTCTGCTGGGGGTAAGTCATCAACAGTCTTAGCTAGAGAACCCTGTGAGTTTCAGTAGCTTGGCAAAAATAAACTCATGGGTACAATACAGACAAGGATATTATAGGGATAACACATGCCTGGTATGGTAAACCTGGCCAGGAACCAGTATTTGGGGGAGCTCATATTCCCCAGGGGTGATCAATCCTACTACTATTATTTTGCTAAATGAACATAAAATCAAACTGCTCTCTAAATTTTTGTCTCTAAACTACAGGTTAGGACAGCACTCAGATCTCATCAGGAAAGTTTCTTTGTGCAGTGGGAGGCAGTAAGTACTGAAACTCAAAACTGCTCAAATATGTGAAGTACTCAATCACAAATGAAACATCTATATAACAACCTTTCCCCTCACGACTCAGGGGACAACTCAGAGAATGAGCAGAAAGAATAAGGATCAGGTCAGGAGGTCTGCACTGAAATAGAGTCTTCTGGACATGACAGGACCACTTCACTTATAAGTGCATAGCAGTTCTGACTACCTATAAAAGACCTGTACAAAGTCAAGGTCATCAACATCCCATCATAAAATGGGGAAGAGTCCATAAGCCCCCACACCTAACCAGGGAATTATTGACAATTGATGGTTTCTAGGGGGAAAAAAAAGTCAGTTTTTCTTAGGAGTGTGGCCCTGGTACATAGGCCTCGAAACAGACAATGTCCTACACCCATGAGCATATGGTGGGAACAAATTGAACTTGCTGGGTTTTATAAAAGAAAAAATGAACATGAAGTTGGGAGAACTAGGAAATAGGGACTACTAAATAAACATAGTATCAAACTATGAATGGAAGGGACATGGTGACCATGATGAAAATATATAGTATGCATTTATGAAATTCTCAAGACACAAAAACTATTTTAAAAAAATGATCTGCACAAAATTTGTCCTTTCAACATTCCGTAGTGAGGAGGAAGGGCACAGGAGCCCCCACTACTTCCTGGGGATTTACTTGTAGTTAATGGTTGGAGGAGGGAAAAATGATTTCTTCATTGTGGCCCCTATGTAGACCTGGCTGACCTCGAACTCAGAGATCTACCTGCCTCTGCCTCCTACGTGTTGGGATTAAAGTTGTATACCACTGTGATTTAAATAAACATTCCTTAATTCACATTATAGTAAGAAGCTCTAATGAAACTCATTTGGTCATCAAAAGCCAAACAAATCAAAGCAAATAAGCAAAACCCATGAAATATTAAAGTTGAGATAAAGAAGATCATCAGTAATGAGAGGGGTCAAGAGAAGATAATGGTGGCTAGATATAGCCAAAATAGTTAAGTGTTTTAAAATTATCATAATGAAACCCATTACTACATACAACTATTCTATGCTAATAAAAACTTTTTTAAAAATAAAAAGTTGAAGAAATGACTCAAAAGTTCAGAATTCTTGCTACTTTTCCAGAGGACCTAGTTCTCAACAACTGGGAAACTAACAATCACCTGTAACTCCAGCTCCAGGATATGTGAGGCCCTTTTCTGGCCTCTGAAGGTAACACACACACACACGCACGCACGCACGCACGCACGCACGCATGCAGCATATATTCAAATACACACATACACATAGAAAATAAACCTTTGCAAAAATAGAAAGGGTTACATCAATTGCTCAGTGGTTAGAAGCATTTTCTGTTCTTGTAGACAACCCACATGGCAACTCAACCATCCATAACTCCAGTTACAGAGGATCTAACACCTTCTGACCTCTTGATACACAAGACACACACATTGTGCAGCTATATGCAGACAAAACACTCATAAAATAAAAATAAATCTGGGGTGCGGGGGGGAATGGCAATTTAAATGGTTTTTGTTCTCTCTAAAATAGAAATTACTATCTAGTGTCTATTCTCAAAAGATCACATGACAATCAAATGCAAACAATGCGCATTATGTCTTCTGCTATAGTTTGGACAGTTCTTCAGTGTCTCTCAAAGGCTGTGTGTTACAGGACTGGTCCCCACCTGGCACCAAGAAAAGGTGCTAACAGAAACTTTTAAGAGATAGGGACCAATGTGAGACCTCATCTTAATGCTTCATCACTGGAGCATGCCACTGGTCTCTTACTCCTTCACTTTTATTTCCAGGCCATGTGATGAACAATTTGATTTTATCACATGGTGTTGTCATGATGTGTTGTCACACGACTAACACCATAGACGATCACAAATCAGAGACTAAAAAATATATGCGCCAAAATATGCCTTTCTCTTACCAAGTTTATCACTTCAACATCATGATAATTGAAAGCTGACTGACATCATCTGTTACACAGCCAATAGTCACCAATTTTCCTCCTTCTCGCCCACAGCACATAAACAGGGGCAAAGCATTAATGGACAAAGGAAAACATCACTGCTATGAATGGCACCTACAACTAAGACATTAGAAATGAAGGGGCTTTGGAGATAATGCCTCTACTGTCTCTATAAGAAAGTAGGTGAGAGCATCCAGACAACATCCGTGGGTGATTTTACAAAGAGAACTTCACATTCTAGACAAATATGCCTGATCCTAGCTATGGCGCTAGATGGAAAAAATATTTCGTTTTATTTAAATATAAGACTAGATACTGTGCTAATCTTTCAACTTTTCTTACCCTAGGACCAAGTCTCTTAACTGACACTTTTTCAGTTTCTTTAGTACTTCTTAACTTGTAGCCACCTAATCAATTTGGTCATTTACTCAGGAACAGTTCCCACTGTTTAAATATCCTTATGAAATTGGGGTGTCCCACCTTCTTTCCACTCATTCTTTACAAAGCAGAACAAGTCTTCCCTGTGAACTGTCTTTCATCTCTCCTGGATCATTATTCTAATATTCTCAAAAGACAACTCCTCATTCTATTACTTCAAACTTTTAATTCACTACAGTTCTGGGTCTTTAATAACTTTATAATTTTAATTTAATTCAATTCCTCTTTAGCTTCTGAAATCTAAATGAATTTTATTTTACTCTGCCAAAATAAGTTTCTGTTATCAAAGATACAATTCTTCACCAAATTTTATTTACTTCAATAACTCAGAAGAGGAAAGTCAACATTATAAATTATTAAAATTATAATCACACTTAATTTGGCACAGGTAAATTAGCTAAATTATAACCACATTAAATTTGGCTCTAATAAACCATGTTTGCTTTATTATTCTAACATGGATTACCAAGATCTCATATTCTCTCTCTCTCTCTCTGCCTCCCTTGAGTCAGGAACCTTGGCTTATATCTATAACCCCAGCCCTTGGAAGGTAGAGGCAGAATTATCAGAAACTCAAGGTACTCCTCAGTTACATGTTAAGTAGGTAGGAGCTAGCCTGGAATACCTAAAACCCTGTCTCAAAAAAACTAAGGAGAAAACTCAGAATTTAAAAGCACTTAAGAGAGCAGGCGCTGGTGCCACAGGCCTTTAATCCCAACACTAAGGAAAGCAGAGAGAGGTGGATCACTGAGAGTTTGAGGCAGCCTGGTCTACAGAGCAAGGTCCAGGACAGGCTACGGAGAAACCCTGTCTCCAAAAATACAAACAAACAAACAAAAAAGCACTTAAGAATCTGAGTTTTAATTCCCAGCACTTGGGACAAAGGCATTCCTGAAGCAAACTGGCTAATGAAACAAGCCAAATCCATGAGCTATGTTTCGTGAGAGACTCTGTCTCAATATATAAGGTAGAGAACAATTTAGGGAGATGCTTAGCATCAACCTCTGCTTTCAACACACATGCACACAAACAAAAAAACAAAAATCTATGAATATACTCCAATACAAACATTATAAAATATCAAGTCATCAAGTTACATTCATGAGAAAAATGTTATTCTGTGGGGTGGGTGGGGGAGAACCAGTGGGATAGCTCAGTGGGTGAAATCTGTTTGCCACCAAACCTGGCAAGCAGAGTTTTATACTATGAACCTCCATGGGGAAGAAGAAAACCTACTCTTTCAAATTGTCCTCTGACCTTCACCCCCACCTTAACTAACTGCAAGTACATTTTAAAGCTACTGTTATGTCTGCTTTTCTAAACTGCTCAAGTCAATACTATGAATGTTGTCTTGTGCTTTCAAAGTACTAAAGTTCCTCTCATCATTAAGTATCTTCCGACTGATTTCCAGTCACATTAAAACATTCAGATTTTAAATTAAAGTAATTTAACCCAAACAATTTTTCCAGAGAAATACATCCCTACCTTAAGAAAAGGTACAAGGTGTGGCTGAGGTGCAGACTTGAGTTCAATATATAGTTTCCTAGTAAATTCTTCTGCTTCAATTTCTGCATCCTAAAAAATGGAAAAAAGATACTTTTAGATCTACAAATGTTTTTTATTTAATTTACTTATTTATTTTACATTCTGACCACAGCCTCCCCAATCTACAACTATTGTAAGAAAACTAAGAGCAGTGGTGAATGCCTGTGAGGAAAGCTATTCAGGATGTTGACACAAGAGAATCACTTTAGCCTAGGAACTGAAGACCACTATAACAGCAGTGAGCCAGTCTCTTAAAAAGTAAATGAACTTAAAAAATACAAAGAAGCAAAGTACTTAATTCATGATTGTAGACAAGTTTTTCATAAGTGGTAAATTCCACATTTACAAGGGCTTGTTATTCTAAATGAATAAGAAATAGATATGCCCAATCAGAGAAAACAGGGAAGACAGACTCTATTCTTTTCATGAAGATGATTCCAAAATGCAAAGAATCACAATTCTGGAAATAATTCTTTCTCTGAACTTGATAGTTTCCTAAAAATTAAAGCCCTGGTGGTGCTGGCATACACCCTTAATTCTAGTACTTGGAAGGCAGAGGCAGGCCAGCCTGGTCTACAAACTGACTTCTAAGACAGCCAGGAATGTTACACAGAGAAACCCTGTCCTAAAAAACCAAAAACAAGCCGGGCGGTGGTGGTGCACGCCTTTAATCCCAGCACTCGGGAGGCAGAGGCAGGCAGATCTTTGTGAGTTCCAGACCAGCCTGGTCTACAAGAGCTAGTTCCAGCACAGGCTCCAAAGCCACAGAGAAACCCTGTCTCGAAAAATCAAAAAAAAAAAAAAACAACAAAGAATGCTTATGTGACAGAGAGGTGGCTTGCGGTTAAGAGCTTGCTGTGTATAAAGACCTGCTTTTGGATTCCAATATCAACACAACAATCAAATATAATCTCCAGTGAACTTGTAACCCCAATGTTATCTGGACAGTGAAAAGGATTTCTAGGGCATCCTAGCTGCCAGTCTTGCAAAACAAGAACTTCAGGTTCAAATAAAAAAGGAGAATGATAAAAAGGGATACCTGACACCTTCCTCCGGCCTCTGTGTACGGCATGCACATACTTATACATACCAGTCAGACACACACGATATAAGATAAGTAGTTAGGTAGAGATTTATAGCTATATACAGATGTACATATGTTAAGGTTGGATGAAATTAGGAATCAATTACCTTAATACATTAAATATATGGAAACTTTTAAAAGAGTTGCATAATTCTAAAAAATAAGCATTTTGTTTTAAACAACGCATGCTATATAAAAATTATCATAAGTAAAGATATTAATTCACAGTGTAATAATTAACTAGTAGACTACACAATATCCACACGGATCTACAGAAGGCTACTAAAATAATGCTTAATATTTCAACTACTTTTCTGCAAGAAAATAGTAATCCCCTAACTTTGACAACAAATTCTCTAACAACTCATCATAAAATATGGAAAGAATAACCAGATGCTTTCTATTAAGTGCAGCTTCAAATTTACAAAATGCAAATCAATGTCATTTCCCACTTAGTTTCATTATTTTAGAAATTGTAATTTTTCTTTAAATATTACATATGCTAATATACAATGAATTTGTTATTCTTAGTTGAATAAATAGTTTTAATTCCAAGGGCCAAACAAAAATATCTTGAGGGATTATTTATATTTAAGAATATTAATGTATCCTATACCAAAATTTTGAGAACTGCGGTCTGTTGGTCTGAGATAAATAAATCTATAACTAGAAATGGTATTTGATGAATTTATAACTTTTGCTATCTGTTCACAAAATATACATAAAAAACATTGGCATAAAACTCACATATATTCAAAATTCATGTTCTCTTAGATATATGGTAAAATTAAATAAAGATTTACTCTTTTTTACATAGAGATTGTCTAGCTGTAGTAATTACAAAGCTTTAACGAAGTAAAAAGTTTTAGCAAGTATATTTAAAACAAATCTCATTAAAGCATTTTCATTTCCCATTTGAAACATGTCCTATGGAATCCCATAATGCTTGCAGAATTATATAATACAAACTTACCAAAAGTTGTTCCACCAGCTTCTTCACATTCTGCCCCATTTCTGGAGACTGAGATCCACTACAAGCAAGTTTTATTAGCATTGAAAGGAAGTTTTTACATTTTTTCACATTTTCTAACACCGCCTGTAACAGAAAAATAATCACAAATGATAGCACACAGAAATTAAAATATAAAAAAAAAACCAAAAAACTATATACAAGATAAAATTGAAAGCTTACCGGAGAAAAACTAATCTGAGCAGCTACTGGGGTCTCTGCTTTGAGACTGGAGTCATTTGAGTGGGTAGATAATACTCCCAAATTTGATGACTTCAGGATAGTTACAGTATTCACTGGCTTGACAGGAGGTACAGTCATAGACTGAAATTAAGTCAACATAAAATTAAATGAGTATTGCTATGATCCCTTAGTGGAAAAGACTACAAATGAACCTGCCATCTCTGCTGTCAGACGGAACTCTAAAGCTCTACTGTACTCATCAGAACGCTGGACTACTCTCAGCACCATTCTACTCCCCACCATCATCTACTACAGTGCTAGTTACCAGCAAGGCACTTTAAGCTCTAATATTGACACCCACCTGCAAGAACAAAAATAGGAAAGTAATTTACTGTCCCTAGGCTGGCCTGTGAAAAACAGTACCACATAAAAGTTTTTAAAATGTTAATAAAAATATATTATTAATTGATCTGGGAAGATGACTGAATACAAACATCAGTGCCCACATAGAAGCAGGACGTGGTGGTGCACTCCAGAATTCCAAGTGTTTGTGTGGTGGAGAAGGGTAAATCTCAGGGTGAAATATCCTCACTGGACAGCCACTATAGGCCAAATGACAAGTTCCAGGTTCAGTGAGAAACACTGTTTAAAATAAGGCAGAGAGCAGTTGAGGAAAACTGTATTCAGCACCATGCATACACAGGTGACCACACAAGACAACACATATACGCATGTTTGCACTTCTCTAAAAATATATTTGTAATAGCAAATCTTCATACTTTTATGTACTTTCCTGCTTTTTCTGAAGTATAAAACAGTTATAACTAATTTTCATATGCTCACCTATGCTGATCTCATGTAGACCATCAAAATGAGCATAATAGCATTACAAGAGAGGGATGTCTTATTTCCACATTGAAAGGAATTTCATTAATTTCTACAAGTATCAGGATGAGGTGGTGTGACTGTAGCACCACCTAAAGGACAGAAAGTTTAACACAAAAATTATAAGCTAAGAACAAAATTAGAAAACCAGAGAGATATAGCAACTAATATACTAAATATGACACAACAGAAAAAGCACAGTAGAAGGAACAGTATGCACAGAGAACACTAAACATCTGCAGCATAACTGTAACCGAGATGCTTGCATTCTTCTTGAGAAAAGTTCTTTCTGTAAAAGTCAAGATAGAGGTAAATGGACACGCAAGTTTTTCTTTCAGATAAACTGGTACATACAGACAGAATGTTCTATAAAATGAGAATTTAAAATACTGATTAATGATGACTAAAACCAGTGATGAAATTCTGGGTAAAATTAAAGGGTTGGAGAGATGGCTCAGTGATTAAAACCACTTGCTGCTCTTCCAGAGAACCTGAGTTCAAGGTGGATCAGAACTATCTCTAAGTCTATTCTAGTTACAAAGAGATCCAACCCTCTCTTCTGACCTCCACAACATGAACACACACAGGACATATACATATATGCAGGCAAAGTATCCATACACCTAAAATAATTTTTTTAAAAGAATGATTTTTTCCAAAAAGTCCAATTTCATTAAACAGAAAGCTTAAATACAGTATCCCAAGTGATTTCGTTCCCAATTTGAACTCTTCCACATTTTCCATGACACGGCTTCTGAATCCTTCTGAAGACTCTCAAACTTTTATGTTTGTAACAATAAGGAAGACTCTTCAGGGATAAAAGTGGTTTACATATCTGAAATCCTATCACTTGGTGAAAATCAGAGAATCAGTAGTTTAGGGCCAACCTCAGCTACACACTAAGTAAGTTAAGTTAAACCTGGACTACAAAATTAATAATTAGGCATATAATCTATAAGGCTGCATTTAGAAAAGTGTGGCTTGTAATTTAAACTAGTGATTATGATGGCCTTCAAGGCATGGTGGGAGTGGTTCCTCAGAGCAGCAGTGTCTACTATGTATGAAACAAACAGTATCCAGAGTGAAAGGTCAGCTCACGCAATGGTGTTATCCATGAACAGAGGAAGTATTCAAAGAATCTTACTTCCTTGCCAAAATTTTCTTTTTTCACCACGTTCTGGCTTAACTGACTTCTAAAGGCCCATACTCTAAAGCTTGTGGCCCAGTCCCATGATACTACTGAGTGGTGATAGAACAGTGAGAAAAATGGAACCTAGTGCCCAGTATTAGAGATGTGCCCTTGAAGAGGCTATTGGCAGTCACTTCTTCCTGTCCTTGACTTCCTGTAATAAAGTGAGCTACACTGTTGTGGGATAATGTTTTTGTACACTTGTAAAGATGTCTCTGCCTAAGGCACCTTCTGATTGGTTTTTAAAAAGAGCGAACAGCCAATAGCTAGGGAAGAAAAAGTAGATAGGACTGCCAGGGAGAGAAAGCACTCTGGG
>JAQHUG010000147.1:3433944-3455978 GCA_028555095.1 Dicrostonyx torquatus
CAGCTTTGTTTGTCATAGCCAGAACCTGGAAACAACCTAAATGTCCCTCGACCGAAGAATGGATACAGAAATTGTGGTACATTTACACAATGGAGTACTACACAGCAGAAAAAAAATAACGACAGCTTTAATTTTGCAGGAAAATGGATGGAACTAGAAAACATTTTGAGTGAGGTAACCCAGACACAGAAAGACAATTATCACATGTACTCACTCATAGGTTGCTTTTAAACATAAAACAAGAAAGCCAGCCTACAAACCATAATCAGAGAAAACTTAGACAACAATGAGGACACTAAGAGAGACTTACATAGACCTAATATTCATGGGAAAGTATAAAAAGACAAAATCTCCTGAGTAAACTGGGAGCATAGGGACATTGGGGGAGGATTGAAGGGGGAGGGGAGAGGCAGGGAGTGGAGCAGAAAAAATGTAGAGCCCAATAAACATCAATAAAGAAAAAAATAATATCTTCTCATTCTTAGATATTATTTGAGTGGTATGTAGATTGCCTTCCTGGAGGGATGTTCTATCTGTTAGCTTATCATAACTTTTAAACAGACTTTAATTGTCAATTTCAAAAATATGATTCCTTCCAGGTAATCTCTAAGTACCCTTTTGTAAGGTTTTGTATCATATTGACATGGGTTGAATTTTGCTTGTCAAACTAAGGTTATCATTTTCAACAGTATGGATGTTTTCAGCTAAAGACTGTATCCTTTCTAAAGTTTTCTCATTCTTGACTCTGTAATCAAACCATTTCTTTAAGGATACAATATGAAGAGCAGAGCTAATTGCCACCACGATCACAAAAATATATGTACAGGGTAGCTCATGCAGCTCTTACAGAATTCCATTGTTAGTAGAAACAAAAAATGTTGTTAAATTCCGGAATGGTGATATTATCTTGGGGTTTGTTTACAGTTTTCAAGTTTATTTATTTATTTATTAATCAAAGTAACTTACTTCCTTTATAATTTTCAGAAAATCGTTGTAGGCATAATAATCTTGATTGGCCATCAGGTGTCATAGTTGCAGCTGTAAGGCAGGTCCCAGATAACTACCTAAATTACCTGAGACTTAGAAATACTAACAAATTTGGTTAATGACTTAAGAGCAGAACATTTGCTTATCAAGGTCTGAGATGGGCAGAATATCAAGGAACCCAGAGCTTGCAGGTAGTTGCTAGCCGTGAGGTTACTGACCCAAGTTCGGTCCAGGAATTTGTGGATTTGAACTGGGAATGCAAGCCTGTGCTCCAGGTGCAGGATTAGAGCCCTTGCTCCCCGAGTCAGAACTTGGCCAGATCAGAGCAGGCCTGGCAGAAGCCATGGAGGAGTTGCAGCAGAAAGCACTGGGCAGCAGTAGCAGGCCTGACTAAGCCACATGGGAATGAGGAGTGGGGAGTTGCCAAATTGTCATGGCGGGCCAGCAGAGCCAAACATTTCTGAAGCTACACAAAGGGGAAGTTCAGCTGCGGAGGAGTAGTTAAGCTGCATGGGGGGGGGGAACAAGGCCATGGGGGCCTAGGCAGTGCCCTGCAGTGGCATGGATTCAGACCATGTTAGTGCCAATTTGATGGTGTACAAAAGAGTTCCACAATAACCTTAAATGGAGTATAACAAAAATTTATTTATCTGGGAATAAACTCACAGAAAGAGTAGTGATCCACAGTACTCTGTGTGTGCTGGGAACTGGAACTGAATCCAGCAGTCAAGAGACTCATGCATGCTTTTCACCTGCATTTGTAGTACATGAGACTATGTCCAAAGTAGGCCAGTATCTTAAAGGCTATTGGCCGAAGGATTTCCCACAGCAAGATATATCTTCATGGGTGATAATTTACACCTGGTCCATGGTGTTTTCTCATCAATGCATTTAAACACCTTATACAACAGAGCACTATTTCACACAATATGCTGCCACTTCCCTTTGAGGGGAATGTAGAGTAAACATTTCAAAAAATGTTTAACTTTGCAACTAATATCCTTTATTATATTTTTATGAGATGGGGGTTTTACTATGTAACCCTGACTGTCCTCAAATTTAAAATCATGTTTCCTTAATTTCCCAAGTGCTAGAATTATAGGTGAGAGTTACCATGCAAAGATATTGCCTCCATTTTATGCCTCCATTAAAGGTTTAATAGTCCCGATCACTTAAACTTGTTCAATATATTGAATTATTATTGTATGAGGAATAGGCTGCTTTCCCAGCACCTGGCTAGCTTAACTCCCAAAATAATTACACAGAAATTGTATTCATTTAAACACTGCCTGGCTCATTATATCTAGCCTCTTCTTGGCTAACTCTCACATCTGATTCAACACATTTCTAATAATCTGTGTGTCACTATAAGGTCATGGCTTACCGGGAAAGATTCAGCATGTCTGACTCTGGCAGGAAAATCATGGCATCTGCCACACTTCCCTTCTTTCCAGCATTCTGTTCTGTCTACTCCACCCACCTAAGGGCTGCCCTATCAACAGATCAAGGCAGTCTCTTTATTTAACCAATGAAAGCAACACATAAACAGAAGAAACTCCTACACCAAATTATATAATAGGTAATCTCTTTTTATTTTTTTTACTGGTGTGTATTGAATCTATGTGCATGTGCAATGTGTTTGATATGCCTGCAGAGGACAGAAGAGGACACTGAATTCCCTGGATCTCATGTCACAGGCCATTGTGAACTGCCCAGTGTGGGCAAGGGAGAAGAGCACAGATCTTCTAGAAGATTAGTATGCACTCTTGCCTTCTTGGCCATCTATCCAGCCTCAAATAATACTTCTTAAAGAATGATCAGGAACAGCTGATCATGGTGGTACATGCCTTTAATCCCAACACTCAGGATGCAGAGGCAACAGACCCCTGAGTTTGAGGACAGCCTGGTCTACAGAAAGCATTCAAGGACAGCCAGGGGTACACAGAGAAACTCTGTCTTGAAAAAACAAAGAATGAACAGGGACAAAGGATCCAAGCATTATCAAAAGTCCATTTGAAATGTAGAAGATTAATTGGCCATTGAGATTTACACTTATGCCAGATGTGGTGATACAAGCCTTTAAGCCCCTGCTTCCAGGAGGTGGAGGCAGGTGGATTTCTGTGAGCTCCAGGCTAGCCTGGCTTACATAGTGAGTTCCATGCCAGCCAGAACTACATAGTAAGACCCTATCTCAAAGAAAAAGATTTATACTTATAAGGTACATTCATTGACATAGGAAAATAATGATATATTGCTGTGGGAGCTCCTTCTCTCCTTCAGCCAATAGACTTTAAGATACCAACCCACTTGGGCATGGTCTCTTATACTATAAATGCAGCTGTAAAACCTACTGTCTCTCTTGCTTCTGGCTTTGGCTTCTGGCTGCTAGACTCTGTTCCTCTTCCCCATTCATGTGTATAAATGACATTGTAATTGAGGGATTACTAGACACAGGTGCGACTGTGACAATCATTACTCCAAAATCTTGGCATCCAGATTGGCCTCTTCAAGAGGCAGATATTTAATTCCTAGGAATTGGAACCCTATCTCAGGTAAAATGAAGCACAAGGTGGGTTGAATGAATAGGGCCAGAAGGACAGAAAGGAAGGCTGAGGCCATATGTAGCTAACATTGCAGTGAACTTATGGGGCCATGACCTATTGCAGCAATGGAATACCCAGGTTAACATTCCTGCAGTCCCCAAACTCATGTTTCTGGGAAAGATATTATAAAATATTATAAACAAAGAACACAAATCAACTAGCAAACCTTCAGAGGTACTTACAACCTTGCCTTTAAAATGGTTAACTGAGAAACCTGTATGGGTTAAACCATTGGACTTTAATGGAAGACAAACTGCAGGCTTTAGAACAGCTGGTACAGAAGCAATTAGATGCTCACCATATTGCAGAATCAACCAGCCTTGGGAATTCTCCTGTATTTGTTCTTAAAAAGAAATCTGGAAAATGGAGAATGGTGAAAACTCTAAGAGCTGCCAACAAGGTTATCCAACCTATGGTCCCTCTACAGTCTGGAATTCTTCTGCCTTCTCTATTACCAAAAGGATAGCCTCTTATAGTTATTGATTTAAAGGATTGTCTCTTCACTATACCTTTACAAGAAATGGATCGAGAAAAAAAATTTGCTTTCACAGTGCCTAGTTACAATTCTCAGCCTACTAGGAGATACCAGTGGACAATCCTCCCACAGGTGATGATCAATAGTCCCACCAATGTGTCAATACTTTGTAAATCAGCCATTGGAAAGAATATGCAAACAATTGCCTAAGTCTATACTTTATCATTACATGGACAACATTTTGTTATCTGACTCAAATGAAGATACTTTAGAAAGAATGTTTGAAGAAGTGAAAAAAATTTTTTGCCTAAATGGGGATTATAAATTACTACTGAAAAAATGTCAATTACCTAGGTTACAAAATAGGTTTACAGAAAATTAAAACACAAAAGGCACAATTTAGGAGAGACTGATTTTGGACTCTTAATGACTTTCAAAGATTGTTAGGAGATATTTTAAGCCTACAGCTGGGTGTTGAAATAACACCTGACCTAATAGTTTATTTAAACAAAACTTTAGATGATGACAAAGACTTAAATTATCCCAGAAAATTAACAACTGAAAAGAATTGATGGTTGTTGAAGAGAAATTACAGGACGCACATGTAGATAAAGTGAATCCAAATCTTAACTGTATTCTAGTCATATTGCCTTCCAGAATTTCCCCTACAGAAATTTTAATGCAGAGGAAAGATTATCTTAGAATGGATCTTTTTACCACAAAAAAGTAAAATTTAAAAACTTATGTGGAAAAAGCCTCTGAATTAATTATAAAAGGAAAATTGAGACTTCATGAACTCTCAGGTATAGATCCAGTAGAAATTATAGTTCCCTTTACTGCTGATGAAAATAAAAATTATGGGAAGACAATGAAACTTGGCAAAGAGTTTGTGGTGATTTGGGGGGAGAAATTAATAGTAATTATCCCAAAATTAATAGAATTAACCTTATAAAGGAAACTACTTGGGTTCCTCCCTAAATTGTAGATGATGCACCAATAACTGGAGCCCATAAATCAGAAAGGAAGGTTACAAATCAGAAGATTTAATTAAGGTGAAATAAAGCTCTTATATTTCTGTCCAAAAGGCAGAATTATATGATATTCGCATGGTACAAAGAGATTTTAAAGAATTTCTCATTATGGTTACTAATTCACATATGCAGAAAGAGTTGTCTTGCATATTGAAACTTGGTGCAGGACAATTCTGTATTCTGTCAATTATGTTTTAAATAAACTTTGATTGGCCAGTACCCAGGCAGGAAGTATTGGCGGGACAGCCAGACAGAAAGTAGAGGTGGAGCAATGAGAAGAGGAGTATTCTGGGAAGAAGGAAGCTGTTTCTGCAGTCCTGTCCAGACAATGAAGAAGGAAGATGTGGCCTGCCCCACCAAAAAAGATACCGAGCCATGTGGCTAACATAGATAAGAATAATAGGTTAATATAAGTTATAAGAGCTAATACGAAGCCTGAACTAATGGGCCAATCAGTTTATAACTAATATAGGCTTCTGTGTGATTTCTTTGGGACCTAAAAACTGTGGTAACTGGACAGAACAAGGACGGGGCAGGACAAAAACCCCAACAAGCAGGCCCTCATGTTAGAGAAACTGCTGAATTTTTACCCAAATGATACAAAATTGACTTCATTATTCATATAGGTTCAAGATATAATCAAGAATAGGCTTTGTACCATATACATAACACACATCTAATCCCATACTGGTCTACCAGGCCCTGTAGCACAAGGTAATGTAGAAACTGATCGATTATTGATTGGAAGTGTACTGAAGCCCTCAGAATTTCACAAGAAACATTATGTCAATGGAAAAGGTTTAAAGATAGCTTTATATTACATGGTAACAAGCTAAAAAGATTATAAAGAGATGTCCTACTTGCTCTTTCTATAACCAAACACCATTACCAGCAGGGAGTAACTCAAAGGGTACTCAAATGAATTAAATCTGGCAGATGGACATATTCCATTTTATAGAATGTGGAAAATTAAAATATGTAAATGATACCATTGACACTCAAGTTTTCAATAGGTAACTGCCTTGAACTCAGAAAAGGTTGCTTCAGTAATCACACATTTATTAGAAGTTATTGCCATCATGGGTATACCTGCACAAATAAAGACATAATGGTCCAGCATATGTTTCAAAGAAAATAAAACAGTGTTTTGCTTATTATAATATAAAGCATATTACAGGTATACCAAACAATCCTACAGGTCAGACAGTTATAGAAAGATCAAATTGAACTAAAAAGGATATGCTAAACAAACAGAAAGGGATGGAAAATACCTCCAGAAATAGATTGTATAATGCTTCATTAATCTTTAATTTTCTTAATGCTAATGAGAAAGCAACAACAGCATCAAAGACACATTGGATAACAGAAAAAACTTCTGAATTAAATCAACCAGTATATTTCAAGGATGTGTTGACCTCAGAATGGAAACCAGGAGATGTGCTACATTGGGGAAGGGTTTTTGCTCTTATTTCCACAGGAGAAGAAAAGCTATGGATACCATCAAAATTGATAAAGATTCAGTTTGAAAAAGAGAAACCTCTTGAGAAAGAGAAATGATGGGTCATCCACAGAGGTGACAACCCTACAGGTGATAAGAAAACCTCATAAGTGTTGGAGCAAGGTTCTGTTCTTGTCTGAAGAAAAATATTCATCTTCAAAAAGTGGAGAGACTTTGGACATCTAAATGCTTAAAGATAAAAATATAGCTATCCAGAATGAATCAACAAGCAAAGGGAAATCTTCCTTATGATGCTGTATTATCTGCATGGTAAATTTGATAATTTGGACATGTATATATCTCTACTTAAAAATAAGAGCTAACTTTGTATTGAACAATGGCTATCCTTCTCTAAATCCAAGCACATTGTTAAAAGAAAAATTCAAAATTTCTGTCTCATGTCAGGAACCATCTGGTATGTGACAGATGAAGATAGATTTTAAGGAAATATTTTACTTTTCTCCATGCCCATTTTGTTTATATTGTATCTTTCATTGAATAAATGTCTATATGAATAATGCTTAAGTTTTCCACAAAGAACAGTAGATTTTCCTGCAGTAATCTTTGAAGGTTTCAGGAAGAAGATGGGGCCCCAAACAACTCCATCTGGTTGATATGACATCATGATGCTCATAGTGCTACTATGAGACCAGCTTTTGGGTACCAGCTATGGAAATGGAGCATCTTCTTACAATGTCCTGGCCAGATAACAACGTATTCTCCAAATAAGAGGTTCAAAACAAACAAACAAACAAACAAAAAGACCCCATCAACTACTCAGAGACCATTTGTAATTACACAGAATAGCAATCTTGAAACTTAACCATCATTTTACTTTTATAGGATCCCATAGAATAAACATTGCCCCCATGGCAGCAGGAAGCAATTCTAAAAAGCATTGTTCCTTCCCCCAACAATGTCTGTTCTCACCATTATAGACACCATTATTATTATTGCTTGCATAGGGTTGGAAGTTGGGGTGGAAATTATCTAGGCCTAGAGATCCCCCAAAAATGGGAAGATTCAATGGGATAGTAGGTAATTTAGTGTGAACTTATTCACACTAAGAATAGTAATAGTAGTGAGTAAATGCTTGTGAGCTATTATTTATGGACAATTTATACTTGTATAGTTTCTTGTATATTGATACAAGTTCAAATTATATTTGTTATTTTTGTTTACAATATTTGTACAGCTATGCAAAGTTATTTTGTCATGTTGTATTCATGCATGTTTCTATCTCTATTTAAGACATTTTGTATATTGATAAAAATTTAGGATATATTTATCATATTGCATTTTATATTTCTATCTATGATTAAGATATTTATACATTGTTTACATTTTGAAGTTATTGTCCTCCATTACTGCACAGTTGTTTAAAGATGTTTAATAATCTTATATAAAGTCTTAATCCTTAAGTTATATACTATTAAGTATTATAGGTCAATAGTCATTCATGTTTGTTATACTTTTAGTCAGACTAAGCAGGTTCTTTAGATACACAGAGATTGTATTCTGCATAAACAGGTAACCTTCAATCACTTCAAAGATCTGTAGAACATGGCATTTAATAACTTAGGATTCTGTTGATGTGAGACACAATTGCTCCTGGTAGCACTGATTTAATCCGGAGAGAGTGTTGAGCACCAAAGACATTTCACTTGGAGTTTGTTTTCTTGGCACAATTGGCCTTTGGCAAAAAAACTGTCCATGCCTCAACCACTGACAAAGTGTCTTGACTGGACAAGCAGGATACAAGAAAAAAACTGTGAAATCTTGCCAAGACAGGGTAAGATGGTTTTGAAAAATTTCCTGCCTCTGAAAATGGTCTGTCAGTTACTCTAGGCCTTAGCTAGCTTTCTTCCGGCTTCCATGCTGACTGCTAGACTCGGTTTCCTGTTTGCGACCAGAGGAATGTGGTTTGGGACACTGATCTGTAAGTTTTATCCCCTCCAATAAAATACCCCTTTTTTAATCAAATTGGTGTAAGATTGTCCTGCAACAATAAGAATCGTCTGGTAATTCACCACCTCATGGTGACATACAGACTTTTAGATGTGAGAGCTAGCCAAGAAAAGGCTAGTGATAATGGGCCAGGAAGTATTTAAATGAATCCAGTTTGTGTGTAATTTGTGTATTCCGGGTATAGCCATGCAGACGTGTGGCCGGGAGCCAGGCGGGACACAGTTAGCTGCGCCCTCTTTTAACACACTGCTAGACCCTGTTCCTGTTCCCCGTTCATTTAGAGGATTGTGATCTAGGACAATGATCTGTAAGTCTCCCCTAAATAAATAACCCTTTATTATATGCAATTCTGAAATAGTGTGGGATTATTTTTGTAACTTTTGCCATCAGCATATTAGGTATAAAACATTTATAAAAATTATATAGACTAAGACTCCATTAAAAAAATAAAGATATCTTTTAAGCTGATAATGTGACAGACTGATGATGCTCAGATGATAATATATTGACACATAAACACACACACACATATTGTGGAGACATTCTCCACAATGTTCTCTCTTCTCTTTTCCTTCCTTCCTTCCTTCCTTCCTTCCTTCCTTCCTTCCTTCCTTCCTTCCTTCCTTCCTTCCTTCCTATTTCTTCCACTCGAAAAGTTTTTGTTGAGACCACACTAGTTAAGCAAATTCTGGCATTAAGCACCTTCCTCCTTGGCAATGCTGTTTTTCTTGAGTGGTCCCATGAATGCTTTCTCCTCCATGGTTTGGAAATGACCGTGGCCAAACTTGGAGTTGGTGTCAATAAATTTCAGGTCAATCTTCTCCAGAGCCTGTCATTTGGTCTGTATGAGCAAGGACTTGCAGAGAGTGAGCACTCACTTCTTGGTTCCCACTACACAGCCTTTGAGCATGATGAAGTCATTGGCTACCTCACCATAATGGACAAAGCCACCCAGTGGGTTGATGCTTTTTTCAGAAAGATCATAGTCAATAGATGCATTGTTCATAATCAGCTTGCCATCCTTGATAAGGTAGCCTTGATCAGTCTTGTAAATCTTGTTGATCTCTGTCCAATGATGGTAGCCTTTCTGCCCAGCCCAAGCTGGGCCACAGAGAAGGCCATTTGGGAAGGGTGTCAAACTCCAATACAGGCAACCCTCAGTGGATCTTATGGGGTAGTTTTTTTGTATGCCAACGACTGGTCACCCCTTTGTAGCCTTTGCCTTTTGTCACCCCGATGACATCAATCATCTCATTCTACCCAAACACCTGGTTCATAGGAACCTGCTGCTGTAGCCTCTCCTAGGCCCAGTCTAGCTTCTCAGCCACAGTGCCCCATTCACCTGGATCTCCATCAAGTATGTCTTCTTCTGACTCAGAGGAAGCAGACCCATCTGAGTGTGGGCAATTATGCGGATGACTTGGCAATACTTCTTCATGCTATTGAAGTCCTTCTCCAGCTGTTTCTTGCCCATGTCATCCTGCCACTTCTTACAGTATTTGGTGAAGGCCTTCTTAGATTTGTGCCAGTTCTTGTAGAAACGCCTTTTACACTTGTCACTGATGTGCTCAGCAAATGCTGTCTTGAAGATGCGGAGATCCTGTGGAGTTTCAACATATCCCACGATGCCCTCAACAACTATAGGTGGTGTTTCCACGATGGTTACAGCTTCTACGACTTCTTTCTTGTTCACCTTGGATCATGGTCTTTCAACCTCCTGGACAATGTGGGTCATGCCAGCCTTGTAGCCTGGAAAGGCCATGAAGTGAACAGGCTTGGAAGGGTCATCCTTGGGGAAGCTCTTCACTTTCCCACAATGCCTGCTGTGGCACTTCTGAGGCAAGAAGCCAAAGAACCCATGCCTGGGAGCAGAAAATTTCCTGTGAGACATCTGTCACATGCCACCACTGATAGAGTCTCTCTGATTTCTGATATTATTGCAGTGGATGCATAATAGTTGCATATTCAAAAATTATATATATATATATATATATATATATACTGTCGTTACACATACTGCCAGTTAAAATGTGTTCATTGTCTCCAGGCTATTAACATAGAACCTGAGGAACTTTACTGGACTTCAAAAACTGGGCAAATGCAGTAGCCTGCTGATAATGAAAGCAGAAGTTCTAACCTCAGAAAACAAGCTTTTTATGGCAATTTCGTTATGTTTCATACTAAAGCAGCAAAAAATTCATTTGATACTTTTTCATTACTGTAACAAAATACCTGAAACAAGCTACTTAATAACGAAAAGAGGGTTATTTGGACATATAGTTCTAGAGATGCAAGTAAAAGGGATCAACCTTGATGTTGGCCTTCAGCACTGTATGGTGAAAATCTTTGCTAAATTTCATCATTTCTAGCTTACACACATATATACACATACACACACATATATACATATACATATACATATACATACATATATATATACTATTCACTTGAATTCTTATAAGGTTATTAATTGACCTAATTTTAATATGGAGAAATAGCCATTTGATAGAGTAGAATGGTCATATATATATATATATGTTATTTTATAATACATTCCACATTTATTTATTGTGTGTACATGTGGAGGCATAGGTGTGTCATAGCACACATGTGGTGGACAGAAGACAACCTTCAGGAGCTGATTCTCTCCTTCCACTGTGTTGGTTTTGGGGATCCAACCATGGTTGCCAGGCTTGGTGAAAGGTACCTTAACCCACTGAGCCATCTCACTAGACGAACACAGATTCACTGATGAAGATTAATACCTTCTATGGATGCAGTCCACGGGGCACTAGAATATTACAACAGTTAACGCTAGAAACCATTAGTCACCATAACAGAGATAACAACACTGAAAAAGTCTGAAGTGTAGGAATTACCAAAATGTGACAGAGATAAGAAGGAGAAACATGCTATGGGAAAAAATGCCCTGAGAGATTTGCTAGGAGGAGTTGTTACAAAACCCTGCCATTTGTAAAATCAGTGTCTGTGAAACACAGTAAGAGTGAGTGTGACAGAGTAAAGTATGTTGGTGTACATGCATTTTCTGGCATGTAAGTACCATTTGAAAAACCATGAGAATGAATGGAACAAAAAGGTTAGAGTCACAGACCCAGTGGTAAATGAGGAATCACCATTGGTATAAGGAACATCAATAGTGTGGATTCCCAGAAGCCAAGAGACAAATTTCAGATGAAACTTCCAGATGAAGAATATGACTGTGTCAAATGTAGCTAATCAGTAAAATGGGAAGGCAGGATTGGAGAGTGCCTGGTATAGCAGCACCCCGTGAAGATGATTGGTGACTTTGACAAGAGAGATATCTAGAATGTGGAGTGACAGCCTCGCTAAGCTGCATAAATACCACCGTGCACATGAGCAGGAACCAGTTCTCTCCACAGTGGTTCCGTGTTGGGATCATCTTTTGTACACTGTGAAGATGTGTTTCTGTTTAACTTCACCTGCCTAAGGCACTCTCTGATTGGTTCCATAAAGAGCTGAACAGCCAATAGCTAGGCAGAAGAGAATAGGTGGAATTTCTGGGCAGAGATAGGAACTCTGGGAAAGAATCTGAGGTGGGAAATTTACCAGCCAGATGTGGAAGAAGTTGGACTTTCGGTACTGAAGAAAGATAATGAGCCACATGGCAGAACATAGATTAATATAAACGGGTTAATTTAAGTTTTAAGAGCTAGTTGGGAACCAGTCTAAGCTAAGACCAAGCTTTCACAATTAATAAAAAGTCCTTGTGTCATTATTCAGGAGTTGGTGGTCCAAAGTTGCTTACCTTTGGTGCCTAATATCAGGCATGTATATCCAAGCATAGGGCCTGAGAAAGATGAGAAAAATTCCTGACAAAGAGTCAGACACAGCTTCCTAGCAACTGTAGCCTCTCTGGAACACTTGTAAGTGCTTGCTGCCTGGCACTTTAAGGCTTGGCTCACAACAGAATGGATGCAGGCAAGCAAAAATCCAAGCCCAGGTGGATTCAGGTATGCTTGACAATGTGCTTAGGTGCTGAAGAAAGAAAAGAAATGGGTATAGATAGATAAATAAGCAATTTGAAAATAATAAGGTGAAGTCTTTAAAGAGAGAGTAATGTAATATGAAACAAGAAAGTCACACAAGGATGAGAGACAATGTAATACAGGGTGTTTGAACCCCGCATAGTGCTTTATTAACTTCTTTAAATACAAATGAACAAAAACAGCAGCTACTGAGAGACACTGGAGTATAGAAAAACTGCTTAGTTAAACCAGTCCACACATTTTAAGGATGTCTTAACTTCAGAGTGGAGTTCAAAAATGTATTGAAAGGGACGGGTTATGCCTTTGTTTCCACATGAAATAAAAAACTATGGATTCCTTCAACACTGATAAATATCAGACTTGACTGGGGGAGCTCTCCTGAAAACTTGCCTACAAACATGAAGGAAGAAACCAAGAAAGCCTATAAGACAGGTGATATATATGCTGATCCCACTACATGGGAACAGCTCTGAGACCACACGAGATGATAAATCTTACTGGTTACAGAGTCCTCATGATTTATGTCAGCTTTTCATACAGCATGGGTGGAAATTTACATTACAGTTTGGTTATGTAGTCCATATGAACTTATGAAGTTTAGAGATGTCTTTTATCTGCTCAAACACAGAGCAGAGAATCATCTGTAACTGATTTGTGCACACCTCACATTCAAAATTTGTATTTATGCAGATACGTATGTTACCTTTAAAAACTTGAATGTTTTCAGAACAAAAGGAAAACAGACAAGTAGTCCAGGTGGTCCATTCTCACAGAATGTTTCCATTTCCATTTCCTCCAAAGTCTGCACACAAGACAATTTCAAAGTAGCTAGCTGAGATGGTTCATCCTCACAGACTATTACAGTCAGGACCTCAGATAGGCCCTGCACTTTCCCATCACACAGGGACTGGACAGCAGATGAGACACCTAAGTCCCAGGACTTACCATTATCCCAACTTTCTCAGGGACCCCTAAAGATGCCATTTCCCACAGACAATAGGAAGCAATTTTAAGATCACAACTCCCACATTCCCCAGAGACGGGGTGAATCTCTTTCTAAAAGAAAAGAAGGGACCTAGGAATGATAGGATAAAAGGGTATATCATTGAATCTACCTTTAAACTGTCTACCCTTTCCTCTGGCTATTATATTCTTTTTGTGACCCCTTAATGTTCCCTGAGCTCTGAAGGAGTTGTTTGGTGCTTACCTTCTGCCGAGAGTGAAGCATTGAGCCCCAGTTCCACAAGGACAGATGCATATTTTTATTGTCATTTTTAAAACAATGTTGTCTACGTAGTTCCAACTGTCCTGGAAGTTACTCTGTTGCTTCAAATTCAGAGATCCACCTGGGTCTTCCTCCCAAGTGCTGGGATTAAAGGTGTGTGCCACCACACCCAGCCAGATACATATTTTTATATAAACACCATTCAAAACAATGACTCCAACCACAAGGAATATGAATAAATCCATTCTGCCTTTTCATTGTCAATTCCACACTTGTACTAAATTGCCTAGCTCAAAGCTAGAGGTACTTTAGACTAGGCAAATTACTTCTCACTTTTTTGATTCTTTGATAGTGACTATGGAGTCCTCACATTATCCCAGCAATCCATACTGCTTTAATTATTATCTTGGAAGACAGATATCTTCCACAAGATAGACAGTAAGCAGCACCAGTTTCTATCTCGCCCAGTCATGTCCCTGTCATTACTGTTACACCTTTGGTAGAATCCTCTGGCTGTGGTGTGCACACTCGCCCCTAGAATGTCCTACTGAGAGGAGAGACTTAAACAGTATCTCCTGAAGTTAAGAAGTAGTTGTCTACCTTCAAATAAGCCTGTCATTTTCATTTGCACTGTCTTTTTGTTTTAGATATTTATTTATTTATCATGCATACAATATTCTGTCTGTGTGTATGCCTGCAGGCCAGAAGAGGGCACAAGACCTCATTACAGATGGTTGTGAGTCACCATGTGGTTGCTGGGAATTGAACTCAGGACCTTTGGAAAAGCAGGCAATGCTCTTAATCACTGAGCCATCTCTCAGCCCCATTTGCACTGTCCTATCTCTGTAACTATTTTTAGTTGCCTATTGTCATATTTTTTTTGGAAAGTGCCCTGGGAACATTGTGCCCCAGTGTTCATCAGACTATACGATCTATGTTAGTAGTCTATACATTCACTTACAGGGAATCTTGACTATCTTGTCAGAGAAGCAATTGGTGTGTGTATGGGGGGTAGCACATAGGGAGAGATGCTTCCACCCCAAACAAGCATCTGCGTCTGCAGGTGCAGGGAGCACTATATATGTGACATGCCCTTTTTCTCATTCTCTCCACTAGTGAACTGCTGTTCCATCTTTAGCATCTGTTGTAGAATATTATTTTAAGATATGTTACTTTTTGTTTATGCTGCATTTGTTTAACTCTGTGAAGCTGTGATTCTTTGCATGTCTAAAACACCTGATGACCTAATAAAGAGATGGCCAATAGCAAAGCAGGAAAAAGGTTAGGCAGGCATGGCAGAGAGAATAAATAGAAGTCTGGGAAAAGGAGGAAGGAGCAAGAGAACAAGAGCAAGAGAAGGTGTCAGGGGCCAGCCACCTCCCCACCCATCCAGCCATGGAGGATAAGACTGAAAGCAATATATACAATATATACAGAAACAAGAAAAGGAAAAAGAACCAAAGAGTAAAATACAACAACTACATTTTGATGTTCCAATATGGGACTGGAGTAAAAGAAAATCCAACAACTTCAAGCACTTTCATGAACCTTCCAAAAGAGCACTGACTTCCTTCCAATTATATGTCACAGAATACCTTCATGACTCAAACCCTGCCACACAACTTCTGACGTGCTGGTAACATTGTTTTGTTTCTTCGCGTAAGAAAAATCTAGGGCTGGAGAGAAGGCTCAGTGTTTAAGAGGCTCACTTCTCTTCTAGAGGAACCAGCTCCCTTGCCTGGTGGTTTACAACCATCTGTAACTCCAGGACCTAGGGATATGATGCCTCTGGTCTCCAGGCACCTGAACTCATGTGAACATGATCATACAGGAATATATACAGACACATAATTAAAATAAATATTTTAAAATTTCTACAATGAAGATATATATAGTCGAGACAACAACACCAAAATAAAAATGAATGTATCAATATTTTAGTACAAACCGCATTTATGACAAAATGAAACAAACTAAAATCACTAGTCCATCCACAGCAAAGCTCCAGATTTGAGGCTGGCATTACTATCAATTGGATTTGTACAAAAATCTTTTTCTTATAATACATGTTTTCCTTGTTTCATATGAGATGAAACTTTACATTCTACTGAGAGCTGAAGACAGAGACTGTACTTTGTTTACACGCTGAGCCGTCCAAAATAACAAGACTTTAAAACAACTTTGAAGAATAGAACTCTCACTATAAACAAAAAACACAGAAGACTGACAAAATACACAAAGAACCCCAATGTTGATGTATTAACCCTGTACTTGATGACAGGACACAACTGGCATCTGTCCACTCAAGACCTGGGGAAACAGCAAATTGACATTTTTGCATCGAGGATTGGGTTGAGAAGGTGGGGGAAGTAGAAGTTGGAGAAGAGACTTGCCATTAGGGTCAAGTGGAAGCTGGCTGTACTCAGAGCTCTTCCAAATGCTCTCTTCTCGTCAGAGCTCCTGGGGGACACTTTTCTCTATGTAAAACAGCCCAGCTTCAGACTCTCACTGTCTTCAGTTGGGGGTACACAACTAGTTCTCCTGCAGTCTTAGTAACAGACAGTTGGCTTTCTGGGACTGTAGCCCATGGATGGGGTTAGGGTTCATCTAGTATTCACTCTGCTGACAAAATTCATCTAGGAGGCACGCTGATCCACACCACATAGAGGGGGGTGCTCTCTGAGGAGTTCTGCAGCTGATTCACTCTACCTCGTCTTCAGGTCTGCTAACGCCCTGCTGAAACATTGAGGAGATATGAAAGGAAACAGTAATAGTGACCTTTAAACTGAAATAATACAATATCCTAAAGAGTAACTCACACAAACTCATCCAGATGATAAATAAGTTCATTAAGGATTGCTAGTCGGAGCAGCTGACAGCTCCTGATAGCACGTATGCATTGTCCCAGACATCAACCCTCACTTACCAAGATCCTGTTTCACAAGACTCGAAGTTACAAAGGAACTGTCTATTGTTAAAACAGCAGTGGTGACTGCAGGTTCAAATACCATGAGGCAAGGCAAAGCCAGACCTGGAAAACTGAATTTGTGTGAACTCTACCTTGGCCTTATAGATTCTAGCAGTCTCAGCGAACAGTGTCTCAGCACAGGATAATTCCTTTTGCTCCTGTTTGCTATGTAGAATAACTAATTGGAGCCTTGCAGTGAAAAGGAGTCATTGACTAGAATTCAGAAGCTTAGCCTTCCTGCATAAACTGCCAATCTCACTGTGTGTGTTTGTGTGGTTTTACAAAATTCCAATTTTTGCTTGAAATTTTACATATATACAGAATAAGTAATCTTATATATTATATGTGTAACATATCAAACATAGCATATACATTCATATAATATGTATCATATAACAATTATTTTATAAATATAGGTGTTTTTGCCTGCATGTATGTCTTTGCACCACATGAATGTCTGGTACCATGTAAGCCAGAAGAGGGTGTTGGATCCTCTGAAGCTGGAATTACAGATGGTTGTGAGCTGCCATGTTGGCACTGTGAATCCACTCGCCTCCACCTCACAAGTGCTAATATAGATACATGCCACCATGCCATTTATTGTCATGTAATGCTGGGGACTAAACCCAGAACCTCATGCACACAAAGCAAGTACCCTACCATCTGAGCTACATCCTCATCCCTCTTTCTTGTTTTTTTTGTTTTGTTTTGTTTTTTGTGACAGGGTTTCTCTGTGGCTTTCGAGCCTGCACTGGAACTAGCTCTTGTAGACCTGCTGGCCTCGAACTCACAGAGATCCGCCTGCCTCTGCCTCCCAAGTGCTGGGATTAAAGGCGTGCGCCACCACCGCCCGGCCCTTGCTACTTCTTGAGACAAGGTCTTGCAGAGTTTATTAGACTGGGCTTGTACTCACTGTACAGTTTATGTAGGCCTTAAGCTTGGGACTTCTTCCTACCTTGGCCTCCTGGGTAGCTGCTGGGACAACTGGCCAGCAGCACTAGACACATACTTCCTTGAAATTCTTAGCCCTGCTAAATAAACAAGATCAGCTGTTTTCCTTGAAGAGACAATTCACCATTGTTGCTTCTGAGAAAATGTTTGCCACATATTCAAGAAAGACAGAAAATAATAGTTTGTCTTTCAGTGGGTCTTTTGAATACAAAATGGCAGTTCATTGAAAAATACTTAACCCAGCCTGGCGGTGGTGGTGCACACCTTTAATCCCAGCACTCAGGAGGCAGAAGCAGGCGGATCTCTGTGAATTTGAGACCAGCCTTGTCTACAAGAGCTAGTTCCAGGACAGGCTCCAAAGTTATACAAAGAAACCCTGTTTTGAAAAAACCAAAACCAAAACCAACAACAACAAAAAACCCAAATGAGAATTCAAATAATTATACAAATACTTTTCTTCAAACTTATCTTTTTACTGTGATGAGTTCTATTCATTTATTACACAGAGAATTGAAAAATCATATCTTTTTTTTATTGACTCATCAATTTTTTAATACAACCGTGTTTTGGCAAAAGCAGTAAATGAAAGAAAATGAAACTGAAAAAGTCAGGTAGTAAAGATAAAACAAATGAATGACCCTTCCTATTATTGATACAAAGAACACCATTGTTAAGATCCAAAAGGCTAGGCTGGAGATGTGGCTCAGCAGTTAGGATCATTGGGCCAGGTTGATCCAGAGAACCCAGGTTCACCTGTCAGGGGTCACAATTGTTCAGACATCTGTAACTCCAGTTCTAGGGGTTCTGACACCCTCTTGTGGACTCCAGGAGCACTGCAATATGGTGCAGAGACATACATGCAGGCAAAACACCTACACATAAAATGGAAATCAATCTTTATGTATAGCCTAACATTCTCATGTCTGGGTCTGCTGACTGCTAAGATGTAAATGCTGCCGTTGTCGCCGGTTCTGGATCCTACACTAGAGGACAGCCTTTATTTCCTGTATCCTTATGGACACCATCCAAGTGAATCTTTCTTAGAAACAAAATATCTCAATTGAAACTGGCACAGTGAAACAGCACAGTCATCAAAATTCAAGAACCATGTCCGAATTAGCTGGCCTTGAATTGTCCCTAAATTGCTAGTGCAGTATGGGACATCTCCCATGCACAATCACTCTCATGTTTATATATAGCTCAAAGACAAGACCTATAATTCCCCAAATAAACATATTACGAAAGATTTTTCTAGAGGAACAAATGATAACTTTATGTGATTGGAAGCTGAATGGCCAGTGTCCATTTGCATGTTGGAGAGTCAGTCAGACAAAGCTGCTCAATAGAAGATGGAACCCTCAAAAAGCTGAGGGGGGGAGGGAATAAGGCTCAGCACTTGTTCTTGTAAATGGCCTGAGTTGGATTCCCAACACCCATAATTCTAGAGGATCTTATGTCCTCTTCTGACCTCCACTGGCATCAGGCATAGATGTAGTGTATATACAACCATGAAGGGAAAACACTCATATGCATAAAATAAATAAATCTAAACTGGGGACCAATGATACAGTTCTAGTCCAAGACTGAAATTAGGAAGCTCCCTGAATTGTCGGTGTTAGTCTACAACTGAGGCTGAAGATGGGGTATAATTCCACAGGCAAAGACAACAGCAATAGAAGCCCTTGCTCAGAAACAGGGGGCCTGGCAAGTGATGGCAGCCTTCTGCCTTCTTCTACCTGTGGTTCCATTCAGATTCCCAGTCTAGAGGATGGTGCCACCGCACTGAGAGAGATGATCCCAATAGTCTCTGGAAACACCCTCCCGCTACGACTCTGAGGAAAGTGCTTTACTAGGTAGGTCTTGGTCCAGTTAAACTTAATCATTGTATCTATCATTTGGAGAGTTTGTAAAAAAGTTTTCCACTGTGTTCCTCATCATTAATAAATAAGGTCTTCAGTCAAAATGAGTAGACAAATTTTACCCAGTGATTTAACCATCCATTTTGTTGTTGTTCGTTTTAAGAGTGTCTCATTGTGTAGCCATGGTTGTCCCGACACTGATTTTGTAGACCAAGCTGACCTTGAATTCAGAGAGACCCACTTGCCTCTGCATCTCCACACCCAGATACATTACTTTTTAATCAAATACTGGAAAGAACAGACATTTGCTTTGAATTTTCAAGTTTTAATCTAAATGAATGGGTTTGAGATATTCCTTGAGATTTACTATGTACCTCCTTATGTACCTTATGTACTAGGCACAGGCCACATACCAGTAAATAAAGTGACACGGAAATTGGAATTGTTATGGCTAGTGTAGTGAGCAAGCATTGACAAACATGTATTTAACACACACATTAGCTAGGTACTATTAGGATCGGGGAGGAGTACTCTCTTATACTTAGTTAGGGTTTCTACTGCTGAGATGGAACACCATGACCAAAAAAGCAAGTTGGGGAGGAAAGAAAGGGTTTATTTGGCTTATTCTTCTATATCACTGTTCATCACTGAAAGAAATCAGGATAGGAACTCAAGCAGGGCAGGAACCTGGAGGCAGGAGCTGATGCAGGGGCCATGGAGTGGGGCTGCTTACTGGCTTGTTTCCCGTGGGTTGTTTTCATATAGAACTCAGGACCACTAGCCCACGGATGACATTACTCACAATGGGCTGGGTCCACCCCGATAGATCAATAACAGAGAAAATGCCTTACAGCTGGATCCCAGGAAGTCATTTCTGCAACTGAGGCTCCTTCCTCTGACGACTGTAGCTTGTGTCAGGTTGACATATAGAAACAGCCCAAAACTGCGATTTTTTTAAGTCATGGTGTTTCATCACATCAATGGAAACTTTACCTAAGATACATTTCCAATGCTGTTTAAGGGTTAAGTACAGATTCACCTGTTAAGATTCATGATCTTAACTGTGACATGCTGTACAATAAAACCCAACTTATATAGTTCCAATAAACAATGACATAGAATAAACATTTCCATTCTAAAAGGGGCAACCTTACTCCAGCAAGGCTCTACCCTTGACAATTCCACAACCTTCCAAAATAGTGTCACTAGCTGAGAACTAGTTATTCAAACACAGTGCTCTTTTCACGTGCACATTTCTGAGAGTCTTTACGCTGATGCACAGAGTAGTGGCACACCACCCTTCTTCTTGTAAAGGATTGCTACCTTAGGAATAAATTGTAATTTCTTACTTACATTTTTGCTGATTTATCTGCATCTTTTTTCATAAAGACATAAAATATTTCAGTTCCTTTTTAAAAGATCTGGTATTGTATGCTACATTTATTATGGAAGGTTTTTTAAAAATTCCAAAACCATTAGCAACACAGCCTTTTTCAATTCACAGGTTACAAACGAAAGAAGCCTTTTTAGCTTTCATAAATTTGTAAGAAGGAGTTCAACTATTTGGCATTATGACCTCTTCTGGACGAGGATCAAACCTTGCCAGTTTCCCTGTTTGTTCACCATGTATCCAATGGGAGGAACAGAATATGAAGGTCATTCCAAATCACTGGACCTTCAGCTTTCTTAGGGCCACATACATACTTTTATATAATGCCTCCCACTCCTGGAAGTGTGCCTTCTTTGACTTAAGACTCCACTTTTTGTGTGTGCATATATGTATATATATACATATGTATGTGTGTATGTGTGTGTGTATGTATGTATGTATGTATGTATGTATGTATTCCCATGTTGTGCCAAAGAGAGTTCTTGACAAGTAATTTCCTACTAATGCCCAACCCTTTAAATAAGTCAATCCAAAAGTTAACAACTTTACAAGCATTTATTAAGTCCTACCACAGGCAAACCATCAGAACCCAGCCTTAAAGCTCCTATATAGATCCTCTAAATTAGAAGACACCAAAAGTTTCACAACTCTAATCCCAAATAAAAATCATCATGGTTTACTGATCACCTTCCTACTATATAGTAAATAAGGACAGAAACTAAGTCTCCTGGGTATGGCGGTACCATGCCTGTAATCACTTGGAAGGATCAGGAGTTCAAGGTCATCCTCTGGCTACACAGTATAGCTTGAGGTTTCTCTCCCATCCACCAGTTTCCAAATAACCACTCTAAGGCTTAATATTAATTATAATTGTTTGGCCAATGGCTTAGGCTTCTTACTGGATAGCCCTTACATATAAATTAGCCCATTTCCAATAATCTATGTATTGCCAAATGACTATAGCATTACCTTACATCTTGCTTCTCTGGCAGCTGCTGGCATCTCCCAGACTCCTCCTACTTTTTCATTTTATCTTTCCTTGGATTTCCTG
>JAQHUG010000147.1:3526617-3564455 GCA_028555095.1 Dicrostonyx torquatus
CCTGCAGGAGGCTGACTTCTAATGTATTGTTTCTCCTAAGGAGACCTTTGTGAGGCTGGGATGGTAATGTTGGTACCCACTTTGTGACTCAGGATGCAGATCTTAGTCCCCACTCGTGGGCAGTCCTTCCTGATATCCGGAGTGCTGCTTGGAACTTGAGTCTGTGTTCTATACAGACATTGTCTTTCATCAGTTTTACATCTTGCTATAATCTGGGTAGCTTTCAAAGACAGAGTTAGGGGTTAGGAGTACAGAAAAAGAGATACAAACATTTAAGTTAGCTGAAAAAAAGCAAGAAGAAGATACTAATGAATAGGAAGAAAACAATAAAGTTGCTATCAATAGCAAACATTTTTTTAAAAAATAAGAGCAATCTCATGGTTAACTAAGAAGAAAGTAAAAGACATTTACAAAATGTTAAGAAGCAATTTTAAAAATTTAACCACAAACTAATGAATTTTAAAACTAAGAGTACAATTTTTGGGGGGGGAGGTTTTGAGACAGGGTTTCTGGAACTCACTCTGTAGACCAAGCTGGCCTTGAACACACAGAGATCCACATGCCTCTGCCTCCCTGGAATGCTGGGATTAAAGAAGTGTGCCACTACCACCCAGCTAAAAGTTTAATTTTTAAAAATTTTAATTGCCTCTGTGATACAAGGAAACACAGAAAACTCATCTTCACAATAAACCTGGGATAATATAATCTATATTAAAGATGATAAAGATACAAGCTGTAAAGTAGGAGAAAGTATTTGCAAACCACATCTACGAATGGACTAGTTCCTCAAACATAGAAAGAACTTAAAAATCTTAACAGTTAAAAAGCATTCATCATTAGAAGACAGGCCACTGATATGATACATATTTCACCAAAGACATTATACAGATGTCAAATAAAAGCAAATGGAAGTGTGCTCTGATGTTATCAGTCGTCAATTAAGACCACAGTGTTGTCTCTATACACTTACCAGCAAAATATTCAAACCACCGAATGCTTGCTAGGAATCAGAGAAACTGGATCACCCATACAGTGGGAATGTAACATGGTACAGCTACCATGTGATCTTCTGATAACTTATCCATTACAAGGAATATCTTATAATCCTGCAATTACATACTTGGGAACTTATACCAGAAAAATAAAAATCTACATTCACACAAAAATTACTAAGAATACTCATAACACTTTTTTGCATAGACAGGAAAGTAGATATAGCCCAAATGTCCTTCCACAGGAAAACAGTTAAAAGGTTTCCAACCAGGGAATGTTAATAGTAAAACAACAACACAGGAGACAAGGGTGACTCTCCAGGCATGAAGCAAGTCTGAAGTATTAAGACTAAACTTGTGGGGGTCCCAAGTCCTTCTGATCGAACCCCTACCCCAAAAAGACCACAGTATGTGCATGGAAACACATTTCTGATTTGACTAAATTTTATATATGGAGGACAGCTGAGTGTGTCCGGTAGAGAAGACAGGACTAGGCTTATGTTAGGGTAGAGGCAGGCAATAAGAAAATGGTTACATGAGGGATCTTTGTGGAAGTGGAAGTGTTCAGTTCCATAACTGTGAAAGTATGAATATATAAAAGCAATTAAATTTCATATAAATTTATACACATAGTGGTACCTACCTATAATCCTAGTACTAAGAAGGCAGAGGCAGGATCAAAATTTCAAAGTCATCTTCAGCTATACAGAAAGTTGAAGGCCAGTTTGGAATGCCTAGCCTGAGCCTGGAGAAGTGGGGAGTAGGACAGCGACTACAATGGTGACAATAAAGACTGCCACTACTGCAGTAATGAAGAGCACAGCCCAGGGGTGGTGAGCGCTTGCTAAAGCTACTCCACTATTAAACACACAACAAAAATAATAACCAAACCCCATTGTAAAGAGGGGAAGGGGGACGTAAAGATGAAACAGGGCTAGGGATGTACTTCTGTGGTAGAGGATGCCCTGGGTTCAATTCCCAAAACAGAAGAAAAAAATTGATAAAATGTTTATAATTGTTGAAGATGGGCAATAAGCATATAGGACATTGTATGATTTCCTTCACATGTTGTACATTTAAAATATTACAAAAGAAAAATTTGAAAATACACTCAAAATACCTCAATATTATTTCCAGGCATTTACTCACCAATATATTAAAGTTTCTCTTGTCTTAAATAAAATCTTGAAAGATGGTTGTACTTAATCCCACATTTTTGCTTTTAAAACTTATAAAAGCCAAATGTTGTCTCCAGAAACCTAGTTACTATTCCTGCTACCCTTCCCCTGGAGTCTGAGCAGGCAGGTCCACCAAGTTCAAGACTCAGTTGTGGGCATTCTCTTTGGCCTCTACCTGCAGAACCAACATCACAAGGCAGAAGCAGGAGGATGCTGCAGGTTTCAGACCAGCCCAGGTCATAGACTGAGGGGCTCCTTTCAAACAGAAGTACTTGTTCAGCCAAACTTTCCACAGAGGTTTTAGGAATAGGATAGGAAGCATATACCTCACAATTACTATTGATCCAGTGAAGATCAATCTTAGGAGCTTTAGACAAGTATATTATATTAGTTGTGAGTTGGATTTTTCTTTCTTTTTCTTTTCTTTGGTTTTTTGAGACAGGAGTTCTCTGTGTAACCTTGGTTGTCCTGGAACTTGCTTTGTGGCTCATGCTGGCCTAGAACTCATAGAGACCTGCCTGCCTGGAGTAGCATTCCATCACTTTGTCTAGTCCATTCGTTAAAAGTAAGCATCCTCCATCCAAGGGGCCATCATAGAGAGTGTGAACACTAGAAGGTGAGGATTAGAGGCAATTTCAGAAACACCTCAATCTTGCCAAGTCTGTTTTAGTCCCTCTCAAATTTTGTACTTCATACCCTTTAAAGAAAACTGCAGCTGAACTCAGGAATGGAGGCACCACCTTAGATCTTCCTCCTCCCTTGGCCAGCACCAAAGAGATAATCATGACGTGTTTCTCCAGAGTCTGCTTTTTGTTCCAACCCTAGCAAACATTATTAATACCTTTTATCTATACTATTATCACAGACGTGTAACTGTTCTCTCTGATTCTAGTTATGATTTCATCCAATCTGATACAGTGCAGCCTGAGAAATCTTTGGAAAGGGTGTGGGAAAGAGAGAGAAAGAAAGGAAGGAACAGAGGGAGGGGTGTATCTCTGTCAGTGTTCCTTTTTGTTGTTATTGTTTTTCAAGACAGGGTTTTTCTGTGTAGCCCTGGCTGTGCTGGAATTTGCTCTGCAGACCAGCTGGCCTCGAACGTCTCTGCCCCGAGTGCTGGGATTAACAGTGTGCTCCACTACCACCCAGCCAAAAGTCACCATTCTTTTCCTTCCTACTTTGTATAGGTAGGAAGCAAACCAGGATAGCACGGAGATCCAGGGCAAAAGGATCCAAAATCTGTTAACATTTACCCTGTGTGTAATACCTAACCTTTGTTCTGAAGCAGACAGGCATCCTCTCGATGGAAACAAACATAGCCACCACTGTCTTGGAACTCATATCCCATCAGCTCCCCCAGAAAAGGAAACTTACCAGTATTTCTAGTGGTGGACTTGTAGGACCAAGTCCCTTGACCAAGAGTAGAATGTATACATATAGACTATATTAAGAAGAAAATGACTAACTTAAGAAGGGAAAATAGTCATATCAAAATCCTTTCAGGATCCTTCAGGATCAAGCATATTCTCACTATAATAGCTTAGCTCCTCCTATTATTTACCTCAGCCATTCTGAATGTCTTGTGTGCCTTGTCTTCCCATATAGCATTTCCTTTGTCTAAAATACTCTTCTTTCTTTCCCTTCCCACCTCCTCGCTTGGCTACCTTCCATCTTCCAATGGTTTCTTCAATATGCTTTCTCAGGAGGGTTTCTCTTACAACTGCAATTTCTGCACCATATCATACCTTCTCTATTATTACACTCATTTAGGCTTTGTAAGCACTTTCTCTTTTTCAATACAGGGTCTCCCTACATAGCCCAGGCTGGCCTGGACACTACAGTCTTCCAGCTTCTGCTTCCTGAGTGCAGGATTTACAGGCATGTGCCACCATTCCCATCAAGAACTATTTTCTTTCTTTTTTTCTTTCTTTCTTTCTTTCTTTCTTTCTTTCTTTCTTTCTTTCTTTCTTTCTTTCTTTCTTTCTTTCTTTCTTTCTTTCTTTCCTTCTTTCTTTCTTTTGTTGTTTTCGAGACAGGGTTTCTCTGAAGCTTTGGTGCCTGTCCTGGAGCTAGCTCTTGTAGACCAGGCTGGCTTCGAATTCACAGAGATCCCCCTGCCTCTGCCTCCCAAGTGCTGGGATTAAAGGACTATTTTCTCAATTCTCTAAATTTCTTGCAAGAGGGTAAATTCTTTGAGAACTGGGACTGACTGTATCAGTTTCATAGTGAGGTTTTACAGACCAGGTTAGCATATGTAAGTTTTTAAAAGGTCTTAAAAATTGATATGCTGGAAGAACCATAGACAAAACTAAATCAAAAAAGAAAAGAATCATAGATGATAATGGATATTATTAGTTTATGTAAATTACATCTTAACATGTATTACTTCTTTTTTAAAAAAGATTTTATCTATTTATTTATTATGTATACAACATTCTGCTTCAATGTATGTTTGCAGGCCAGAAGAGGGCTCCAGATCTCACTACAGATGGTTGTGAGCCACCGTGTGGTTGCTGGGAATTGAATTCAGGTCCTCTGGAAGAGCAGTCAATGCTCTTAATCACTGAGCTATCTCTCCAGCCCCATGTATTACTTCTTTCAACACACATCAATCCTATGAAGTAGGAGTTACTTTGATGTTTATTTTGCTACTACTAAAAAACAACAACAACAACAAAACACCAAAACAACAAAAAAAATCTACTTTTAGGGAGCAGCTGGAGAGAAGGCTAAGTAGTCAAGAGCACTTATTACTCTCATAGAGGATTCAGGTTTGATCCTAGCACCCACATTAGGCAACTCACAACTGCCTGTGACTCCAGTCCCAGAGGATCTTATGCCCTCTTCAGGTCTCTGAGAGCACCAACATACACATGGTACACAGACTTATGAAGGCACACATACTCATATACAGAAATAAACAAATCTTAAATAATAATTTTAATAAAGGAAAAATAAGGAAACTGTAGGCTAAAGAGATGGCTCAATAGTTAAAAGCACTGGTTGTTGCTCTTGCAGAGGTCCCCTTCAGTTCCCAGCACCCTCAGGGTGGTTTCCTATCACATTAGGCTAGGCTGGCAGGCCAGTGAACCCCAGGGACCATCCTGCGTCCACTCTGATTGCAAGCATGTGTTTCATCTAGACACGGGTTCTAAGAGACTGGGCTCTGGCCCTTATGCTTACCTGGAACACATTTTACCCACTGAGCTACTTCTCAGCCTAAGTATGAAGATTCTTAAAGACAGTAAGGGCAAAGAATGTTGCTCAATAGTAAAGCACACATGTAACATGCATGGCCCTGGGTTTGACTTCCAACACAAGAGATAAAAGACACAAATCAACATTAAGGAAAAGTAAATACAGGCAGTGGTGTGCACACGCTTTTATATCCACCACTCAGAAGGCAGAGGCAGGCGGTTCTCTGAGTTCGAGGCCAGCCTGGTCTACAAAGCAAGTTTCAGGACAGCCAGACTACACAGAGAAATCTTGTCTAGAAAAACCAAATGTGTGTGTGAGTGTGTTTCCTTCTTCCCTGTACAGTGTTAGAAATGTTTATTAGTGAAACCAAGGATTTACCCCTTAATTAAAGAAGTAGATGACAACCAAGGAAAACTTTGAAGATTAAGACTACAGTGATGTGATCTGATAAGGGAAAATATAGCCCCACTAAGAATCTGGGGTCAAGGAAAGGATAAGACAAGGAACGAGAATAAATCTTAACTTTTTCATGACAACACTGTGATTCATATGTTCTCTTAAGATTGTGGTACTTTTTCAAAATGCCATCCAAATGTATTTTGCCTTTACAGAAAAGGAAACCTAACTAAAAAGAAAGGAGCCCTCTGGCTCCATATCATGCCGTTAGGTGATTATCAAGCAGGAAGCAGAGCCTGTGCTCTTTAATTACGGCCCATATAATTTTTACATTACTAAGTAATATCATGTCTACACAGTGGTCAAGACTGATCAGTCTAGCTTACTTGTAGCCCCTCGTATCTGCTGTTCATAGACATGATATTTAACAGCCTAGTTTAATAAACAAACACAGCTTTATCCTGTGCAAAAGGTCATAGCACCTGCAATGAAACATAATAATTCCATAAAAAGATGCAAATAGATTTCAGAATCTTGAGGTAATCTTCCACTGTATCTTTAAAAATGCCCACTCTAGGTATTTTTATATCCTTACCCTTTACAGCTCATTACAAAGGAACTATCAATCAGTTCTACAGCATCCTTAAAACATTTTAAATGGGCCAATGTGGTTTCTTATCACACCCCATCTTCTCCCATTACTCCCTTTGTTTTAGGCTCTAAAACTCAGGCATTATTTTCTAACCATATGCTACTCACCATGCTGGGGACTATATAACTTTGTTTTTATTAAAATGGTACCCTTTTGGTTTCGAGTATATCAGGCTTTCTTAAACTCTAACAGAGCTTAACTAGCAGGCCATTTTAAACAGAAAAATACTTTTAAAAATTATCTTCTTTGTAATTATTTTTGTCACTTTACATTTGTTAGATTAACAATAAAGTGAATTAACTTCTTTCCCTTATCAAGTGGTTTAGAAATGAAAGAGACACTTACTTATAGACTGAGAAATGCTTTGTGTGTTTACTGTCTCAATTTCCAAACACACAGCGAAAATACTCCTGAAATTTGAGAAGTTTTTTTTTTTTTTAAACTCATATCCTGCATTCATAGACTAGGACTCGGGAGTCTGTGGTCGCCGAGGCGCTTCTGTCCTTCAACATTTTCATAAATTATGATGATTATTGAACTCTGATAAAATTTGGCAGCAGTATTACAGTTGCTTTGAGTATTTAAAATATTTGAGGTAATGTGGATCCATAAGTATAAAACGGGGTACATGTTCGTGAGATTTCTGGTATTGAAAACACACACACACACTGAGACAATTTAATGGCGCCACCTTGATTAGAGTTTCTAACTGTTCGTCTCACTAATGGAGAGTTAGTGGTTGATTTGTCCTGGGATGGGGGGCGGTGACAGACCTGGATGGCCAGGCTTTAATTTTTATCCTCAAACAGCAGCTTCCAACATGAAAGAGCTATTACCTCTACCATGGCTCAGTGGGTCCCTGAGGAAGTGGGCCATGAGCACTGAGGCAGAAAGTTCTAGGTATCTGTACCAGCTTCTACACACATGCGCCATAGTGCCTGCAGCAGGAGACAAAGGGCTGGCCTGTCTACCAGGGTCTGTGTAACCTGGACCGGTGGCCTGAAGCTGTGTCTGCTCCAGGAAAGGAAGTGGTCCTCACACCCGGCCGGCTGGGCTCTGGGGGCCCCCTGGCTGGAACAGCGGGAGCCTGGGGGGCAGCGGGAGCCCGGGGAGCAGCGGGAGCCCGGGGGGCAGCGGGAGCCCGGGGAGCAGCGGGAGCCCGGGGGGCAGCGGGAGCCCGGGGAGCAGCGGGAGCCGGGGGGGCAGCGGGAGCCCGGGGAGCAGCGGGAGCCCGGGGGGCAGCGGGAGCCCGGGGAGCAGCGGGAGCCCGGGGGGCAGCGGGAGCCCGGGGAGCAGCGGGAGCCCGGGGGGCAGCGGGAGCCCGGGGAGCAGCTTACCGCGGTAGAGCCTTTCTTCACAGCTTCCTGAGCATATTCCACTTGGAAAAGGTGTCCGTCCGGAGAGAAGACGGTGATTGCCCTGTCGTACCGAGAAGCCATCACGATGGACTTCGAAGATTCTACCACACCTCAAAAGCCGCCTAGAACGAGGCTGGAGCCCATGCGCCACCACGTGCTAACTAACTCCCGGAAGTGGGTGCACAGGAACTTGCTCGTGCTCCCAACTGCCTCCAGGAAGTTCTGGAGTTCCAGACTTTGGCCCCGCCCCCAGGTCTGGGCGCCTTGTCTGCCTTCCAAGTCCTACTTGCCTAGGAGACCTGGCCTGAAGGATAGGGAAGATGGACTTAACGTGTGTGCTCTTCAAAGGATCTGTGAGTTCGAGGCCAACCTGGTCTACAGAGTGAGTTCCAGGACAGTCAGAGCTACGCGGAAGAACCTTGTCCCAAGCAAAACAAAACAAAACAACAACAAAAAGGTGAAATTTTGGTTTGATGGTAGACTTTGAATCTAGCATATTGCACAGGCCACACATAGGATGTGCCCCCAAGACACTTCCCTAGCTTTTTCAAGTTTTGAGAAAATCTTACTAAGTTGCCCAGGTTGGCAAAGAAATAGTGCTTTTCCAAATGTTTTTGCTTCCTCCTCCCGTGCCAGCTCTGTAAACAAAATGGAGTTTATGAGCAAATAAAACATCGACTCGAGAAAATACTCCACCAAATAATACTAAAGGCAAGAACTAAGATAATACTGTTTAATTAAAGAAAAAAATATAGGAGTCCAAAGATATGGCTTAAATATGTTTAAAACTGAGCTGTAGAAAATTTATATGTAATCTGCTGCAACATGACACCTGTGAAACAAGTCCTTATCAGTAAGATGGGAATCTTAAAAATCTGCAGCAATGTCTTGTGGGATTGAAACTTGTTTATAGGTGTAATAACTTAAAATGGTGCCAGGTGGGCACTAACAGGCAGGTACATTTAGCTATTATTACATCACATGTATTTTTTATTAGATACCATTTTCTATTGGGATGAATCTTAAAATTGGTGAAATCAACTTTAACTAAAAAGGAAAAAGAAATGTCACAAAGAAATGTCTCTCATGTCCAAATCCTAAATTCCAGTAGGCTTCTAAAAGTAGTTGGTAGTCATCCCTCCCCATCCAAGGTTCTCTTCCGTGCTTGCCACTCTTAAAACGTTTGATCAGCTCAGGGTGGGGTGGGGTGGCATTCTTGACCAAAGCTACTTTCTCTATGCACTGATTTTACAGTATCCTGACAAAACAGCATTTGCCGGAAGACATTTGTGAGACGTGTTTGATATTCTTGTTAAACATTCGCTTTCCTTTTATTAATTTGCTATAATTATAGATTCATGGGAAGTCTCAAAATTGCAGGGAAAGTGAGGGCCTCTTTTCCCTAGTTCATTTTGATGGATATACTTGCATACCTACATTATCAAAACCAGGAAACTGGCATTGATGCACCTCAGAGAGCTTTTCTAGATTCCAAAAACTCCCTGCACCCCTCTGTATGCCTCTCTGTGGGATCTGCCAGGTGTAGGTTATTATACAGCCACCATAGTCAGGTCCCCTGTGCAAACACACCTAACTGGTCCCCCTTTGACAAACACTAATCTGTGCTCCACCTCTATAAATTTCTCTGCCAAAAAGTTTATATAACATAATGTAAATGTCTTGTGACCTTTTATTTTAAAAATGAGTATAGCCTCCCAAGAAGTTACGAGAACAATACATCGAGGCCAGCCTGGTCTACAAGAGCTAGTTCCAGGACAGGCTCCAAAGCCACAGAGAAACCCTGTCTCTAAAAACAAAAACAAAAAGAAAGAGAGAGAGAGAACAATACAGAGTGGTTCCTTGTATCAACCAGGTGGTTATACCCTTCACAACTACAAAACAATGAAAAAGCCAGGGGGTAGCATTAGTGTATATCTGTTATGTACATTTGAAGAAAAAATTATTTTAATTATGTGCATTGTATGAGGGTGTGTGTATACATGAATATGGGCTTCAAGAGGCAAAAATAGGATGTCAGACCATAGGATATGGACTTACAAGGCAGTGTGTGGTGCCTGATGTGGGTTCTGGGAACCAAATTCAGGTCCTCTATTGGAGTAACAGGTGCTCCTAAACACTGAGCCATCTCTCCGGCCCCATCTCTAGTTTTGACTTAAAAGTATTTTGTAAACAGTAGGCCTTCTTAGAGGACACATTTCAGAAATACTAAGAATGACTGGCCAGGAATGGTGATGCATATCTTTGATCCCAGCACTCAGGAGGCAGAAGCAGGTGGATCTTTGTGAGTTTGAGGCCAACAAAGTTGGTGGCCTCGGGCCTTATAGAATGATCAAGTTTCAGGATCGTGAGCAGCTACATAGCAAAAACCTTGCTTACAAAAAAAATTTACTACATCCAGGCTTCACAAACTCCATTCATTTGGCTTGGTATCTTTATACAGATTTATTTCATTCATTAACGCTTAATTTTTCCTACTTATAAAATCAGATACCTAGTTCACAAAGTATTAATTTGTTACAATGAACAAATTAATCAGTGAATTAGTCTTCTATGGCATTTTAAACTCGTGTGTTATAATGAACAGATTAATCAGTGAATTAGTCTTACAGAGGAAGCCTCTTAAAGTGTTAGATGTTATTATTTATTATGAAGTTAAGTTGGGAACTATTTAAGGGAGTAACCAGGAAGAGCAAAACTGCAGCATTGACCAGTTTATCCCTCCTTAAGATAGGGATTTAAGCAGGAAAAATGGCACTTGAGAGGTGGAGGCAGGAAGATCATGAGTTCAAGATGATCTACAAAAGGGCTTGTGTAACCTGAGCTGCAGGTGATCCTGCCTCAAAAAAAACTAAGAAAAGTTTTTTAAAAATTTATATTTGGACAAATACATGTTTGGAATTGTATAGAGAAAAGAGTGAAAAGATGTATGTCAACTTGACAAAAGGGTGTTTCCATGACAAAGGCTAGAGATTAGAAAGATGTGGCAAGGAGGAAGAAGTTGACATTTTAAACTCGTGTGTGCATGTGCGCGTGTGTGCATGCATGTGTGCGTGCATGTGTGTGTGCATGTGCGCGTGTGTGCATGTGTGTGTGCATGTGCGTGTGTGTGCATGTGTGTGTGCTATTTAAATTTTTGTTCAGCTTTGCTTAGCTTACACTTAGCAAAAGTACCATCATGAAACAGTGTAATTCCTAGAGGTTTCTGACATTGTCAATCTCAATGACTTGGGCTAACTCTCCTATTAAGAATCACTGCCAGGAGGTGGTGGCACACACTTTTAATCCCAGCACTCCAGAGGCAGTGGCAGACAAATCTCTGAGTTCAAGGCCAACCTGGTTTACAAGAGCTTGTTCCAGGACAGGCACTAAAGCTACACAGAGAAACCTTGTGGCAAAAAAACAAAACAAATAAGCAAAAAAACCAAAACAAACAAAAAAGAACCACTAAACATACGGAACAAAATACTTTTAAAATCCATGTACTGGGTTGACAGATGGTTCAGTGGTTGAGAGTGCTTGCATAGGACCCAAGTTTAATCTTCAGTTTCTTTGTCAGGAGGCTCACAACCTCCTGTAACTAACTGCAGCTCCAGGGGATCGTGTCTCCAGGCCTCTGCACACGCATACACAGAATCATGTAAATGTTCGTAATTAAAAGTAAAATAGAAATTTTAAAGTAGATCTGTGTCCTCTCAAGAGAGCTAACAAAGAATACAGATTTGTGGTGGAGCGATTCTGACAAAGACAGGAAAGATAGGCTCAGTTTTCACCCTGGAGGTGTATTTGCCTCTTCTCAAAGCATAGTTAAGAAGCTAAAGTAGCTGGGCGGTGGTGGCACACACCTTTAATCCCAGCACTCGGGAGGCAGAGGCAGGCGGATCTCTGTGAGTTTGAGACCAGCCTGGTCTACAAGAGCTAGTTCCAGTACAGGCTCCAAAGCCACAGAGAAACCCTGTCTCGAAAAACCAAAAAAAAAAAAGAAGAAGATAAAGTAGACCATGAAAAATTGAAATTCAAAGTGCTGTGGCACAGAATCAGGGCAAAAGAAAAATGCCCTGTTCTGTGTCTTCTGTGGCACAGGGGCTGTGTTTCCACAGGCCTTCCAATAATCCATTGCCTCAAAAGTAAAAAAATGGGTGCACGTGCACGCACGTCATGGCATGAACATATGTGGTGGTCAAAGGTCAATCTAGAGTGACAGTTCTCAGACCTTCCACGTAGGTTGAGATAAGATCTCTTGTTCAGTGCTCACTGCTGCACTCATCAGGGTAGCTGGCCACAGACTTGTGGGGACTCTCCTGTGTCTGTCTCTCATTTCAGTACAGAAGCACTGGAATTACAGATTGGGACATCACATTCAGGTTTCACATGGGCATTGGGGATCCAAACTCAGGTCCTAATGCTGTACCACAGAGCCACATTCTGGGCCCCCAAATAAAGTGAACAGGAGAAACAAGCAGGTAAATTATAACGAAGCCTGTGCCACCAATATACACAATCCATTCCACAAGCATTAGCCTTTCTTTCTTCTCTCTCTCTTTCTTTCTTTCTTTCTTTCTTTCTTTCTTTCTTTCTTTCTTTCTTTCTTTCTTTCTTCTTCTTCTTCTTCTTCTTCTTCTTCTTCTTATTATTATTATTATTATTATTATTATTATAGCTGTTTAGCTTTGAAATCTCCAGGGAGATTGGCTCAAGTCTAGAAGACTTTGCTGCCCTGTTATACATCAGACTCAACTGGAAGGCTGGCCTCCTGCACCTGTGAGGCCAGCTGGTAGGGAAGAAAAAGAACTCTTCTGTTGGTACAGGAAGAAGAGTTGAGATCACCGAAATCTAGAGTAAAAATTAGGAGCCAGAGAGAAGGTGTACTGTTAAGAGCTCTGAGCTTTTGCTACTCTTTCAGCAGTATCAGGCACCTCCCAACTCCCTGTAGCTCCATTTCCATTTCCTGGTCAGCCAAGACTCTCTTCTTCTCTGTATACACACAGGCACACATGCACAAACACACACACACGTATACACACACACATACACACACACACACAAAAGCAACACATAATAAATCTTAGACATCTTCTGGGATAAAAATCAAAACGGTCTAAGACGCGTTAACGTTGGTAAAATGTATTCTCATTGGAATTCTTGTTGTTTTTCTTAACTCAAAGAATTTAATCGTAATTAACAGTTTTGTAAAATATCGAAATAAAGTTTTCGGACCTACCAGAGAGAGAGAGAAGGAGAGAGAGAGAGAAATTTCCTTGCAGAGAATAACACCAAGACTTAATTTACTTCAAAATAAAACTGGAAGAAAATCATAGTTATAAAACTGAAATTCCTTGATCTTTGAAGGTACCTAGAAAATTTCCAAAGACTTTACATAGTCAAAAATATAGTAGATCACTAATGATATATATAGATAAATATGTATAAATTTTATTTTATATGCATGAGTATTTTGCCTGGTTTAATGTCTATATACCAAATGTACACTGGGTGCTTGTAGAGGTCAAAGGAGGGCATTAGATTGCCTGAAACTGAAGTTATTGCAAGCACCATATATATTCGAGAAACCAAACCTGGGTCCTGTGCACAAAGAGTTCAAAGTACTCTGGACTGCTGAGTCATCACTCCAGCCCCACTAACTTAATATTTATCTTTTTGTTGCATAAATATTTATATTAATAGTGCAAAAGAAAAAAGTAGGTGATGTTACTGGGTCCTTGGTGTAAACTGAGTCACTAGCAGCAAACTTGGACCAGTACATATGGTATTTCTCACCACATGGCATTAATGAGAAAAAAATATGCTGGCTTAAATTTAGGATGCCCTTCAATTATATCTAGACTATTTGCTGTATTTTTGACTGTTGAGTAACTGTCTTCATGTTAAAAATGGTGAAGTGAGAAGCTCACAGAAAACAATCTTGCTGCCTTCAAATAAATATTATTGGTTTGGAGTAAGAAAGGCAGTGTGTAGAGCCCTGAGTTGAATGAACGAGCCTCTTTTCTCCTGGCTGGCTTTGTACTTGGAAGAATGACTGACAGACCGTGGCTATTCCCTTAGGTAGGCAGCATTTGAATGTGAACAAAATGAGCCTGTTGCTTCTCAAAAAACAGTAACAGATTTTATGCCAAAGACAAAATTCAGTCTTTCAGGCAAACAGTAGGATTTTGAAGACTTTTATTCGTCATTATGAACTTGTCAGTTCTCAATAACCAAAGACTCTTATAATAAGAACAACAGTTATTTAAGCTAGCATTTTTTGTTCAATTGTTTTTTGAGGCAAGGCCTTGCTGTATAGCCCTGGCTGCTCTGAAACATGCTGCATAGACCAGGCTGTCCTCAAATTTCTGATGTCCCTACTGCCTCTGCCTTTCACGTGCTGAAATTACAAGTGTGCACTACATACCTTGCCATAAGTGTGATTGTTGAAGTAGTATATTTTCAAGATATGCACAGTTGTGTGCTAGTATTTTATAATAATTAAAGTTTGATATGAAAGTATATATGTGAAAGAAGCATTCAAATGGATTTTAATACTACTAAAAGGTACTAAAGGTTTATTGATATTATTTTAGATCATGAATGTCAACTAATCTGTAGGAAACAATTTCCTGAGTTTTGGTTTGCTGCCAAAGAATATCTAATAATATGAAATCACGGAATAATTGGTATAAAGTGTTCAAGAAAGACTTCAAGTACTCCTCTGCTTGCTAGTATTCTTGTTAAGAATATTTTAGTGGCCAGGCAGTGGTGACACATGCCTTTAATCCCAACTCTTGGGAGAGAGAGACAGGTGGATCTCTGTGAGTTCAAGGCCAGCCTGTTGGAGAGAATGAGTTCCAGGACAGGCACCAAAGCTACATAGAAAAACTCTGTCTTGAAAAACAAAAACAAAGTAAAACAAAACAAAAAAGAATATTTTAGCTAAATATTCAACCAGAATACCGTATTGTAATAATTTAAATATAGAAGCAGATATGAGAATCTGTCTGTAATTAAACCAAGTCTCAAAGTGACTCAGTGGTAAAACATTTACCTAGCATGTATATTTCCTTGAGTTCAGTCCCAAGCACTGGAAGAGAAGGGAAGAAAGGAGAGTCTGTGGCACTCTTCCCTTAAATGATGGTGTGGGGGCAGAGAGCTGGCTCAGTGGTTAAGATACATCCTTACACTCCAGTTCCAGGGGTTTCAACACCTCTGCCCTCCACAGGCCCCCAAATTCACATGTGCACACACACACACACACACACACACACACACACACAGAGAGAGAGAGAGAGAGAGAGAGAGAGAGAGAGAGAGAGAGAGAGAGAGAGAGAGAGNAGAGAGAGAGAGAGAGAGAGAGAGAGAGAGAGAGGAGCACAATTTAAAATAGTAAAATTGTTTCTTAAAATGAAAAATGTTTATAGAAATATGTTAACTTGATGAGTATGTAAAAAGCACTTTTCATAAGCTAGTAACTAAAGTACCTCTAACTTTCTAATCTTAGTGCACCTTAAGGTGTTAAAAATGTTTTAAGATGGAAAAGCAAGAACCGCAGCTTTGAAATCCTGCGAGTGGATTGGTCCTCGTGACTAGGTGTGTGTCAGAAGCAGAGAGCAGCTTGGATACTTGTAGTTTTCTTCATACACAGTGTCTGTGCTTGATCAAAAATAACCAAAGAAATGGTGCACCCAAACAGTAGAAGAACATTGGCACAGAAACAGACCATGAAACTTAGGACACTTTAATTTAATCGATCTGATATTAATTGATATTAATTTAGTAAATCTGAGTTATGAAGTTATCAGATGCACATCTTTAAAATGTAAGATAATCATAATCAAGCAATCAAAGACAAGATAAAGACACCCAGGCAATGAAAGGTGTAGAGATGAGAAGTCCATTAACTGGAGTACAAGCCCCAGGCTCCTAAAGTGGCTCACAAAGATAGAGAGTGATAGAAAAGTGGCCAACACTGAGCTGAAGGCAGATGTGAGTAGATGACAGTAAAAGTTGAAAAAAATTATGAAAGTACGAGAGAGACATAAGAGATGGTGAAAGATTTGACGAGATGTGTTAAAACACCTACTGACATATATACTGGGATGCCGGGCAGAAGACTTACATAATTGAGTAACAGTTATATATACACGTGCTTCACTTGGAATATTTCAACACTGACAGTAGAATCAAACTTAAGATTAAAGAAAAAAATGTGACTACCACAGATAATAAAATTTACACTTAAACAGCAGTAAGCCTGTATGAAATGAAAGACAATGAGAAATTCTTAAAAACCATCTTAATATAAAAATATAAAAGGCTATCAGCTAATTTCTATATGACAGAAATTCTGTCTACATGACATTCTAGTGTAAAACACAGACGTCAGTGTGAAGGTAAGTGAAGGCACTCTCCATGGAGACAGAAGATGCTCGTCACCAGCAGGCACTCGCTAGAGGTAACACTCGTAAATCTTCTTCAAGCAGAAAGAAGAAATGAAAATGACAATTTAAACAAATGTGAAAATTGATAAGAACTGACTGTATGATAGAAATTGAGACAAATTTTGTATCAAAACATAAGCGGACACAATACATTTTCTGACAGAAATTAAATCAACAAAAAATAAGTAACAGACTAATTGCAGGATACCATTTATTTGAACTTTTAGGGGAAAAAACTACGTGCCATGAAAGAATTAACAATAGGAACTGACAAAACATTTTGATAATTTTGATAAGGCAAAAGTGTAATGGAGTGAAACTATTGTGTAATAACCAAATAATGAGCGAACAGGATACGATAGCCCTAAATGCTCACACCAGGAAAGGAAGAAGTGGCGTTGGAGTTCAGCAGGTAAAGCGTGATGCTCACACCAGGAAAGGAGGAAGTGGAGTGGAGCGAAGGCTCAGCAGGGAAAGCGTGGGCTGCTCTCTCAGAGGACCGAGTCCAGCGGCCAGCACCTATCTGGTGTTTCATAACTGCCTGGAACTCCATTTTGAGGGTGTCCCATCTTACACTATCTTCTGGTTCTTCTCGGCTCCCGGATGCATAAACATACAGACACATTAAATAAATGAATGAATAAATAAACAAATAAATAAAATTTTAAAATAGAAGACAAGATTTTAAAAAATCAATCACTCAAGCACTAATGTTGAGACGTTTATTTATTTTCTGTATTTTATGGTGTTGGAGATTAAATTCATAGCCTTATATACGGTCAGCAAGCGATATACCACGGAACTATTCCATCTCTAAGAAGCTGTATCAAAACAGTATCTGATTATCTCATACAGTTTGTCATTTTGATGCAAAACTAGCTGGCCCAAGAGAACACCATAAAGTATTACTGCGAAAACCTAAAGAACACCTAAGCAAGGGTAAAACCAGATCCCTAGATGGATTCCTCACATTGACCTCTAGATGCCCAAGGCAAAACCAAGGAGAATTGCAATACTTTTATTTTTCCAGAAAGTACTTTAGCTGATATTTAAATATACTGGGATGAACTTCACATATGTATCTACCCATGGAACCATGATGACGATAGAAGAAACGGGTGTTTTCATCGTCCCCAAAAGAACCTCTGTGCTTCTCTGTCGCTGTCCTCGTCCATCTCGTTGCTAGTCAGTCAGTGGACTATTATGTATCTGGCTTTACTTATTTTTGCCCGTGTCAATTTTTACACAGATGGGATCAACAGAAATTACTCTTGTGTGTTCTGAATTATCCATGAGATTTGTGCATTTAATACATACAGTAATGTGCTGTCCCCCATTCATTGCCGACTAGTATTGTGTTACAGGGATGGACTACAGCTGTCCACTAACATGCATTCAAGATTTGGATTATTTCCAACTTTGTATTATTGTTTTTAAATTCTTTTTTTTTGTTTTTTTTCCTTTTTTTTTTTTTTGAGACAGGGTTTCTCTGTGGCTTTTAGCTCTTGTAGACCAGGCTGGTCTTGAACTCACAAAGATCTGCCTGCCTCTGCCTCCCAAGTGCTGGGATTAAAGGCGTGCGCCACCACCGCCCGGCTAACAGTTTTTAAATTCTTGATGTACGAAGTACATCTGGGGTAAAGGATAAGTATTCTAACTTTTGTTTTGTTTTGTTTTGTTGAGACAGAATTCCTCTGTGTATCTCTGGCTATCCTGGAGCTCACTCCATAGAACACGCTGGCCTTGAACTCATAGAGATCCACCTCCTCTGTCTCCCTGAGTGCTGGGATTAAAGGCAAGCTCCACCACTGCCTGGCAGGTATTCTAACTTCTTAACCTCCATAATGGAGAAGTAAATTTATAATTTTAAAGCAACATAATCTCTGGTATTGTGTTGCAATGGCCTAAGCTGGCAGAGACAATTTTTGGTATATTATTTATTTACTACATTAAAAACTCATTTTCTTAGCTAGCTTTCATAGTGCACGCCTTCAATCCCATCACTCAGGAGGCAGAGGCAGGTGAATCTCTACAAATTCAAGCTTGCATGGGCCGCATAGCAAGTTCCAGATCAGCCAAGCTATAGTGAGATGGTGTCTCCAAGACTATCATTTTATTTAAGAGACCTATTATATTATAATGAATAACTTGAAGCAATCTGTTTTGGTTTAATACCTTAATTTAAACTGTGCAGTTCTACCTCTGCATTGCTCCTTTCCTTCTCTCCTTTCCCTTGGTATGTTTGTTTATCAGACAGGGTCTTTCCGTGTAGCTCTGGCTGTCTTGGAACTCGATATGTAGAAAAGATTGGCTTGGAACTTCCAGAGATCCACTTATTCCCACATTCAGCCCTCTCTCCCTTTTGCTGCTATTTTGACACTCAAATTCTGTCACTATGTATTACTAGCTTTTAAATCATAACTTGACTTTTGTAGTTTTAATGTGATCGATTTATAACAAAAATGTATATATGCTGCTTCTGTTATATTTACTATGTGGCTACCTTTACCACGGAAAAACCTTTCTCTTTATGGGGGGATTTAATTCACTTTCTACCACACCACCAGTTTAGCATCGAGGCTTCCCTTCAGAGCAGGGTGTGCTGGTGTATAACTTCAATGCAAGTGCGTGAAGAGTGAACCGGGAGGGCGGATCCAGGTGAACGTTATGAGTTCCAGCCTGAGCTACATGAGACCTTGTCTGAAAGACTTTCTCTTTGGTGTTTCATATAGGCCAGGTATTCTAGTGACAACTTCTCAATTGTTGTTTGCAGGGAGTGTCTCACTTTTTCCTTCATTATCTCTGTATGTGTATGTGTGTGCATGTACATGCAAGTATGTTTGCACATGTGAGGGGGCACAGACAGTGGAGGCCAGAGGTTGACATGGGTTGTGTTCTTCTCAATCACTCTCCAACTTATTTCGTGAGAAGCAATCTCCCACTGAACCTACATTGCACAGATTTGATCAGGCTGACTAGTCAGTGAATTCCAGGGATCTGCCTAGTTGGGCCTCTCGTCCTGGTACTAAAGATACTTCCATGCCCCTGGCTTTTTTGTGGATGTTAGGGATCCAAACCCAGGTCCTCGGGCTTGTACAGTAAGCACCTAAGCAACTGAACCATCTCCCAGCTTCGAATTTCTCCTTGAATCCAAAACTATCCTTGGAAGATAGTTTTGTTGGATAAAGATTTGTTTTCTGACATACTTCTCCAGCCTTCATTTCTTATTTTGAGAGATACCAATTTTAATTAACTAGAATATTGTAGATTCAGGCAGCTGAGTGACTTGGGGGTAAAGGTGCTTGCTCTCAAGCCTGACAATTTGATCCCCTGGATCTATGTGATGAAAGGTGAGAATAATCCAGTGAACTGTCCTCCAGCCTACACATGTGAGCCGTAGTATACATACATGTACATAGACACATTCACACACTCTCTAAAGGGAAGTTCTTTCCAATTAAAGCAGACTATGAATATATGTCATCTTTCTTAGAAGATTTCATTATTTTTTATGTGTGTGGATGTTTTGCCTACACACATGTGCACTACGTGTATTCCTGGTGCCTGTGGAGTCCAGGAAAGGATATTAGATCCTCTGGAACTGGAATTACAGACAGTTGAAGCCATTATGTGGGTGTTAGGAATCAAACCCAGGTCCCCTGGAAGAGCATCCAATGCTCTTACCCTCTGAGACACCTCTCCACCCCGTCTCATTTTTCAGTCTGAAGTTAGAAAATGGGAGGGCTGAAAAGATGGCATACTGCTTTTTCAGAAGACTCAGTTTGGTTCTCAGCACTTATGTATAGTGACTTTCAGCCACTGTAACTCCAGCTCCAGGAAATCTCACATTTTCTTCTTGATTCCATGGGCATCCGCACATGTTTGCACATCCTCACCCTGACACATATGTATATCTGAATATTGTAAAATGCAATAAAATTGTAAAGTTAGCAAAGCTGTTGATAAAACGTACAGTTTTCTCATAGTTTCTACCTGACTTGGGCCATTTAAAAAAGGACAACAGAGGCTAGAGACATGACTCGGTGTTTAAAAAAGATAACCAGCTAGAGACACAGCTCAGGGGTAAAAGAACTTGCTGTTCTTGCCAAGGACCTGGATTAGGTTTCTATCACCCATGTCAGGCAGATCACTGCTTGCAATTCCAGCAAAAAGATCCAAGTCCCTCTTTAGGCCTCCAAGGCACCCAAAACTCATGTACACATACCAAAAAACACAAACACACTGTAATGGTCACTCCTGTCTCTTTAAGAGACAAGCCACGCCCACTCCTCCCTTCACTGAAGCAGGCAGATCTTCCTTCCTGCTTGTAGCCTGAGTCTTTTCCTTTTCCATCTCCCTCTCAAAGAGGCAGCTTCTATCTCTCCCTTCCCTCCTCTCTGCCTCTCTCTCTGCTCTTCTCCCTTTCTCCCTCTTGCCCTCCATAATCCACTAAATAAATATGCAGCTTCACTCTGCATGGTGTGCCTGCCCAGGTCTCTGTCTCTCACCCACTGCTGCATGTCTCCCTGCCCAGGATCAGCCACCTTCAGAGACCTACAGCATGGTCTTCTGGCATGCACATCTATCTGTCTCTCCTCGTGGCCTGCTGCAGCCACTTGGGGGAACTGTGTTGTCCCTGCTTGGGACTGGCTGCTCTCAGGACCCGCTGTTTGCTGCCTGCCCACCATATGGCCTTCTGTCCATTGCTGCTGCTTGGGGATCTGCAGTGTTTCTGCCACTGCAGCCGCTGGGGATCTGCAGCATTTTTTGTTTTTTGTTTTTTTGGAGACAGGGTTTCTCTGTGGCTTTGGAGCCTGTCCTGGAACTAGCTCTTGTAGACCAGGCTGGCCTCGAACTCACAAAGATCCGCCTGCCTCTGCCTCCCGAGTGCTGGGATTAAAGGCGTGCGCCACCACCGCCCGGCAATCTGCAGCATTTTTAATTAATCAATTTCACACACACACATACACCCTTTTTCTTTCAAAACAAGAAATGGTAAAAACTGAAGCCCGAGATTTGTTTTAATGTTATTATTTATTTACTTCTTGTGTGTGTGTGTGTTTTTCTGTGTGTGCATGATTACATACATGTGGATGCTATTAAGTTATCTCTACAGTACCCATTTTTTGAATGTATAAAGCCTTCCATAAAATTAGTCTACAATATTTCTTGTATAAAAATAGGCTTAGAAGAGAGAATAATGGGTAATAACTATTGAAACATTCCTTAAATGTAATTTGGCCTCCATACCCCTTTAAACAACTCACTGTGAAATAAAATTTACTATTTCTAAAGGGAAGCCTCAACTTTTATTACAATTATTGCTCTACCATGAGCAACATGAACGTTAGTAAGCACATCATACATCTGTCTAGGGACCTGAGGCTGAGTTGAAGTCAGGGACTGTGTCACCTGAAGACAGGACTCTACCTGAGTGGATAGCTTCATTCTTCTTACAGTGGTCACAAGTGTCTCCAGATGTGTCGGGGACCAGCCACAATTCAAATACTTCTCACCAGAGTAAGGGCATGGGGATTTAGAAATAAAGAATATGAAGAAGCAAATGAAAAAAATAAAACAGAGGAACATGTAGGATAGTATCAGGATGGAATTCTCATGAGTACTGAAAAGTTGGCCAGGTTTAATTTACAACTGCTTAAAATACACTTGACCCCCAAAAGGGAGAGTAAGGCAAAAGACTACTTTAAGAAACTGATTAGTCTAACTATAAGTATGACAAACATAAACCGGGTGGTGGTGGTGCACGCCTTTAATCCCAGCACTCAGGAGGCAGAGGCAGGCGGATCTTTGTGAGTTCGAGACCAGCCTGGTCTACAAGAGCTAGTTCCAGCGCAGGGCTCCAAAGCCACAGAGAAACCCTGTCTCGAAAAACAAAACAAAACAAAACAAAAAAAAAACCATAGATGACTATTGATCTATAATTCTTAATACCTATATAACTTAAAGATTAAGACTGCACATTCGGTTAAACAATCTTTAAACAACTGTGCAACAAATGAGGACAATGAAGTATCTTGATCAAATGTATATCATAATATGATAAATAGTTCCTAAAATTGTATCAATATACAAAATGTCTTAAGCAGAGGTAGAAGCATGCATGCATAAAATATGAAACTATAACTTTGCCTAGGTAAACAAATATTATAGACAAAAATAGGAACATAGTCAATATAATTTGTATCGATATACAAGATTCTATACCAATGTAAATTTACTATAAATAATATCTCACAAGTATTCACTCTATTACTCACTATCCATTATTATTAGTTGTAGGAGGAAAGCCCGCTTGTTTGTCCCAGCTGCCCGGCTAGCTTAGCCCCGAAAATAACCACCCAGAAACTGTATTAATTAATTCACTGCTTGTCCCATTAGCTCTAGCTTCTTATTGGCTAACTCTTATATTAATTTAACCCATTTCTATTAATCTGTGTATCGCCATGTGGCAGTGGCTTACCAGGTAATATTCCCAGCATCTGTTTCTGGTGGCTCCATGGCGTCTCTCTGAATCTGTCTCCTTTCTTCCAGCATGCCATTTTGTTTTCCCCACCTACCTAAGTTCTACCCTATCAACAGGCCACGGCAGTTTCTTTATTCATTAACTAATGAAAGCAACACATAGACAGAAGGACCTCCCACACCATGCTGTTCTGGCCAGAACTCCAAATAGGAACCTCAGAAAAACCCTACCAAATATTCAGAGACAGCAATTATACCAGACAGCAATTTTGAAATTTAAACATCATTTTACTTTCACAGAATCTCATAGAAAGAACATCATTCCCATGACAGCTGGAAATAATTATATAAGACAATGTCCCTTCTCCCAACAAAGTTTGCCCTCAGGGTTAGAGACATCAATTAGGGATTGATTATAATTGGTATAGGGTTGGGGTTGGGGGAATTAAGCAGGCTCAGGGATCTCTTTGAAAAAAAAAGGGAAATTGGATGGGATAATAGATCAGTGTGAGCTTACTCACACTAATTGGTGTGGGAGGTCCTTCTGTCCATGTGTTACTTTCATTGGTTAATGAATAAAGCAACAACTTTGGCCTGTTGATAGGGCAGAACTTAGGTAGGCGGGGAAAACTAAATGGCATGCTGAGAAGAACAGGCAGGGAGACAGCATGGAACAGCCAGAGACAGACATGCTGAGTCTTAGCTGTTAGGCCACGACCTCATGGTGATACACGGATTAATAAAAATGAGTTATATTAAGACGTAAGAGTTAGCCAATAAGAAGATAGAGCTAATGGGCCAAGCAGTGATTTAATTAATACAGTTTCTATGTGATTATGTCGGTTCTGGGTGGTTGGGACAAACAAGTGGCCTCCTCCAACAATGTAAAAAAGTGTGCAATTTCATCTAACCAAGTTGGAACCATCTTGAGTAACTGGTACCCAAAACAAGTCTTGTAGTAGTGCTATCAACATCATGATGTCATATCAGCCAGGTGAAATCATTGTTGTAGGGCCCCATCTTCTTCCTGGAAACTTCAAAGATTACAAAAATTCAGTGTTCAGTGTGGAAAATGTAAACATTATTTATACAGACTATATTCAATGAAAGGTACAATAGAGACAAAAATAGGTATGAAGAAAAGTACATTTTTTTCAAATTCTTTCTTCTTTCTGTCCCATATCAGATGGCTCTTGACAAGAGACAGAAACTCTGATTTTTTTTTCTTTTAACAACATACTTGGATATGAGCCATTGTCCAACTCCAAAGCCAGCTTTGATTTTTAAGTGAGTCATGACTAATATTCTATTTATAGTTTATATTCAGAGAGTCTTACTCTCAGATGACCTGTACTCATAAGTCATAATTCTCTTTGCTTGCTGATCCTTCTTTGGATAATTATCTTTTCCTCTTCAGGCGTCTAGATGTCCAGGGGTCTCTTGATTTTTTTGAAGATGAGTATTTTCCAGTAAAGACAATAACAGAGCCCTGCCCCAGTCCTTGTGAGGTTTCCTTACCACTTGTATGGTTGTCACCTCTATGGATGAGCCGTCATTTCTCTTTATCAAGAGATTTCTCTTTTTCAAACTGAATTTTTATTAATTTTGATGGTATCCATAACATTTCTTCTCCTGTTGAAACAAGAGCAAAACATTTTCCCCAACGTAGCACATCTCCTAGTTTCCATTGTGAGGTCAACACATCCTTGAAATACACTGGCAGATTTAACTCAGAACACTTTTTTTCCTTTTATTTTTTTCTTGGTTTTTATTGAGCTCTACATTTTTCTCTGCTCCCCTCCCAGCTTTTCCCCTCCCCTTCAACCCTCTCCCAAGGTTTTCCTGCTCCCAACTTACTCAGTAGATCTTGTCTTTTTCTACTTCCCATGTAGATTAGATCCACGTATGTCTGATTCTGTTAGAATCCTCATTTTTGTCTAGGTTCCCTGGGATTGTGATTTGTGAGCTGGTTTTCTTTGTTTTATGTTTTAAAAAGACTTATGAGTGAGTACATGTGATAATTGTCTTTCTGGATCTGGGTTACCTCACTCAATATGATGTTTTCTAGCTCTATCCCTTTGCCTGCAAATTTCAAGGTGTTGTTATTTTTTTCTGCTGTGTAGTATTCCATTGTGTAAATGTACCACATTTTTCTTATCCATTCTTCAGTTGAGGGGCATTTAGGTTGTTTCTAGGTTGTGGCTATGACAAACAATGCTGCTATGAACATAGTTGAGCACATGACCTTGTGGTACAATTGAGCATCCTTTGGATATATACCCAAAAGAGGTAATACTGGGTCTTGAGGAAGGTTGTTTCCTTATTTTCTATAAATCACTACACTGACATCCAAAGGGGTTGTACCAGCTTGCATTCCTACCAGCAATGCAGAAGTGTTCCCTTTTCCTGGCAACCTCTCCAGCATAATTAGTCATCAGTGTTTTTGATCTTGGCCATTCTTACAGGTGTAATATGGAATCTCAGAGTTGTTTGATTTGCATTTCTCTGATGACGAAGGATGTTGAGCATTTCCTTAAGTGTCTTTCAGCCATTTTAGATTTCTCTGTTGAGATTTCTCTGTTTAGGTCTGTACTCCATTTAAATTTTTATTGGATTATTTGTTCTTTTGATGACCAATTTATTGAGTTATTTGTATATTTTGGAGATCAGATCTCTGTCTGATGTGGGATTGGTGAAGATCTTTTCCTATTATGTAAGCTATTGTTTTGTCTTGTTGACCATGTCCTTTGCTTTACAGAAGCTTTTCAGTTTCAGGAGGTCCCATTTATTGTTTCTCTCAGTGTCTATGCTACTGGGGTTATATTTAGGAAGTGGTCTTCTATGCTACTGTGTTCAAGTGTACTTCCCACTTTCTCTTCTATGAGGTTCAGTGTAGCTGGCTTTATGTTGAGGTCTTTGATCCATTTGGACTTGAGTTTTGTGCATGGTGATAGATATGGGCCTATTTTCATTCTTTTACATGTTATGCCAGCACCATTTGTTAAATATACTTTCTTTTTTTCCAATTGATATTTTTTGCTTCTTTGTCAAAAATCAGGTGTTCAAAAGTGTGTGCATTAATATCCGGGTCTTCGACTCCATTCCATTGGTCCTCCTGTCTGTTTTTATGCCAATGGCAGGCTGTTTTCAATACTGTAGTTCTGTAGTAGAGTTTGAAGTCAGGGATTGTGATACCTGCAGAAGTTCTTTTATTGTACAGGATTGTTTTGGCTATCCTGGGTATTCTGCTTTCCCATATGAAGTTGAGTACCATTCTTTTGAGGACTGTGAAGATTTTTGCTGGGATATTGCTGGGCATTGCATTGAATTTGTTGATTGTTTTTGGTAAGATTGCATTTTTACTATGTTAATTCTACCTACCCAAGAGCATGGGAGATCTTTCCATTTTCTGGTGTCTTCTTCAATTTCTTTCTTCAAAGATTTAAAGTTCTTGTCATACAGGTCTTTCACTTGTTTGGTCAGAGTTACTCTGAGATATTTTATGCTATTTGTGGCTATTGTGAAGGGTGATATTTCTCTGATTTCTTTCTCAGCCCATTTATTATCTATGTACAGGAGGGCTACTGATTTTATTGAGTTAATCTTGTATCTTGCTACATTACTGAAAGTGGTAGAATTTGGGGGTCGCTTATATAAACTATCATATCATCAGCAAATACTGAGAGTTTGGCTTCTTCTTTTCCAATTTGTATTGCCTTGCTCTCCTTTGGTTGTCTTATTGCTCTAGCTAGGACCTCAAGAACTATATTGAATAGATATGGAGAGAGTCAACAAACTTGTATTTTTCCTGATTTCAGTGGGATCACTGGGAGTTCTCCCCATTTAGTTTGATGTTGGCTGTTGGCTTGCTGTATATTGCCTTAATTATGTTTCGGTATGTTCTTTGTATCCCTGTTCTCTCCAAGACCTTTATCATAAAGGGATGTTGTATTTTGTCCAAAGCTTTTTTTCTTTTTTTGGCATCTAACGAGATGATCATGTGGTTTTTATTTTTCAGTTTGTTTATATGGTGGATTACGTTGACAGACTTTTCATTTATTGAACCATATCTGCGTCTCTGGGATGAAGCCGACTTGATCATGGTAGATGATGCTTCTGATATGATCTTATATCCAATTTTCCAGTATTTTGTTTAGTATTTTTGCATCAATGTTCATGAGTGAGATTGGTGTGTAATTCTCTTTCTTAGAAATGTTTTTCTGTAATTTGGGGTATCAGGGTAATTGTAGTCTCATAAAAAGAGTTTGGCAAGGGCTGGAGAGATGGCTTACAGGTTAAGAGCCTGCTCTTCCAAAAGTCCTGAGTTCAATTCCCAGCAACTACATGGTGGCTCACAACCATTAGTGATGGGATCTGGTGCCCTCTTCTGGCCTGCAGGCACACACACACAGAGAATACTGTATACATAATAAATAAATAAATAAATAAATATTTTAAAAAAGAGTTTGACAATGTTTCTTCTGTTTCTATTGTGTGGAAGAATTTGAGGAGTATTGGTATTAGTTCTTTGAAAATCTTGTAGAATTCTGAGCTGAATCCATCTGGTCCTGGGCTTTTTGTTGTTGTTGTTGTTTGGGGTACTTTCGATGACTGTTTCTATTTCTTCAGCAGTTAAAGGTTTGTTTAATTTGCTTATCTGGTCTTGATTTAATTTTGGTATCAGATATTTTTCCAGAAAGTTGTCCATTTTCTTGAAATTTTCCAATTTTGTGGAGTACAGGTTTTCAAAATATGACCTGGTGATTCTCTGTATTTCATCCATGTCTGTTGTTAGGTCCCCCTTTTCATTTCTGATTTTGTTAATTTGGATATTCTCTCTCTGTCTTTTGGTTAGTTTGGATAAAGGTTTGTCTATTTTGTTGGTTTTCTGGAAAAACCAATTCTTTGTCTTATTGATTCTTTGTATTGTTTTCTTTGTTTCTACATTGTTGATTTTAGCTCTCAATTTGATTATTTCCTGCCATCTAGTTCTCTTGGGTTCATTTGCTTCTTTGTGTTTTAACGTTTTCAAATGTTCTGTTAATTCACTAGTGTAGGATTTTTCCAGCTTCTTTATGTAGGCATTTAGTGTTATGAACTTTCCTCTTAACGCTGCTTTCATTGTGTCCCACAAATTTGAGTATGTGTGGTCATTTTCATTGCATTCTAGGAAGTCTTTAATTTCTTCCGTTATTTCTTCCTTGACCCATTGATGATTCAGGTGAGCACTGTTTGATCCTTTGCTTAGTTAATTTAATTGCCAGGTAATCGATGGGAGACCTTTTTGAAATGCCTTATATCAACAAATCTCTCTCCTTTCATCAATGCATACATACAAATCCACACACTAGCACACACACACACACACACACACACATCCTTGTTGGCATCATTTCAATGTCTCATAAGACTAAAGCTCTGAGCAGGGCAGTGGTGGCACATACCTTCATTCCTAGCACTTGGGAGGTAGAGGCAGGTGGATGTCTGTGAGCTTGAGGCCAGCCTGGTCTACAAAGCAAGTTTCAGAACAACCAGGACTATTCAGAGAAACCCTGTCTCAAAAAAAAAATACACAAGCAAAAAGGTTAAAGCTCTGTCTTTGTTTTAAGTGCCTCCTTCGTCCAAGCTCTTGTGGTCAAATAAAAGTGAAAGATTTGAGTTTCTGCAGGTCTTACCTGGCCGCATATATGCAACTCTGAATATGCACTTGATCTTCTAGATGTTTAGGAGTAAGATTTTTTTTAATAATTCATTTTATTTTATGTGCATTGTTGTCAGGCCCCTGGAATTGGAGTTACACACAGTAGTAAGCTGCCAAGTGGGTGCTGAGACCTCTTCCTCTGGAAGAGCAGCCAGTGCTCCTACGTGCTGAGCCATCTCTCTAGGCTGGAATATGACTGTTTAGAAACATTTATTCACTTAACTACTGTGATGGTGAAGCGAATGTGGGGGTAGGAGGACAACTTGTGTGGGTCAGTTCTCTCCTGCCACAGCATGGGTCCTGGAGATCCCACTCAGATTGCTAGGCTTGGTGGCAAGTACCTTTAACTGAGGGAGCATTTGCTCGCCTGATTTGTTTTCTTTTTTTTTTTCTTAAACATTTTAGTTACCATATAAACAAATGGATTTCATTGTGACACTCTCATACCTATGTATCATCAGATTGCTCTTATTTACACCTCCTCTTGTATCCTCTCTCTTGTTGATTTCCTCCCTCCTCCCAGAGTACTTTCTTCTGTTTAGGGGCCATATATACCCCATTATCCCGTCAGAGCATTGTGAAGCAAGGCCCTTACATACAACTCATTTTTCACCGTTCACTTTAACTTTATTGATCAGCTTGAATGGTAACTTCATCTCAGAAAGATGTAATATAAAATTGACCTAAAAAGCATTTTAGGTAAGAGTTTTCTATTGAGTATACTCTTAGGCCAAATAAAGATGTCTAATTAGTGTAGATTTTCCTGGTCATTACCTCCCAGGTCAAATAGTTAGAGATTTCCGGGGTTGGAGATTTGGGTTCATTATGTAAATTCCAAGCTGCTTCTAGTCTCTCCAGGAATTGGTGCAGTGTAGATTTATAGGGTCATCATGGCCATTAGTCTGTGATTTTCAGAAATACCATGGAGCCTTAGAAATGTGATGGAATATGACAAATTGAAAAGTCACAATGTCTAATCTTAATAACATCCAACTATTGTTTTGAGCACAAATTTTTGCAATTTGAATTCCTAATTTTGAATTTCTAAATTTTGAATTTCTAAAAACTAACTGACTTCCCCCCAGTTTTCTTGCTTCTTTTATGGAGGATCAGATTTTTTGACATGGAGTCCTGACTTCACCACTTAGGATAATTTTCTCCTAATTTTTATCTTATAATTGAAGTGTTTAGACTATTTACACTTAGTGTAATTCCTTACTTTTTGTCTCATTTACTAAAATCTCTTCTCCTCTCATTAACTATACCCTTCCCATTTCTCTGTCTCTCATTCGACATTGAATCCATGATCTTATGTGTGCGAACTGACCTACATACCCAAGTCAGTTTTCAGTGGAGTTATTTAAATATTTTAAATATTCTATCTTCTTTTTTGACATAATAGCTACAATTGGCTTTAAAAATCTTTCTTTCGTGTTCGTGCTAAGGAGTATGATTTTGGATATTTTTGTACCATAGGAAGTAAAAATTATCTTTGTAGGACTGCTAGAGAAGGCTCTATGATTATGAGTGCTTACTCTTCTTCCAGAGGAACCATGGTAGGGCCCTAGCATCCTAACGCCTGCAGCCCTAACTCTGGGTGAATCATCCTCTTCTGGCCTCTGAAGGCAACCGCATTGACATACACAGTTCCACAGAAAGACACAAAAGAAAAATAATGAAAAACATCTTAAAATAGTTTTGTAATGATACTATGGTCCTATGTTTTATTTTTTGTTTGTTGCTTTCAGAAATTCATTTGATTTTATAAGTACAAAGTGAATGTTCCAGAGGCACAAGACATCTGGGATCTCTCTGGCATCTAATGGACTGTTTCTGAGTTTCAATAGTTCATGAGTACATATTAAGAACTAAAACCCATGTAAGCAAAGGGTCTTGGAGCACACAATGCGCTGTTAAGAGTATAATGTAGGAGCCGGGCGGTGGTGGCACACGCCTTTAATCCCAGCACTCGGGAGGCAGAGGCAGGCGGATCTCTGTGAGTTCGAGGCCAGCCTGGTCTTACAAGAGCTAGTTCCGGGACAGGCTCCAAAAAGCTACGGAGAAACCCTGTTTTTCAAAAGAATGTTACAATAATTTTTCCCATCCATTACACTGGTTTTACCACGGACTTTTTATTTCATCTAATTAGTGTGTGTGTGTGTGTGTGTGTGTGTGTGTGTGTGTGCGCGCGCACGCGGATGCGCGTGCATGCATGCGAGAGGAGGGTGATATGTTTTCCTGCCGTGGTGTACATTTGGAGGTTAGAGGAACCACGTGGCTGTAGTTGCTGCTCTTCTGCTTGCTGGGCTTGGAACATGGTCCCCTGGTTCAAATACATTTTCACCAGTTTCCTTTACTGCTTAAGTTTTTCCTCAATTCCTTTTTACAAGTTGGAATAGGAACTGTGGGGAATCTTGCCCTGGGATCACAACTCCTTTTAGTCCATTTAGCCTCAGGCTTTCCTTCATTTTCCTTGAGCACTGGATTTAGCTCCATTATGCTTCCTGGTGCTCCTTTTCTCTTCAATTGTACATTTTATATCTTTCCTTGCTTGGCTTGCCCCTTTTCTTTAAGATCTACAAAAGAATGAGCACTAATAACCACATGACAAAGTCAATACTAAACTGTCTTGGAATTTCCTCTATAAATGCAATAATCAAAAATTCTTCATTTAGCCTGAGGCAGATGTTTTTGGTCAGAAAGCAGCCACATTCTTCACCAAGTATCACGTGCAATGTCTCTAGCCCCCTCACTAATAGTCTTCTCTTCTGAAACCTCGAGCCAGGGGGTCGTCAGCATTGTGCTCAGCACCGCCATTGCCTAGCTTAAAAAATACTTTCTAAAACACTAACTCTTAATATAGACCTGATTTAGTTCATTCTCAATGAATTCACTGTTTGACAACATAAGAAAAGGTGAAAATGTCCCAAGGAGGCTTTGTTAGAATCTACTTTGAATGAAAATTTCTGGATTATAGAACTTTTTTTTTTTTGACCGAGAACTGAGAAAAGTGGTTTGTTCTGACTAGAATAATGATTGTGCACAAAGATGTATGCTGTTCTTTTTATTGTTTTGAAATCTCTGGAAGCCACCACTCGGATTGACTCATCAAATGCCGCAGAGACTGAGCAGAAATGTTTGGGAGGCTAGCCCCTGAGGGGTCTTGCTCTGAGTACAATTTCTAAGAACTGACTTGGGTTCTGCCTTTGCGGTATGTCCTAAAACTGATGGGAGCGCAGGGCCTAGGAGAGCAGCACGTTTTGTAGTAGAGATGCTCTATTAATTAGAAAACATTAAGTCTTCAAGAAATTCTCCTATGCAAACAGAGTTATCTCTGACGTCTGCATGTACAGGATCTATTTTAGGGAGACTAAAACAATTTTTAATCCCATGATTTTTGTTTCACTAAATATTGAACATATTCTAGGAAAACTTCATTTAGTCAGTCCGATGAAACATATGTAAAGGGTACAAACAGATCTGCATGGAAATTAGACAGCGAAACATTTGGAAGCCAACACGAAGTTTCCTATGATATGGGGTCAGTCCTAGCTCTACTTTTTCATTTCTGTCTGCATCTGTTTGTGTGAATAATCAGGAATTAATTATTCATGCTGATAGCTTCCTCTCTCTGATCCATTCTCCATGTGTTAGAATTACACTGCACATCTTCTTCTCTCAGCTCCACGGCCTGAACTTTAGTGCATGGGCAGATGCAGCGGGCCTGCTGTTTCTCTTTGGGAAGATGGCTAGTCCAGGGCACCTTTTCCCAGCCCTCCAGGCCCTTCTATTGCTCAGGCGGACTTCCCAGCTTCGCTGCCCCAGGATTTCTTGTAGAAGTAATGGTGGAGATAAGAGTGTGTGCAAGACCAGTATCCTCTAGGTCAGGCCCTCTCCAGGCCTCCACCTCTCTCTCTAGGAATTCTCTACTTTTCCAGGGAAAGCTGACTGATTGGGTTTGTACCAAGGAAGTCTGAAGATGAAGTAATGTGTCCTCTATAGTGCCCTTTTGCATTTTCGCCAATGCTTTCCAACACTGTAGTGCAGAGGAACCTATAGAAAACACTTCAGTGTCAATCAGACAACACCCGGCACTAGGGCTCTCTTCTGCATAGGGCCTCATCCCACTGCTCCAAACACTGGAAGACTTGTAACCTATGGTGTACATAGGTATCTGTCTGAGTCCTCCCTGGGATGTGAGGACTTTTCAAACATATTTGATTTTTTTTTTAAAACTGGAATGTAGAAATTCAGACAAGTGTTGGTTGGTATGCCTGTAGGATTTCCTTGCTAGCTGTTAAGTGGACACAAGGTGTGGGGGGGACAACAGGATGTTTTCACATTCACTTTTCCCTCTGAAATACCGTTCCTAATACTAAGGCATTGTTGGTAAATCAAATGTGCACATCCATGCCAAGCATTGGCCACACAGTTATCAGTGGACAATAACTGGTTACCATTCAGCTTTGAAGAATATTTTCAGTTCCATGGGATTCCATGAATCCACTTGTATCATAGCGCTTTTCTTAGGATAGTGAAAGGCAACGAGTTAATTCCCAACAGTTACCATTGGACCGGAGGGAGAAGGCGCCATCCTTTATTCTTAGAATGGCCTATCTTAATCCTCGTGTGCGGGTGTGTGTTTGTGTGTATGTATGTAATGTTTCAAATGCACGGAGTGGGTGGGGTAAGGGAACACACGTCGCGGGTGTAGGGGGTGCAGAATAAAACTTGTTCTTTCCTTCCACCATGTTGGTCCCAGTTTGTATTCAGGATGTCAGGCCTGACTTCAAGCACCTTTACCGACTGAGCCATCTAAGAGCCTAATCTTCACCCTTTAGAGCTTAGTCACACGAATGACACGCCGAACGGCTGAATGAATTAAAATGACCTGTGAATTTTTTGGAAATAACAAACATTAAAAAATACGTTTGTTCTAAATAATAATTTAGGCACGAATTCTGGAGCATCACAGATGAGTAACACAACATATTAACCTTCCTTTTGTGCGATTGGGAAGTCTAAATTTGCAGAATTAATCTGCAGCAGCGTGTTCCTTTATTAATTTGCAGCTGTTGGTTTTAGCCCTCTCTTACTGACTTGAAGCCTGGCAGCTTGGGCCTAATTAACAAGCACTAAGTATTTAACTGGAAAAGAGTGTGCCTTTTCATAGCTTCCTTTCAAAGGCCTTAAGTCAGATCAAGAGATCCACAAGTGTGGGAGGGGTTTGTCCCGAAGTAAGCTGCGGGGCGGGCTCCTTTCAACTGTCGGGCTAGACTTTGCGAGCTCGCGAGCGACTCCGGGGTGCGCACGTGGAGCGCAGGGAGCCATTTAAACCAGCGAATCCGCGTTCTCGCTGCCGACCCGGCAGTCCCTTTTCGTCTCGGCGGCGGCCCAGGCGACTCTGGGCAGCCGCCTCTTCCCCGAAGGGTCGCGAGCACAGTTGGGGACAGTTTGGCGGGCGGGACCCGCGTTTCCTGTGACAGTGCTGCCGGGCCGCTCCCTCCCGCGGCGGCGGGACCATTTCCTGAGCGTCCGGGCGGAGGCGGCCGGCGCGGCGCTACCATCAGCGCGCGGGCGCGGGGGTGACACCCGACAGCGGGCAAGGACAGGCGGGCGGGCGGCGGCGGCGGGGCGCGGGGCTCGAGCCGCCCTGGCCTCGACGAGCTTTTTAGACGCCTTGCTGGGAGCTGCGGCTCCGCGCCGAACCGGGCTCGGCTGGCGAGGCGCGCGGCCCCGGAGCCTCGTCCCCCTCGGCGCGCGCTGAGGTGGGCCTGGCCGGGAGGCGGGCGTCGGGCCCCCAGCTCCGCGGCCCCCGGAGCGCTCCGGACTCGCCGGTCGCGGGCTCGGTGGCAACATGTCCGTGGCGTTCGCAGCCCCGAGGCAGCGGGGCAAGGGGGAGATCACGCCCGCCGCCATCCAGAAGGTGAGCTCGGGGAGGCGCCGGAGCGCGGGCCGAGACGGGTTGGCGTGGTATGGGGGGGGAGCGGCCCGGCGGTGGTGAGGGCGGGCGCCGGGAAGCCGGTAGAACCCTTTGGCGCCTGCTCTGCCCGCACAAAAGCGCCGGCAACCGCCGCCGGATTTCCCCGCGGAGCGCGAGTGCTCGGCGGGGCGGCGCGGGGCCGGGAGTGGGGCGGCCCGCGAGAGTCTGCCGTCGCCCCGCCCCGCCGGGACCCCACTCCCGGAAGCCGGAGCCTGGAGTGTTGCGCCGCAAACTCCTCGGAGTTGAGGCCCTCTCGGGAGAACTTGGGAACCTTCCGCAGATTCTCGGGGCAGGCGAGGAAGGAGCCTGTGGGCACGGGGGCTCCCCAGAGGAGCACCCGGGATCCGATCCCCTCTGTTCCCGATAGATGCGCCTGAGCGCAGGCCAGGCGCTGGGTTTCGGGAGGGCGAGCCTACTCCTCGCCGGCCAACTGCGGCTGTCTACACCGATGGGCGGGCGGTTTGCATTAAGTCAGGGTAGAAAGGGCTGGGAGCTGCGCCCTCAGAGGACAGTGCCACCCCAGTCGCCGCTCGGGGACTGCCAACTGGGGACACAAAGGTTCTTTATTATCCTCTGAGCCTGTGTCTAAGAGCAAGGCACTATTCTAGATCTCAGCGTGCTAGACTTTGAAAAGTCGCTTGTCAAGTTTAGCAGTTTGCCCTGAGTATGTCCATCTTGTCCCCCGCCCTGGAGCAAGGTTGAGAGAAAGTCAACTTGTAGTACCAATCGGAGCACCCTTGCAGACCTTTGCGTTAGTGGCCATCGGTTTCTGTTTACTGTCAGGGTCTTCATACTGTGGAGTTTATCATTTGCCCAACTGTTGCTTTATATTCTTTGAAGAAACCCGCCTGGCAGTGCCTGGAAACGCAGTTTCTTTCTCTGGTGGTAGTCTGGTGAATAGCTTCCCTTACACACGTGCAGGAAGCATGTTTTTGGCGGAATTTGCGCTTTCCCTTTGAGCTCTAGAAAAAGTCTGGCGCTTTCTTTTTCTCAGTAGAGTTCTTTCTTACATGTTTGATTAATTGTTTATCATGAGTGAGTGATCTAGAAGGTGCTAACTAGTCATTTTTCAAAAATTCTCGATAAGAAGAGGAAAATGGCTTAAGACTTTATAGTGTGTGTGTGTATCATGTGTATGCGGTGCGGTGCCTGGGGATATCAGAAGAAACACCAGATTCCCTGGAACCAGAGTTAATAGCCTGTTGTGAGTTACATTGCGGGTGCTGGCATCCAAACCCAGGTCTTCAGCAAGAGCATTAAGTACTCTTGTCTTCTGGGCCCGTCTCTTCAGCCCTCAAAAGTGTATTCCAGTGTAAGTTTTGTTTGCAGTGTCAGACATTGCTATTAGACTAGAGACAGGTATGTGGATGGGATTGTTTAACGTGTTATGCGTTCCTTGGTTTGAGTATTGAATTGATGGCACTCGGGAGGCAGAAGCAGACAGATCTCCGAATTTGAGACCAGCCTGGTCTACACAGTGAGTTCCAGGACAGCCAGAACTACACAGAGAAACCCTGTCTCGAAAAACCAAAACAAACAAACAAACAAAAAACAACAAAAAAAATCTCTTGGTATCTAGTGATCATATTTAAAAAGCACACCTTAGAGAAGTGTTTGCCCTCAGTAATCAATGACTATGATAAATGTGTAGAACTATCAGTTAATGGTAATGGGATCCTTGTTTTAATTAACAATGACGTTAAATGATTGAGATGGTTGTTTTGGTGTTGTCGCCTGGATATTTACTGAATCGGGAAAGGTGGGTTCAGGATCAGCATTACCCCGATGCTGTCGCTCTTACAGACCTAGGTGGGGTACTACGGACAGCGTCCTGGTGCTTTGTTTAGTACCATTAGTATAGATGAACTATTTAACCCTCAGAGTCAGAGTTGCTTAGATATTATCAGATGATAAAATGATAATTTTTGTATCTTACGTTTTTGAGATACCTCATTTTATATTGTAATCTAAAATTCTATTAAATACTGTAAATGTATAGCGATTGTTAGGCTATGTGTTGTTTTAGAGAATCACAAATCTATACAGTTAGAAAAGAAGGTAGCCTGTTACTTCAAGTTTATTTCAGTCTGGGTAAGGACTGATCTTTTTCCTTCATAGTGCAGACTGTTAGAATGCTCCAAAACCAACTGGGACTCAACTTTCAGCTAGTTGAAACTATAGTTACAGGTAGCCTAGGTGGTAATTAAATGTATTAAAAAGCAAAAACAAAGCAGTGGGACTTGAAGGATGGTTCAGTGGGGTTCAAGGAGTTGTCCTCTAATCTCACGTGCACATTGGCACTCGGAGGTGTGTGTGTGTGTGCGTGCGTGCGTGCGTGCGTGCGTGTGTGCTTGTGCATGCAGTGAGAGAGTGTGAGCTCACACTCACTAGTGCTAAATAAAATAAGCCAAAAGAAACATTGCTTTTCCCTTCTGGGTTTCAAGAAGGAGAGATATTGGAATAGGTATTAAACATAATTGATTAAATGTAATATCATTTCAAATATACAAAGTAAAGTTTTTTTTTGTGTGTTACTAGTTATAATCTATATTAACAGAAGACCCCAGAAGGTTCAGTTTCCATGTAGATATGACATTTCTAGAAGAATAGGTTATAAAAATCAGTTGTTGCAGAATTATCCATATGAATCATGTATAGTATATTTTATAAGTGATTTATACATTTTAACAGTAATGGAAAATTTTAACTAAGTTAATTCAGTCTCATGATTTTTACTTTTTATTTTTGTTTGTTTATATATTATCTATCTATCTATCTATCTATCTATCTATCTATCTATCTATCTATCTATGGATTTTTTGAGACAGGGTTTCTCTGTAGCTTGGTTGTCCTGGAACTTGCTCTTGTAGACCAGGCTGGTTTACAAGACTCACAGAGTCTTGTATTCAAACTCACAGAGATCCTCCTGCCTTTGCCTCCCAAGTGCTGGGATTAAAGGTGTGCGCCACCACTTTCCAGCCAATTTCACAATTTTTATTTCTGTGGACTTTAATAGCAGCAGGTAGAAACAGTGGCAGTAATTCTCCGAGGGTGTTGTTTTCCTCGTCCACTGGATGATTTTGGAATCTGTACATTTGTGGCTGTGAAGTGCCTCTGTAGTAAACTGTCTTTCCTCTTCAGACGTCTTAGTTTTTCATTTTACTTGATGCGTGCTAGATTAACAATAAACTTTTTCTTGTTTGTGTTTCAGATGCTGGATGAAAATAACCATCTTATTCAGTGTATAATGGACTATCAGAATAAGGGGAAGGCGTCAGAGTGCTCTCAGTAAGACCCACGAGAAGCTCCTTGTGTCCGAGCGCTGTTGTTACTCTCCTGTAGAACAGCACTTTTAAACTGTACTTGTGGTTGTGCCTTGAGAAAATGTTCATCTCCGCAAAGGGAAACATGTTTATTGGCCGTCACTGGGAATCTTTGGTTTTTTTTTTT
>JAQHUG010000147.1:3565150-3595426 GCA_028555095.1 Dicrostonyx torquatus
AAAATATTAGCCTGGTGGTGGTGGCACAGGCCTTTAATCCCAGCACTCAGGAGGCAGAGGCAGGGTAGATCTGAGTTCAAGACCAGCCTAGTCAACAGCAAGTTTCAGGATAGCCAGAATTACACAGAGAAACCCTGTCTCAAAAAACAAAACAAGAAAGAAAAGAAAAAGTAAAGTTTTCATGTATGTACTGTATTTAGTTACTTCTGTGGATCCTGAGGTCCTAGAGACTAATTGTCATTTTCAAGGACCAAACTTTATTTTAAAGTGGTCTGTCTGAGGTCAGTGGTAGACCCTCTTAGACTCAGATGGGAAGCTGGGCATAGCCAAGAATCCCAGCACCTTCAAGGCTGAGGCAGGCAAAACCCAAAAGCAGATCCAAAGAAGATCTGATGTAGTCGCCTCTATTGTCAGCATTCGGAGCAGCAGTGCCCAGCAGATGCATGTAAACACAAGCCATAGCTTCTAGTGATGCCATAAACAAAGAAGTGGCTTGGCTGTGCTTTACTTGGCTCATTATTTATAAAATGCTGTCACCTTGATATGTGACTTCTATATGGCATTGAGCGTTAGCACGCCCTTTCCATCCCGAGTTGTGTGTAGTGTTTTGGATTAGAACCAAATGTGTCCTGTCACCATGTCCAGTGACTGCTGCTCTGGAGAGGATTTCACTCTGCTGTATTTTAGGGCCCATCCTTTCCTAGAGGTCTCATTGACCTGCTCTTGGGAGATAGACCCAGCAACCAATTGATGTGCTTTTCCATCTTCATTGGGCTCTTGCCCTCCAGTGATTCACATGACCTCTGAATTCTAAGTCTCTCTTTACCTTTGTTTAAATTATTTTTAAAATAAAAATCTCTTGTTCACTCTTATAAAAATTTGGTAATTACCTCATAATTCTCATTATCTTATTTGCTTCTTTCTGTTTTTATATCAATACAAAGATAGATTGCGATATCCTAGTGTTTATAGAAGCAATCTTTTTCCTCTTTCTTGTTAAGGCAGGATCAAGTTTAGACTCTTGTTTCTGTTTGGCTTATTCAGTTTCTCTGACTTATCCAGTCCAGACTGCAGTTCTGGAGTGGATTACTAGATCAGAGCATGCCGATTTTTCCAGTACTAGAGTGCAGTTCTGGAGTGGATTACTAGATCAGAGCATGCCGATTTGTCCAGTACTAGACTGCCAAAAATGTCCTTACTTTATTTCATCCCTGTCCTGTGTTCACCTACCAGTCAGCAGTGGATATGGCCATCTTTTACACAATTCTGTACATCTGATTGGTTAAAAAAAATACCAGTTTTTAAACAAATGCTCCTTTGAAAGCACTTTTTGCTTAATGAAAAAGACTCAATGATAGTACTAGCCATTATGGTATGTCCTTTACTGACATTTTTCAGAGGGTAACAGATTAGCCCAGTTCTTTATTAATAGACATTTGAGAATCATTGCATGTTTTTCCTAACGTTGCCATGTATTCCTACATTGCCCGAGTATAGATTATGAAGTGACTAGTGCAGTACTGTCATCTTAGTGTCTCCAGGTTCGTCAGTTGTCCCTCGTGGGTCACGTTTGCATTCAGTGGGTCCAGTATACTTGTGGTGTACTTGAATCTGCTGCTGATGTTGCGGAATGCGGTTGTTCTGTGGGCTGCTCCTCCTTTAAGACCCAGTTTGTCTCTGCATAATGAAGTTCACACTGTGCCCTATGGCTCTGGTGTCACAGTTGTGAGGTGATGTCCTTCTGACTGCATCCTCTCTAGTGGAGAGCAGCAGCTTGGTCAGTACTGTAGTAGCTTGGACCTGCTTCCCTAAGCTGGCACCTGCTATTTTCTCCACCAGAGTTAATATTTTGTCTTTGTAGTTCATCTGAGAAACACAAGGCCTTGAAACACATACCTGCCTTTGCTCATTATCCTCACTGGTTTTTGCCTACAATGGTTGTTACTATTGTCGTTGTCAAATGATGACCAGATTTATCACTGTGAAGAAGTCATCTTTCACCCCTTCCCTCCACTTGTTATTTCAGGTCTTCATATGTAAATGGATTTGTACATTCCTACTGTATTCACTACCTAGTACTTTGCTTTTTTTTTCTTGGTTTGTTCTACATCTGACTATTGGGAGCTTTTCTGTCTGGCTTCTTGACATCTCTCTATTATTTCCTCTCTCCGTCCCTCCCTCCCTTCTTTTCCTCATTTATTGAGACAGGGTTTCACTCTGTAGACCATGTTGGCCTCAAACTCACAGAGACCCGCCTGCCTCTGCCTCCTTATACTGGGATTAAAGACACGTGCCGCCACCACCTTGCCTCGCTCTAATTTTTTGAGCATTTTATTTTTTTGTACTATGAAATGTTTTAGTCTTACCTTGTATTTCTTTTTGTACAAATCTGGAAGCGTCCATTTCTCTTAGGACCAGATTGGTGGTGGTTTTGTTTGTTTAAGTATATAGGCTGAAATATAGAAACTGTATCGTTTTTATCAGAGTATATTGTTTTCTAATGACTTTCACATTTTGCATTTTGTATTTTGTATGACCATTTTCATCTATATATTTTTTTTCTTCAATAAATTTTGTCAGTATATATTTGAAATTTTATTTTTAAAAAGCAGTGGGCCTGTTTCTGTGGTTTTGCTGTGGATGATGTTCAGTTGTGAGATTACCCTGAAGCCAGGCAAGGGGACACTTACTGGAGTGACTTCTCTCACCTAACGCATTTAGGAACCTGGTAGAGCAGAAGGATTTTAGGGTGTAGGACAGGTTTTGTTTTCATGTATGACCAATGTTAGAGATAGCGAGGTATTCCCAGCTAGAACTGAGTCATTGTGGTCCATACTGTTTTGTTTGTATTAGAAGCTTTGTCATCTATGTGTGTATGAAGATGAATAGATCCACTACTTTTTAAAAACAAAATTTCAAATATATCCAGACAAAATTTATTGAAGAGACAAAATATATAAATCCCCTCTTCTCTGCACATCGGGATAGGATATAGAAATTTCTCGTCTTTATTTGATGCAGCCGAGGCTTAGATTGATTTAAGGTAGAAACTTAAAATTTGCCCTTTCTAATGATTTTATAACTTTGATCAAGGGGGATTTGCTATGTCACTTAGGGTTTCCCTGAATTCTAGGGTTTGGAATTTTATGTTTTTCAAGTTCATGTATTCTTTCGCAATTTCATACCTGTATGTAATGTACTCTGATGATACTCTCCCCTGCTGTGCTCTCTTATCTGTCTACCAAACCCTTCTTCCCAGCAAGTCCCTCTACTTTGATGTCTTTATGTGTGTGGTCCTTCTGTTGCAGCCTGAGCAGGCTTGATCAGCAGACCTAAGCTGCCGGCCTGCTCTGATGGATCCTTCCTTTTGACTGTTCGTGTCAGTGTAGTTTGTGACTAAAGAGAAGCATCTCCTTCTCTCAACACCGACAACGCTCCTGTCCTCGTGGTGGAAGGGAAGAAAATGTAGAGAAGCATTAGTAAACCCAGCTATCTGGGAATTGGTAGTTCAACTTTGATTAAATGTTTCCTTTGACTACAACTTCTTAGATTAAAAATAACTTACTTCCATCGTGGGCGAGAGAGGATCTCCTGAGGCCACACCCTCTCTGGGGCTATAGGCTGTTAGTGGTGCTGGGAGAACCTCGGCTGGGACATGCTGAGTTCTGTTCCTTAGTGGTGTAACATTGGGAAGTTGCCCCCCCCTTTTTAAGAATTTTTTTTTTAATGATTTATTTAACTTTATTTTGCGTCTTGGTGTGAAGGTGTCAGATTGCTTGGGAACGGGATTTACAGATACTTACGAGCTGCCATGTGGGTGCTGGGAATTGAACCTGGGTCCTCTGGAAGAGCAGTTAGTGCTCTCAACTGCTAAGCCATCTCTTTAGCTCTGGGAAGTTGCCCTTGTTCAAGTAAATAACCCCCAGCCCTGCTCTTGCAGGCAGGCCTAATTAATGCCATGGATCTCCCCTAATCCCACTGTGAAAGAAAACATGAATTTGAAACCAATAAAGACCCCCACCACACACACACACACAGAAGACTGGATGGCTTATATCTGTAATCCCATCACATAGAAGGCTGTGGCAGGAGGGTTGTTATGAGTTTAAGGCCAGCCTAAATCATTTAACGAGGCCCTGTCTCAAAGAAAGTAAACCAAGCCAACCCTTACTGTGTTCTAGCCATGGACAGCAATGCCTTATAAATAAGAAAACAAATACATTTAGAACACAATGAGCTCATCCTTGTCAAACAGACTCCGAGTGGTGATTCTCTGCTGGCTCTGGCCGTCAGCATCAGAAGACACAAACGCTATTTTCTACACAGTGGTCTGAAGCACTGTGGGCACAGTCATGGTTCTTCATGTTTGTTAACGCATATTTGAGACATTGCTTCCTTTTATGTGGTTTGAATGTTTCTAGATCAGTCCAGATTTTGCTTTATTCAGCAGCCTCTTTTTGGTATTTTAGGATGGGTACAGCTTATTTCAGAGTGTTTTATAAATTTTAATGCCAAAAATTAGTATTTGTCAACATTTAATGAAATTTTAGTTTAAATTACCGCTTACCAAGGTAACTTTTATTCTGTAAACCATAGCACCGTCCCATAAATGTCCATTAATGCTGCATTAAACTTATTTTTACATTAAGTCTAAGCTTTTTAGATCAGTTTTTAATTAATAAAACTTAGAACTGGTAATTTTGTCTTATGCAAGGTAATGTGTTTTGGCTTTCAGTGGAGTCTTGGAAGCTGAGCCCTTAATCGTGACCATAAGCATTTGGAAGTGTCTGTCAGACTTGTTAACCATACAGTTACCAAACGTAGGACTTTGGTGGTTCTCGTAACTTCGACTGCCTGTCAGTGTCAGACATTGGCTATGTTTGATACTCTCCCGTTAGCTTGTGTGTGTTCACAAGGTACAGTTACATTTACAGATGGAGACCCCATAAACGGCACTGTCGGCCAGTGTTGTCGCTGTGTAAACATTAAGGGCGCCCTGAAATGGCGTGGTGCTGCGCATCGGACTGTTGTGGGTGCCAGGTGCACCCACTCTGTCCTTGACTCAGTATAGAAGAACACAAGCTCATGAGGACCGCGGGGACAAGTGCAGTGGTATTTACAGACAAATATTCTCAGGAAAATGTTTTCATTTTCTTTTTGTAGTCTGAGATGAGTTCAGATTCTGTGTTTTTGTCGATTTTTAAATCCTGTTTTGGATGACTTAACATACAAGCTCAGAAGGGAATGCAGAAAAAATAGAAATAAGCAAATTTTTGTTAATAATTTTTTGAGACTTGCTTTGTCTTAGAATAAATGTTCTGATAAATATTATTTTTCCTACTGTGCTTTTGTTCCAGTGCTCCCTTTACCCCGGTTGGTTGGTATCTGCCTGTAGTCTCAACAAGTTGATTGGTATCTGCCTGTAGTCTCAACAAGTTGGAGATTAAAGCAAGCAGGATTGCTAATCCAGACAGAGATCTGCTCCAAAATAAGATTGTTGAGTTAAAGGCCAGTCTGATGTATGCAGTCAGTCTGGGGCCAGCCTGGACTATAAAATTGAGACCTTGTCTCATAAAACAAACAACAACAACAACAAAAACCTTGCTTTCACCCACCTTTCTTTGTTAGGAAAAGGACTTGCAGGCAGTCTGTGCATCGGGATGGGGTTTCTGGTACTGGAATTGATGTTAGTATCCTTGTGGAGGTGTGAAGGGGGGTCTTGTTTGGGGGTACTGATATTGAAGATTCGTGTTTGCAACTGACTGTTAAGTGGTTTTGACACAACGTCTATATGCGTCCACTGAGACAGATGTGCTTTAAGGTACTAGTTGTAAATCTGGAAGAGAGCTGGGAATATTCCCCTCCCCCATTCTGAAACTGTTCTGTAAATTTAAAATCACTTCAAATTAATTAAAAGTTAGATCTGATATTGAGCAGTTAGGTAAATATCTTGAAAATTTAACTGAGCTGTGTTTGTGTGTACACATTTAGAGCTGCAAGGGACTTTAAAGGCCTGCTCTAACTCCTGTTGGGACACTTAGTGACTTTCTGAGGCTGGCTGGGCAATCAGTGTAACATCCAAGCTTTATTGTGGTAATGTGTGGTCAAAGCCTTCAGGTTGGCATTTTTATTTGCCATGGTGTAGTTGGTAGTCCCTAGAAAGCTCACACTTGAGGATCATACCAACGTTCTAAAACTCAGAAGAAAAAGTGTGTCCAATCCCCAGAGCCCACGTGGTGGAAGGAGAGGAACAACTCTGGTCGAGCCCAGGGCCCTCCCACTGCTCCCACCACCATGAATAGAAATTAAACATATTTTTGAAGGCTGGGCATGGCAGGACATTCCTTTAAACCCTGCACTCAGAGGGCAGAGGCCAGAATTGAGGTGGTTCTCTAAATTTGACGCCAACCTGATGTACAGACTACAGAGGGAGTTCCAGGACACCCAGGGCTACACAGAGAAACCTTGTCTCAAAAAAACAAAAAGCCAAAACCAAAAAAGGCTGTTTGATTGTTTTTGAATGGGTAAGGTGGTATTAAGTTCCATGTAAGACTTGTGTAAAATTATAAAACAGTCCCAACTGCTGTTTGCTGTCAATCTTGTTTGAAGAATTCCAAAAACATAATTAACCATAATAATTACTTATTGATCTTTGTAAGGACCCTTACAAAATGTCTCCTTTCAGATTCGGTATATGTGAGGAGTGGAACTAAAAGTGTAGGCTTCTTAGCGTGGAAGCTTTCCCTCCTTAGAAACATGAATCGGTTAGAGAAGTATTTCAATCTGGATGTGAAATGAAATACTTAATTTATTTGAATAATATAGTTAGTTTCTATAATAACAGAGTTTTGGTGTTTGAGTTCTGGTGTTGCTGTATTCCCAGGCTGGCCTGTGTTTCTGTACCAGCTTTGTCGAGTACAGGGCCCACATGCCTGTGCCACTATGCTGCCCTCTGGAAATGAACTCTTGAAACAGTGGTATCTTTTGGTGTAGGTTTTAAATTTGTATGTGTGAGGCTTGTTCTGCTCATGTTCTGAGATCAGACAGTGATTTAGATCACTGCCAGTTTTTGGTTTTATATGTGTTAACTTTAAAAATTATAAGGCAACTTTAATTAATTATTAGACAGTGTTACCAAAAGCTATTTTTTCTAGTTATATTTAACCATATAGCCCAAATATTAAGAATTCACTTTATTGTTTAAAGTAAATTGTTAATGATTTTAGTGTCCTATCAAGTGAGATTGGGGCCCTTCTGGGCTACATAGTGAGTTCCAGGTCAGCCAGGCCTACATAATGAGACCCTGTCTGAAAACAACAAGCCACAACAAAAGCAGAAGGAAGTGTGAGGGTGGGATGGGGTGGTAAGCACAGTTCACTGAACTTCTTTATTTTAGTTCTTGTAAAACCTAACATACTGTGTGTCTGACGCTGGGTGTCAGTTATTTTCTTGACCAGTTATGAAATCGTGTGTAACTCAGCAGTCTCTAAACCATAATTCCTCGGGTGGTAAGGAGAGAGTAAGAGCTGCTACCTCATAGTACTGGTTTACATATTGAGTGAGGCATGTCACATAATAATAACTAAAACATATCCAGCATGTGGTGAAATCACTCTGTGTTCCCATTACCTTAAATGTAGCATGTATCATTTGGGATTATTTTGCAAAGGAAATAGGAAAAGTTGAACTTCTGTTGATGTTCAGGTAACACATTTTTCATTAAGCTCTAAAAATAATTATAATGCTGCTTGTATTTAAGTAGATAGGAAGATTTTTTTAATATTGGTATTTGTTTTGTTTTAATAGGTATCAGCAGATGCTGCATACGAACCTGGTATACCTTGCTACAATAGCAGACTCTAATCAAAACATGCAGTCTCTCCTGCCAGCAGTAAGTCCCTTGAAAGTGTGTGAAGTCCATGTTTGTAGCTGTGTGATTAACACAGTTGGTTTTGGTGATGTTGAGTTTTGTGTGCTAATCCCTGGATTACCCTGAGCACACGAGCCTGTTCTGTAATCTCTGACTTCACTCATCTGATTTGGATGTTTGAATTAATTCACCTAAAACACTCCCTTCCCCAGGGAAGCTGTGTCCATTCACCTGTCTACCCTATCTATTTAGTTTTCTTTGGTTTTTGAGACGGAGTTTCTCTGTAGTTTTATAGCCTGTCCTGGAACTAGCTCTTGTAGACCAGGCTGGCCTTGAACTCAGAGATCTGCCTGCCTCTGCCTCCTGAGTGCTGTTTAGTTTACTTGTAACTACTAAGTAAGTTGCTAATGTGTCTGGGGTAGTCCGTATCATTTCAGTGTATTAAACATTTGCATATGAATCTTCAACTCTCAGGACTGCCATCCTTCACAGCAGAACACATTATTTTCTTAGCATCTTAGAATGTCACTTTACTCAACAAACCTTTGTTTGATTGCTCATGTCCAGACAAAATTCTGGCATTGTCATTGGTGGGTGTATCTGACAGTTTATCCATTTACTTGTTGGGGAAACTGTGCAGATTTTACCATACTCTAAATTCTGTCTCCCAGTTTTATAACACGGCCCTGCGTCTCAAACTGGTGGCACAGACTGATAATAGGGTAGAGCCTCCAAGCTGGGTTTGATGTTATATCTGGGTCCTATGGATTTTCTGTTGGATCATGTCAGGGTGATACAGTACTTTCAGGATCCAAGATGTCAGACTAGTAGTTATCTTTTATGCCCAAGAAATGGAATCAGTTGTTTTCCAGGAGTTTTCTTTCATTTTTCTCCCCGTTTACTTGGGGATTAGTACTCAAAGACCAATTTGAAGTGGGAGGCATTGGCTTGTTCTGCTCTCTTCCGAACAACTAGTTCTCTGTCTTCGCATCTTTGGAAATGATTTTTTTAAATTTTAGTTTACTTGACTACCTATCATTTATCAAGTGTTGGTATATGTGTGGATCTGTGTTGGACCTCTGTTGTGTTGATCTTTCTAAATAAATTCCATGATCTTGTCACATCTGATAATACACTTCTTCTTCCTTCTTCCCTCCTCCAGAGTACCCTGGCTACAATTAGCCTTCAGATGTCCATATAACTCAAATATCAGCATGTCAGGTTATTATCCTGTCTAATCCTGATGGGATTTTCATTATTACCTGGACTTAAGTCATTTTGGGAAGAATTGACACCTTAGAAAAGAGTCTTTCAAATCAAGAGTGTTTTATGCATTCCTTTTTCATTCCTTTAGTGTCTGAGTTCAGTTTCTGGCTTTCTCTCCTGAAGCATTTTTCTGCTCTCATTGGCATAGTCCGCGCCATTCCGGGGTGTGTGCGCACAAGTGCCACAGCACTCAGAGGACAGCCCTGTTCTTTCTCCCTCTCCACAAGTTCCAGGGATAGAATGGAGGTCCCAGGCTTGTTCTTCTGTCTGTCTGTGTTTTTAAGCTTTGTTTTTATCTCATCTGCCATCTGCATGGAAATGTGGATTTTCAGTCTTAGCCTCTTGGGCATTGTCTTTAATTGCTGGTGTTTGCTTTTTGTCATTTGTGAATAGGAATTCTGTTTGTTCCCTGCCAATTCTGACACCTTCTCTTCTTAGTGATAATGTAGGCTATCCTTGTCTGGTTCCTGATCTTAAAGGGAGAGTTTAACTGTTTGACCATTAAGATTTGCTCTAGTATTTTATAGATAACTTTTACCAAAATAAGCAAGGTTGCTTTGATTTCTGGTATGCTAATGAAGTGTGTATCTTGACTCTATTGCACCTAGTGAGGTGAGCTTCTTTAATCTCTCAGTTTGGTAAATTACATTGGAGAACTCACCAGTGAGTCCTGTTTAATAGTTGACTTTCTTGTGTATACTCACCTGGTCATGGCCTTTCTTCTTCATTTTTTTCTTGAGATAGAACAGCTCATTGTAGCTGAGGTTGACCTGAAACTTGCCCAGGGTAGCCTTGGCACAAGGAATCCTGCTTTTGCTTCCAAGGTGCTGGGATTACAGGTGTGTGGGTGTGTGTGTGCACGTTCGTGATTTTTCTTTCTTATAGTGCTTCTGCTGTCTATTGATTGTTGCAGGCTTTATAAAATGAAATGAAATTTTCTTGCTTTTTCTAATCTGAAATAGTGTGTTAAATTTGACTTTTTAAATAATTGGCATGCTTCTGTAGAAAAGTATCTGAATCTAGTTTCCTTTGCATGAAAGTGTTTATATTTCTTTCAAGAAAGTAGGGGAATTTATTTTTTTATATTTTGTACATTGTCTATTTTGGTAAGATGTGCCTTTTGGTATTTTAGTAGCATTTTAAATTTATTTCTACAAAGTTGATAAAATAATCTTTCTAATAAAAGCAGAATATATGGGAATCTTGAATTTTTGCATAATTTTATATTCTCTTGTGACTTCTGTCATTCTTGACACACATAAGTTATCGATTTTTACAATTTTTCTAAAGAATCAATTTTTGACTTTGATTTTTTGAAGTATTTTTCAAGCTTTTTGGACTTAGAATCCCATTGCATTATTATCTTCATTGTGTTATTATTACAGATAATAGTCTAGGCTGGCCTCAAACTTACCGTGCAGTTCAGATGACTTCAAGTCTGGTTCTAGGGAATTGGACACTCTGTTCTGACATTGGGTACAAGGCATGCAGTGTGCTGTTGGAGGACAGCAGTTTCCCCTCGGAGGCACAGCATACACTTCTACTCACCCCAGAGTATGGGTACCACCCAAGTCCAAAGTGGCTGTGCTTATGAGTAGGAGCAGAAAGGACTCAAAGACAGTTCTGTCACCACAGCTGCTGGCAGCTGTTTGCTTTTCATTTCATTCACTTTGGATACTGAGTTTCAAATACTACAACAAAAAGCACAATAGTGTTTTATTTAATTATTTAATTATATGTCTGAAAATTTAACTTTGTTAAAGGTAGCTGTAATTGTAAATGACTTGCATACAAAGAATGGAAGATTGGTCTATGAATAAACATTGATTTGGAGTACATAGTCTTAGGTAATACCTTCAGTTTCTAGCCTGAAATTTTTGGGTGATGTTACATTTAACTGAAAATCCCATGGGTGATAATTAATGGCTTTTTTTCCCCCAAAAGCTTTAGCAAATTGATTTTAGTTTTTTTGTTTTTTTTTTTTGGTTTTTCAAGACAGGGTTTCTTTGTAGCTTTTGGGAGCCTGCACTGGAACTAGCTCTTGTAGACCAGGCTGGCCTTGAACTCACAGAGATCCGCCTGCCTCTGCCTCCTGAGTGCTGGGATTAAAGGCGTGCGCCACCACCGCCCGGCTGATTTTAGTTTTTAAGTTCAATGAGTGTTCTGAGAAGGCATCAGAAAGGTCCTTTATGACTAACTTTAATAGAGCTTTTATCAGTAAAGCGGAAGAATAAATGCTGTTGCTGCTGGACATTCGAAGACAGCCGTGCGCATGCGTCACATGTGTTGATCTGCTCTTTTTGCCTCTGCCATTGTGTAGTGAATCCAGGGCCAGCACTCTGTTGCTGTGTATTTCATGCATTTATGCATTGCATGTGGGTATATGCCAGGGTACATATGTGGCAGTCAGGATCACCTTGGGTATCGGCCCTCTAGAATCCTTTAGAAATTTCTCTGTCTCTGTGACAGACACACATACTCTTCTATTCACAAAAAGATATAGCCAATCTCTTTACATATTAAATTCAATTACCTAGGCTTCTGAATTTTATAGATAAAATCCCACAGGTACTATGTTTTTGTTGGTAAAATGTTGCCTATGATATTAACACATAAAAGTACATGCACACAGGTCTGTCTCCTCCAACACAAGATGACTCCCTTGCTGAGTGGTCCCTAATCTCTCAGAACTAATAATCTCATCTGCTGTTTAAAATATACTTAAATATACACAGCATTTCTACAATAATACAAAGTGTTCTATATAAAATATGCATGGAAGCCATCCTCAGTTACAAGCATTTAAGGTATGTAAAATTTTTTGTTTTACATTTTTTGAAGGAATCAAATCAATCTTTCTACATTGTTTTCTTTTCTTATGCTAAAAAACAAAACAAAAACCCTTCACCAGAGGATCAGACAAATATTGATGCTTTAGTTTGTACTGAATCTAAAACACCCTCCAAAGAGGCTTCATTTATATTTTTGCTCCCTGTTTCTTCTGTCAGTTGTTTCTGCTGGACCTCTAAAGATCAGGCTGTGGGTAGGGAAGAAAGCAGGACTCTAACATGTTTGTCCTTTCTTGCAATAGAAAATGGGCAGTGGAGTTTTATTTCCTTTCTCGCTTACTGTTATGTAGCAGGTTCCTTGGTTAAACCTGTCTTGTTGGAGGGAAACTTGTTAAGACACAGGATTTAAAGGAAAGTGTAAGGACAACATGTTTTAGGACAGGGTATTTAAATAACAGGATGTTCTAGGAGGAGGTGAAACACCTGTCCTGCATGGGATGCTCTGTGGTAAGACAGGAACAACTCAAAATAGCTTCAGGAACTCCCTGAAACTGATCAGGTTCATTAAGCCCCTCCTCCCCAAGAGTTTCTGAGCAGTGAAGACTAGGAAGAGTCACTGTGAAAATAGCTGGGCTGTAAAGAATAAGACAATACAAGCAACATAGAAGGACCGAGAGACCAGCCAAATCAACCCGAATGTAGCGAGACCAGCCAGCTGCCAAAAACCAAACCAAAACCAAAAAACAAACAACAAGAAAATCAAACACCAGCTGAACTGCTTGGAAGAGGCTTAGACCCACTGAGTCACATGCAGTGTGCTCCAGGTAGCCCAGCTTTTGTAAGCTGCCTCCCAATTGGGGTAAACTTTGATGATGCAGCTGTCTTGAGTCATTACTGCTCCTGTAAGTAACCCCTCACCCATATTTCCGTAAGTAACTCCAATAAAACATGCTGGTTCACCAAGTTGGACTTTGGTAGTATCTGTACTTTGGTCTATCATGGGCTCCCTTTCTGGGGTGAACAAGCAAATGTCTTGCATCTCGCTATGAAGTCTGTTCCATAACAGTCACAGACGAAACTGTTTGGTTTTTTTTCAAACTGTGTTAGGAAAGCCTGTGGAGTACACAAATAGTCCTGTCTAATGGAAGCTAGACTCTTGTTTCACACCCAGGCAACAAAATCTTCATTTGGAAACCATCTATTTCTAGGCTTTGCAAACATGGTGTCTTTCTTACTTTCTTGCTGCTGTGATAAAACACCATGAACAGGTAGCTTATAAAGAGGTTATTGGGGCTCACAGTTGTGGAGGGCTAGAGCCCATGACCATCATGGCAGGGAGCTGGGAGCAGGCATGGCACTGGAGCAGTAGCTGAGAGCTAACAGCAAAGAAATCTAACTGGGAGTGGCATGAGCTTTTGAATTGAAGCCTCAGAGTCCACCCCAAGTGACACACCTCCATCAACACGGCCACACCTCCTAGTCCTTCCCAAACAGTTTACCAACTGGAACAATATTCAAATATGTGAGCCCATTTGGGGTCAGTTTCATTCAGACCACCACACATGAAGATTTGACTTTGGATCCCAACACCCACATGCAACCCAAGTGCCGTAGGGGAGGAGATGCATTTGGGTAGCAGCTAGCCTAACTCCAGGTGTAAGCCCTGGAAGCACATAGTGGCTCCCCTGAGGTCCTCCAACTGCCAGATTCCACCCTTAGAACACTCTACTCTCCTGACAGCTGGACCCTGCCCCACCCTACAGAATAAAATGCACAAGCTCTGAGCTTGAAATCCCACTAATCCTCACCTTGAAAAGTTCTACCCCCACCCCCTCAAAACTCCATATAACCTGCCTTCTTTTGTTAACTCCCCTGCTGCTCCTTGCCTGAACAGAGGCAGTCACCCTCCTGATTTTTCCCCTCAGAAAATCTCTTCTGTGAGGTTTGTTGTGTGGTGTGGCTCCCGAATGCCAGGATACCTTTCCATCCAAGTTATAATTTGCTTACACCAGGTACAGTAATAAAGCCTTTATTTAATATTCTGTGTTCTTAGAGATGAGTTCCAGAGATTTAAATGTGTTATGTGTTTCCCATAAGCGTATCCTCAGCCCATTGTTTTGTTTATTTTGAAGTATATTCTAGAAAATTCTCCTGGGAAGAGGACCCCCCCCCCAGCTTTCCTTATGTAAAATTAAGACACATGATGTGTCTTAATTTTAATTAAGACGCATAATCCCAACACTTGGGAATCTTACTTAGGAGAGTCACAGGGTCCAGGACAGCCTGGCCTACGGAAGTAGACATCATCACAATAACTGTTCATTAATTAGAATGTTGAAGTTGGATAAGCTTGGGTTGTCAGAACTGAGGTGAAGTATAATATTTGGTTTGAAGTACTTGCTCTCATGAATGAGAAAGATTGAGTTTGATTGGGAACCTGGTACTAAAACCAGGGAGAGTCCAATTAATAGAATAAGCGCCTAGTGCCTAGGAAGTTTGGAGAATAGTCATCCTGCAGATTTAGGTGGGAGCATTAACTATGGAAGGTCACCCAGTCCAGTTCTTGTGGATAGAACTGAAGCTCCTTCCTTCCTTCCTTCCTTCCTTCCTTCCTTCCTTCCTTCCTTCCTTCCTTCCTTCCTTCCTTCCTTCCAACTAGCTTTCTAGTTTGGGAGTAAGGATGATCCAGTTATGGAAATTAATTGGTGATACCTAACACCTGCAGAAATTCAATACTGCTTATGATGGCGTCCTGAAATTTCATGTGTGAATGAGTGAATATGAGAGACATTCCTAAGCTGTTTAAGATAAATGTATAAATACGATGAATATATATGTATATACTTGTGTGTGTTTGAAAGACTGAGTTAGGGCCGTAAAGTAAAGGAAGTGTGCCAGTGGCAAGGCTGTGGCATCCTGTCTTAGTGCATGACTAGGCTCTTGTTTATGGGTCTAGCTTTTAGCAGCTTTAGGCAGGTTTATGTGTACACATGTCTCTTCTTGTTGCTAGTTTTGATTCTTAGGTTTCTGTGTCATTTTAGTGCCTCCTTGTGGGGAGCTTTATTAATGCCAATTATACTAAGAATAAGGAAGCTAAAGATTTTGCTTTGTTGTATATTTATATTCTAAAGAGATATTGAAAGTAAGTTGATACACTGATTTATAGTTTTATGGTAAACTGAAATTTTGAGCTCATTAATTTATTGACTATATATAGTTTACAATATGTCAGGCTGTAGTAATTAGTACTTTTGAAGTGTCAGTGAGCAAAACAGCCAGAAACCACCACTGTCTTGTTCTGTCTTCCATCAGGCAAGGCAGGTATAATAAAAGATCGGGTAGGGTGTTGAACTATGGTAAGCTATGGAGAGGGAAGGCAAAGAGCAAGAATCGTGTATTGGAGATAGTGACAGCGATTGCAGGATGGGATGTGCAAGGTGGAAGGAGGCTGCATCTCATTGAGAATTGGTGATAGGAAACTCTCTTTTTAAGGGACAGGATGAAGGCAAGGGCCAATATATACAGTAACTGAGGTGGCATGTCAACAGAAGATTGCTTTGTGGACTATTCTAAGGACTTGGGTTTCTACTCTGAAAATTCAAGCTATTAGAGGCTTTTGAGAAGTTGTTCCATTTTAATAAGATCCTATGCAGACTGGAGAGGATGGTACAGAAGGGGGGTGGGTTGAAGGGAACCAGGAGGGAGCTGTTATACCCCAGAGATGGCAGTAGCTGCAGCAGGGCGATGGTCCAGGAAGCAGTAGACATGGTTACATCCCAGGTGTAGAGTAGAGCCAGAGGGTGTGCTGAGAGTATAGTGCCAGTGGGGGCGAGAATGAGAGCTGTTGGGGTGGCTGCACTGTTCTCAGTTTGGAACTGCCTTCACCGAGGCTTGGGAGATCATCGAGGATTCCCATCTGGGAGATTTCCAGAAGAGGTGAAGAAGCAGTGAGGGATAGAAGCAGGGTAGCAGAAGAGCACTTGTGCGCGTGCACAAGACCCTGGCTTAGATCAGTTAGATTCCAGCCTTGGGGAAAACAAGCAAATCCAGTGAAAGAACCCTAATTTATATTTCATATCCTCAAATATTTTATCAAGTTGATTTGATAATTGGAGGCATCAATAATTAGCACATAATGTAATCGTGGCTCTTGCCCTTACATGACCTGCTGTGTAGTAGGGTTACAGACAGACAGACGTGGAAAATTAGAATTGGACTCAGCAATGAAGAAGTGTCGAGGATGTCGGGAGTAGGCGGTGGGAGCTCAGTAATTCTCATTCTAGGAACGGTAGAAAATAAAGTAACCTTTGACATATAATTCACTCACAGTAAACCCATCCTTTGAAGTGTTTAGATGAGTTTCCATAATTCCATGTGTTTGTTACTCGTGAGAACAATGCTGTCATCCCCAGAGTTTCTAGTGCCCCTTTCTTGGCTAGTTTTTAATTCCTTGAACTTTTTGTAACTGAGCCTGAAACGCAGAGCTCAGTCCATGGAAGAGTAGTAAGTCTGTGATCTGTATCTTTCTCTCATGTCCTCTGCTTTGAGAATTGCCGTGGTCTGCTTGTAACGGCATTGATTGGTTGGTTCTCTGAAGTTCATTTTCCTTTAGCAAGGTTATGAAGATATGCCTATATTTTCTTAAAAGTTTATCCAGTAGTTGGTGGGTGTAAATTAGTAGCAGCTGACCAGCATGAGTGAGGTCCTAGGTTCAGTCTCTGGTAGGACAAGAGGAGAAGCTCACCCATGATCTATCACACTGTTGCTTCGGCACCACTTACTGGAAAGTGTTCCTTGACCACTGAATGATAGGTTTTTTCCTTACTGTATGTGCGAGTTCTCAATTCTCTATTCTGTTTCTCAGTCTTTTTATCTGTCCTTGTACCAACCACATGGTCTTATTATTGTACCTTCTAATTAAAGTCTTCATATTTACTAATAATTGTTGTTAAGATTGCCATGGTGACTCTAAACCCTTTGCATGCACTTGTAAATGTTGGAATGAGTTTGTGAATTCAGAAGAAAAGCCAGCTGTGGTTTTGATATGTGTTACATGGCATCTGTAGGTTAACATTAGGGAAATCTATTATCTTATGCATTGAATGAAGATGGCATGTCCTTCTTTTGGAGTTTTCAGTTGCTCTCAACAGTGTTTCTCTATAGAAATGCTGTACATCTCTTCTTAGGTTAAATGCTCTCAGTTGATATTTTCATTTTCAATTCGTTGAAAATAAACTAACATAGTTGATGTATGTGTCTTCTCATTCTACATGTGTGCACATGTGTGTGTTCAGTCATGCATCTGAGGAAACTATGATGTGGTTTCCTTTCCCAGTCTTCTGTCCTTGTTGCTTTTTTTTCTAGTTCTGACTTTGATTTGCTTTTTGGTTTATCAGTATTAGTAAATATTTTTGTCTTATTCTTGAACCGCAGGGACATGAGTGCGATATTTCATTAATAAGATGATATTGGTTATAAACTTTTTGTATATTAGTTTTATTTGGGTGTGAATGCCTCTTTTGTTCTTTTAAAAAAGAATGGTTATTTTCTATGTGAGTGGCATGGGGTTGTGATCACCATGGTGTGCTCTGGGAAACAGGTCAAACTTGTGGAGTGTTTTCTTTTACCTTGAATGGATTCTTGGTATCTCACTGTGGTCATCAGCCTTTCACTGTGGGGCTCAGGCACCCTGACCTGCTGAGCCACCTGGCCAGGTCCACCCCTGTGTTTCTTTGCTGAACACTTCTATGTGTAGGTATTTTTTATCCAGTACTTTCTCTTTCTTGCTCTCTGTAGACTTCACTTTGCTAATTTGTAGCTTTCTGTCCTAGTTCACAGTAGTGCTGACCTGCATTCCTAGAGTGAAGCCCATTGTCCACCATTCTAGACTTGATTAGCTCGTGTTGTGTTCAGAGGTTTGTAATGTCTGAAAACATGTCCTGTAAATTGTCTTCTGAAATGCCTCTCAGGGTGTGATGGCCTCGTAAGGAATTGACAACTGCTCTCTTATTTTTATTTCTGAAAGGTTACATATAGATTTTCATTTGGTATTTTTTTATTCCTAAGTAATTTATGTATGAAATGATAATAAAATGCTCACAAGAGATTTCTTCAGGAAAGATTTAAAAATATGGATCAAGTTTTTTAATAGAGAACTTTTTAAATTTACCTCCCCTCTTCCTCCTTTCTTGGTGCTGGTAGCTGAGTCCAAGGCCACAGGGAGTCCAATAATGCCCTACTGCTGAGCCACACACAACCCTCAGACTTGCTGTTTTTTGTGTCAGTTTCCTTAAGCTACATATTTCAAATGCTTTGTCTACTTCATCTGGATTATCAGACTCCTGTTTAAAGTTATTCTGAATGGTCTCTTGCTGTCTCTTAGTCTATTGAGTATTGATTGCTGCCTACACCCTTAGTTTCTCTAAAATTTGTATATTCTCTTTTTTCTTGATAATTCCTGCTAAGGTTGTTGGTTATTGGTAGTCTCAAAGAATCAGAGTTTGACTTTCTTTAACCACAAACACCATCTGTGTAATATTGCTGTACCTCATGGTTCTGGGTCCTTTTTAAACCAGGATCTTACTGTGTAGCTCGGGTGCCTCAGACTTGATGCTCCTTCAGCTTTGCCAAAGGGTCAGAATTCTGTGTGTGCACCCCATGCTGGCCAACCACAAATTTCAATGTTGCATTTTAATTATCATTCAATTAAAAATTACTTCTGATTAACTATGGTTACTTGTTTGTATAATATGATTTTGTTAGTGGTTTGTAGTGAATTCTGCTGGCCTTCTGATTTCAGCTGTTTTGACTTGTCTCTTGTTTTTGGCGTTTTGTGAATTACTGAAAGAAGTATGTTGAAAAATCTCTGGCTCTTTCTCTATGGTTTCCTTTCTTGTCAGTCTCTCAGTTTTTGCTTCTCAGATCCTTAAAGTTGTGTTAAGAAGTGCACAGCTCTGCTGTCAGTCCTGCTGTTGAGTATCTGGCTTCATCCTGGAGAACATCCTCCTGTCCTTCTGATACCCATGGCTCATCCCCAAGGCCTTGTGCGCACTGCTGAGCTGTTCCCAGTCCCTCTTACATCATCGTTATTGTGAATGTTAATAGTAATTTCTGTGAATTGATATATTTACTCATTCATTCATTCCTCCATACGCTTTCAAATATGTGCTCCTAAATAGTTATTTACTGTATAAAAGGTTTACTGAATTTCTTTGCGTATGTGAGAGTTTGCCTACATGTCTGCACTTTCTTTGTTTCTGTTGTCCTCAGAGGCAGAAAAGTTGTCTGATCCCCTGGAGCTGGAGCTTACAGGTTGTGAGCTGCTCTGTGGATGTTGGGAACAGAACTCACGTCTGCACTAGTTAGCCATATCTTCAGACCCTGGTTATTTTTCAGTGAACCTCTTTCTTGTGACAAATTCTAGCTTTTGCTCCCCTTAAAGAATTTTTATTTCATCCTCAAGTTGAAGATAAGAGTGCTTTGTCTTCGTGCAGAGCTCTGGCTGGTTTGCTAATGTTCCGTGTGTGGTCTTTACGGGAGTTTATTAGCGTTGGGAAGCTCAGCCAGGCTCCTGCTGCTCTGGAACTCCAGTAGACGTACAGGCTTTTACACTTGGTGTTCTCAGTGCTGGCCTCGACTCCAGGGCGTTTTGCGCCTTAGGCATGTTCTCTACAGCAGCTCTGTCCCCTGCTCATGTGCACTCCTTCCTTGGTTTGTTCCTCTTGTACATCTCTGTCTATAAAGTACGTCCCAGTCCTGTTTTCGTTGTTTCTAACTATTGCTGTTTTAATTTCTGTGATTTTATTTCTAATTCAAGGATTTACACCTGACTCCCTTATAGGACTTTACAGAAATTCTCCATTTTCCTGATTTTTTGCGTTTTTTTTCTTTTTTCTCCCGTTCTTGCTAATATCAAGCATGGTTATTTTTAAGTTTTTGACAACTCAAAAATTTGAATGCTTTACATGTCTTTATTATTTATAGAATTAGGGAGGTTGTTTAACCTGTAAAGATGCCAAGCCTAACAGTCTGAATTTGGTTCCTGGGACCCACATTATGAAAGGAGAAAACCAACTCTCTCCAATTGCATTCTGACAATGCCCCCATCCCTGATGCACATAGAATAAAAAAAATAAAAATGTAAAATTTTCCTATTATTCTCTGATTTGTTTATCCTTTTGGATTGAAGTAAAATTTCTATAAAACAGTCTCTCTGTTGGCCTTTGTAAAGCACACAGCTCAGTGTTCTTTACCATTACACTGTCATTTCAAACACAAAACAGAACACTTCCCATCTGCGGCTGGACAGCTGGCTCGGTGGTTAAAAGCATGAGCTGGTTTTGTGAAAGACCTGGGTTTAGTTTCCACACCCAAGAGGCAGCCACAGCATCTGTAGCTCCAGTTCCCTTGTATCCAATGCTCTGTTCTGGTCTCCTTGGGCACCAAGCAGGCATGTGGTACACATATGTATTTTATACATATAGGCTAAACACCTATATATTAAAAAAAGAGAATCCTTAAAAAAGAAAAACCTATATCTGATGCCACTAAATCTCAGTTCTCCCTTCTACAACTCACTGGCAACAACTAATCTACTGCCTGCCTCTATTTGCTGTCCTGGGTGTTTGTAAAGATGGAGTCATGTGCAGCCTTGTTTGTTGTAGCCTCCTCTTGGTGTCTCTGGGCTCACCCTGCTAAGCGGGCATCACTACTCTAGTGTTTCGGTGTGATGACTTTCCATGTTTGTTCACCTGGGGGTTCTTTTGAGGGATGCCTTAGTGAGTGTTTTATCTGCAAGTTTTGCAGTGTGTGTACAAGAGTTGAAATTGCTAGATTCAGTGCTGAGTTGGTGTTAAGCCTTGTTGAGAGGTGACATTTGCCCTGGAGCCTGTACCTTTTTTACATCCCTACCTAGTCTATGTGAATGTTTCTATCCCTCTAATACTTGCTGCTTTGTCTAGTTTTTACTTTGATATTGTTACAGCTATCCTGCTGGTGTTGGATGTTTACTCCTGCTTTTCATAATGCCCTGGGAGTTTGTTTGTTTGTTTGTTTTTAACAGAATGTCAGGCTTGTGGCTGAAGAGTTCCAGCGGTACACTTCCATGTTATTTCTTCCAAAGGGAGCCATTTGCCTTCAGTGTTGAAATACCAGGGATCATCTTAAATTTAGTGAGGCTCGAGTTAGACTTGTTAAGGACAGTCTTGGGGTTTGACCTTAGTCTAAGAGGAGCCTTGAGTCCCCTCCAGTCCTCCATGAAAGCCCCTCTGACTTGGTGGCCCCACACTCCAGCAGTTAGCCAGCTTCCAGCATCTGCTTCCCTCTGTCACTTCCCGGCTACCATTTCTCCCTTCACGTGGTTCTTCTCTTGATGTTTTATACTTAAATTTTCTTTCTTCTGCTTGTCAAAGATTCCCAAGATCTATTTCTTTCTACTGGGGCTCTTCCTACGCACAGCACAGCAGAGGAAAAGGCCAAAGGCATTGTGTGGTCTTACATTTGACTCAGTTCCTCTTCCAGTCTGCTTTTGTTTCCCAGCACTTTATGACTTATGATCAAGTATGTTGTTTGATACACCTTGTAATGATAATAGTGATCCAGGATGTGAGTTGACTGAATGGCAAACAGTTAATCAGATTTGTAGGTGATGTATAATGATTAAAACTAAGACGTGTGATTTGTTTCTTTTTTCTTTTTAAATCAGAACTAAATTTTTAAGTATGTAAAGATACAAGTTAAGACAAAGACCTTAAGATGAGATTTTAAAATTTTTACTGATGATTAGTGATCTGGATTTACTAATAGATTAAAGCTGAGTGGTGGTGGTGCATGCTAATCCCAGCACTCAGGAGGCAGAGGCAAGCAAATCTCTGTGAGTTCAAGGACAGCCTGGTCTACAAGAGTTAGTTCCAGGATAGGCTCCAAAGCTACAGAAAAATCCTGTCTTGAAAAACAAAAAGAAAGAAAAAAAAAAGAGAAATTAAAAGTGTTTTTGTTTGTTTTTCAAACACTGCTATTATTGCCTGGCGGTGGTGGTGCACACCTTTAGTCCCAGCCCTCGGGGCAGAGGCTGGTGAATAGTGTGGGTGTGAGGCCAGCCTGGTCTACAACAACAGAAAGAACAGTATTTCTGCAACTGTTAGCCATTCATTAACAACGAGTATTCCGATGCCTGCCAAGTGCTGCTGTGCTCAGATCTGAAAGCTGCATTAGTGATTGATTAGAGGTGACAGATATGGTTGGCTGCTGATGTGAATGTCAACAAAAGGTCTGGAAGGAGGAAGGAAAGAAAGCAGAAGAGATGTGTAGACTTTAAAGTGTGTATCTCTACACCTTCCTAACCTGCAGACCGAAAATGGGGGCTCGGAAAGAAACTAACCAGCCATTTGCCTTTTTCACATAAGAAGTGGGACAGAGTGTTGGAGATCTTTGCTTGCGCGCACGCGCGCGTGTGGGTGTTTCCTTTAACCCTTTTGTGAGCTCGCATATTTAGTGAGTAGTTTTTTTTTTTTCTCCAAAAATTTCAAGTTTGTCAGAGGCGTCCTTTAGAGGCCCCTGTCTGTGTACCCTTTCAGGCCATCAGTACCAATCCCAACCCGTGACAGGCACAGAAATAAGCTGAGCTGTTTACCGTTCTTCCACTGCCAGTGCTCACCCTCTAAGTAGACATTGTTCTTTCTCGCTCTTTTATGTATTGTGCTATTATCTCCTTTGCAGGTAAAAGTCTACCATTAGTAAGGTTCCAACTATGTTCATAATGAAAAGACACTTAGGTTTTAAATGTAATTTAAATAACAGTAGACACATTAGAGATCATCAGTAAATAAATGAAAAGTCTGTATAGCCTATTAGAAAATTGCATTTCACTGTGAGGTTGTATACGTGAGAGCACACTTTAACTGTAGTCTACTTCCCAAGCACTTGAGGTTGTGAGGGACATTAAATATGATTTTAATAAGTCCATCATTAAAATTCATTATAAGACATGGATAATGCATTTATTGTTTTTTTTGTACTCAGTTTAATAATATAGACAGCAGCCATTCCATATGAATTTTTTCTGTTTCTCTTGGTTTACTAAAAGCTGTCTTCTTTCAGCCGCCCACACAGAATATGCCTATGGGTCCTGGAGGGATGAGTCAGAGCGGCCCTCCACCCCCTCCCCGTTCTCACAACATGCCTTCAGATGGAATGGTGGGTGGGGGCCCTCCTGCCCCACACATGCAGAACCAGATGAACGGCCAGATGCCTGGTAAGTTTTCTCCTCTAAGACATTAACACCAGAGTTGCTTAGCAACTGAAACGACATGGGGGCTCAGGGGACACTAGATTGTTGATGACAAAACTGCTTTGAATGCCCCCGAGTCCAGGCTCTCTTCGAGTTTGTTAGCTGCAGAGCGACGTGACCTGTATTCGGTGCTTATCAGGCTGCCCTTGGGCTTCGGTGTAGCTGACACACAGCATTCCTCTGATGAACAGAACCGGCTAAATTTAGTCTGTCTGAAACTATGCAATACAGTTGGCTTTAGGAGCTTTTGGGGGCGAAAGGGATTTTGCCATGGCTTAAGAATTAAGGCCTGTTCATGAAAAAGAACCATGACATTTATTTACCTAAAAACGTATTGATCTCAGAAATAGGAACACTGAAAAAGGCCTGGGTACGGGAACAGAGCTGTCCCTGAAGGGCTGGAGTAGTTAATATTTCCTTGCAGATAGTTCTGAAGCCAAGTCTAGATTCTTGTTAGTACATATGTTTACAGAGTATCATTAAAATGGAAATTGATTTAGAGGCAGTATTAAAAAACTGAAAAGTAATATATGCTCTCTTACATAGTGAGCCGTTCCATTTATCCATTTTAACCCTAGAATCCGTATAATAGTGACCTTTTTAGGCTACTTGAATATTTATCTAATGAACCTTCTGCCAAAAAGTATCCTTAAACTATTTTTGTTTTTATAACAAATAGTCTAGAGCATAAGTTTCGATAAAGCATACTCTACCTTTAATATGAGAACATTTTTACTTTACAAAGACTAAGATTATTTTCATTAGCAAAATTGAAAAGAGCACTATTCAATTAGCAATAGAGTAAATTGAAACAACGGAACCATTTTTATTATTGACCTGGATAATTGATGTGCTCAGAATAGTCTCTTATTTGACTGGTTGTGTTGCTGGTTACGTTGGTGCCCAAAGATGGCGGATTTAATAAACGAACCAAAGAGGATAATGCTGAGTAGAAGAGACAAGGTAACCTGGTTTAGAAGATTGGTGTACTGCTGTTCTCTCTCCTGTTACGGCTTGCAGTGTTGGTGGCTCTCTCCCAGCATGGAGGCAGGAATATAGGCATACTGTTTACTTTGCAGTTAGACTGTAATTGAGAGAAAGCTTCTTGCCAAGCCAATGTGTGGCTCTCTAGGACACGCCACTTTAGAACAGAGACACAGTGCTAGTCCAGGTTAGCCCGTTGGGAGCTTTGTGGTAGAACCTTTGATTAGAACTCGTACCCAACTCTCCAGATGACAGTGAGGCCTAAGATCAAGTAAACTGTGTGAAACATGAAATTATTGTTAACTTGACATCTTGGTTTATTTATAAAGCCAAATATGATAAAGGAATGTCCTTTTTTATTAACAATTTTGAAGTGCTTATTATGTACGTGGATGTGTCATGTGGATAGTCAGGAAACTCAAGGAGCTAGCTCTCCGCCTTGCTGAGGCGGGATCTCGTTTCTGTTGCTGCACTCTGGACTCAGGCTGGCTCACCCGTGGGCCCTCTGCCTCTCCGTGTCACTGCAGGAGTGCTAAGACTTCAGGTGTGTGCCACTGCATCTGACTTTGTGTAGATTCCCCTGGAACTCAGACCAGCAGGCTTGCACAGCAGTGAATACTCTCACCTGCTAAGGCAAATCCATAAATAACTTTCTGTGAGCAAAGATTGTCAACTAATGATGCGATTGTCTAGAGTACCGCAGAGCTTCTAAAACAGTCATTTCTAAATACCCACTACTTAAAAGAACATTTACTGATTGGTGTAAGAGAAATTGGAAGACCAATAGCTTCTGTTTCTCCCATCTGTTTTTAAGTTCCTAGTGTAGCTTTTTGTTGTTTGTTTGTTTTGAGACAGGGTTTTTTTGTGTAATCCTGGCTGTCCTGGAACTCACTCTGTAGACCATGTTAATGACAATCTTTTCTTTGGTTTGCTTTTAAGCCTAGAAAGTAAAAGTAAGTTCACACTCCTGTGGAACCAAAATCAAAAGGCACGGGTTTTTCTGCATGCTTGTTTCTTCAGGTGCTGGGTTCTGGGTCTGGAGAGAAAGGAAAAAAGAGGGTCCTGTAATTTCTGGTTCCCTCCCTCTTCTCCCTTCCCTTCCCCACGGCTCCCCTCCCCTTCCTTCCTTTCCCCTTCTCCCATCCTCTTCCCCGTCCCCCCTCCCTTCCTAAGAAACACCCTTTACATAGACTTTCCATTCAGTGTACAGACAGCTGTCTCATTCAGTGCCATTCACATCTTTTTTTTTAATGTATAGATGTTATGCCTGCTTTGTATGTCTGTACCACATGTATTCCTGGTACCTGAGGAAGCTAGTAGAGGGTGTAGGACCCCGTGGGACTATACTTACAGAAGTTATGGGGCTGTGGTGGGTGCTGGGAATCAAACCTGGTGCTCTCCATCCTCACACCTTCTTTATGGATGTGTTTAATCTGTCCACCATTGCCTGATGAAGGAAATGGAGTTTCTAATGTTTTGGTATGTCTATGCATGTGCATATGAATATATTTTTGCTTCCATACATACATGTACTTCATAACTTATATATAGAATCCTAGAACTTAAATTATTGGATTACAAGTACATTTTATGATGGGTGTAAAGAACATGTCAACCTGGGTGTAGTGGTAAATACCTGTAATCCCTACACTTGAGAGGTAGGAGGCCAGAGGTTCAGGAGTTCAAGATGATTCCTGTTGCACAGTGAATTTGAGGCCAGTCTGTGCGACAGAATATTCTGTGTCATAAACCAGTACATTTTAAAGTTTGCTAGTCATTGCAGATTGCACTGTATGAAAATAAAAGCAGTACTTACCTCAGCTTTGCATCCCTCCAGCAGTGTATGAGAGTGCTCCTTCATGGTAAGCTGGATGAGGGTTCTAGACAGGTCATACTGACTGGGCTAGGCTAGTTGGCCAGCAGACCTCAGGGATTACATCTTGCTCTGTGTTTTATACATGTTCTGGGTATCCAACACAGGTCCTCATGCCTGCATGATAAGTACTTTACCTATACTGAGCCATGTCCCCAGATTCTATTTTAGTTGTTTTGATATGTTCAAATTCATTTTTATGTAACTAAATTTGTCCATTTATTATGGCTCTGAGCTTTCAAGCATACCTGAGACCTTTCCCTTCCAAGATTATTTTCAAAGTTCTCATGTTTGAAATTATCTTTTATGATTTGTTTTTCCTTTAATATTTACATGTTTTACACATAATGAAGTTAGTTTTAGAGGAGGAAATGAGGTAGCGCTCCAGCTGGATGGTTTTCCAAGTTGTCACTGCCCTCTCGGCTGGATTCTGTCTCTGTTGCCCATGGCTATAAATGTCAGCATTGCTTACCATTTGCTGCATGATGTATTGGGCAGTGTGTTCCCTTTGCCTGTCCTCTGTTTGCTTATGTCTGCTAGTACCGCACACTTATTGCCTAGCAAGCAAGCTAGTGTTCCTTCCTTATTCCTCTCAGACAATTCCTGGTTTTCCAAGACCAATTTCCTCCTCTCTTAAGCTGGGAAAATAGCAACATGTACCTTGTCAGAGTTACCTGTTTAAACTGTTCACTGTTCCTGTTGATGAAATATTCAAGTTGTTGCTTAGGCTATTACTACAGTAATAAAAACTTGTACCATGCATCTCTTTTTTTAATTTAATTTTATTTTTCCATGCATCTCTTTAACTCATTTTCCATTCTGACCATTTCTTTTCAAAGGGCCTAACCATATACCAATGCAGGGACCTGGACCCAATCAGCTCAACATGACAAACAGTTCCATGAATATGCCTTCAAGTAGCCATGGCTCCATGGGAGGTTACAACCATTCTGTGCCATCATCCCAGAGCATGCCTGTGCAGAACCAGATGACAATGAGTCAAGGGCAGCCAATGGGAAACTATGGTCCCAGACCAAACATGAATATGCAGCCAAATCAAGGTACCTGTGCCCTCACTTCTCTTCCCAGGCCAGCTCTGGCCCCCTCGTGCCCCTCCTTCCACTTCATGATCTCTTCTGTAATTGTTATTGTATGTGTGTGCATGTGCACTTACATATATACACACATGCACATACAACTTAAATTCATTTAGCATTGTTTATGTTTCCAGCTAACTAATGGGGGTCAGATAACTAACACATTTGGGAGCAGCCTGATTCTCCCTCTCTTGTCAGCCACTGACCACTTGTAGCTCTTCTCTAGATGTCGGACCTTGTGGCATTTCTCTGCATATTGGCATGTCAGTCTTGTATCATGGAGATTTCATGGGTACATTTCCTGGTCTGTCTAGCCGACACTGTCCAGCAGCAACTGTCCTGGCTGGCTCTTACAGGCATTCCGTTGAGAACTGAAGACAGATTTGCACTGTGTAGTTGAGGCTGGCCTGAACCTGCGGCAGTTGTGCTTCAGCCTCTCCATTGCTGGGCGTGTAAGCAGAAGCCCCAGCACTGAACTCTGCCTTAAGTGGAGTGCTGTAGCCTCATTGGTTTGCTTTCTGATTTAAGATAGGCTCTGTCTAGAGTGTGAAGTCACGCAGTTGTGCTCATGAGAAAACAGCATTCATTGAGTTGAAGCCTTGAGTCTTTGTTTGTGTTTAGAAATTAAATTGCTGAATTTGCTTTTTCCGTAATGCTGGTCACCAGAAAAGGCAGCATTTTGTTTCATGTTAGAACACTGGGGGGTGTGGTCTGCCGTCCAAGCACACCGTCTTAAAACTCACCAGCCTGGTCTTTTGCCCATGCTTTGCCACTTGTGACGACTGCCCTGTGTTTGAGCAGGGCAGGTCCTTCTAAAGGTGGGCGTGCCTCTGCGCCCATGGCTAGCTGCTTAGCGTACTGGAGCACACTGCAGTTTATTACCAGTCTCTGTGAAGTACCCTGTAAATAGTTAGAAACCAGTAACTCTGTTCTGCTGATTGCTGTATTAAAGCAGTTGGCACATTGCCTCCTTAAAGCTATTTCATGTACAAAATGTAGTGAGCTTGATTTTTGTAAAATTTACATACACTTTTTTTTTTATAAAACAGTCTTTTTAATTTTATATACCAATCCCAGTTTTCTCTCCCTTTCCTCCTCTTTCTCTCCTCTTACCCTCCCCCAACCCAGCCCCCATCCATTCCTCACAGGGGAGCCTACAAAGTCTAGCACATCACTTTGAGGCAGGACCGAGGCCCTCCCACCGTTATCTAGGCTGAGCAAGAAATCCTTCCATAGGTCATGGGCTCCAAAAAGCCAGTTCAAGCACTAGGGATAAATCCTGATCCCACTGCCAGTGACCCCCACAAACTGCCCAAGCCACACAACAGTCAACCACATTCAGAGGGCCTAGTTTGGTCCTGTGCGGGTTCCCCAGCTGTCAGTCCAGAGTCAGTGAGTTCCCACTAGCTGTCTCTGTGGGTTTTCTCACCAAGGTCTTGACCCCTTTGCTCATATTATCGCTCCTCCCTTTCTTTCTTCAACTGGACTCTGGGAGCTGTGGACCTCTGCATCTGCTTCCATCATTACTGGATGAAGGTTCTATGATGACAATTAATGTAGCGGTCAATCTGATTGCAGGGGAAGGCCAGTTTGGGCACCCTCTCCACTATTGCTTAGAGTCTTAGCTGGGGTCATCCGTGTGGATTCTTGGGAATTTCCCTGGTACCAGGTTTCTCTCTAATGCTATAATGGTGAGCCTTGAATTTGATTATAGAAAAAAAATCAGATCTCTCGAGGGTACTCAGATAAAGGAAGAATTGGTTGTATTAAAATTATTTATATAATTTCAAAATACTAATATAGTCTGGGGTTTTTTTTCTTCTACTTTTTTTCTTTTCTTTTTTGGTTTTTTGAGACAGGGTTTCTCTGTATCTTTGGAACCTTCATGGAACTCGCTCTGTAGACCAGGCTGGCCTGAACTTATAGAGCTCTGCTTGACTCTGCCTCCTGAGTGCTGGGATAAAGGCATGTGCCATCACGACCCGACAGTCTGGGATCTATTTGATGAAAAGCTGGTCTGGCAAATGAAGGTTTCATGAAGTTTCTGTTGTTGTTTCATCATAAAGCATTTCTTTTTTTAGGTAGTTTTTTTTAAAATAAGCTACATATTTTACATTCTTTTCTGTTTAGACATAAAAGCATGCAGAGGTTGGAACACACTGCTGTGCAGATAGCCCTTTTTTTAGAAGGCTTGAAAACTTCTAAAAATGAAAAGGAACTTTTTTCCTCTTAAAAATTTTTCACAGCCCCCAAAGTCCTGGGTCCAGCCCTTGGTACTGTTCTGCTCCCAAGTCTCAAATTTAATAAGGGTTACTTTTGTGTGTTGGTTTTGTTTTGCATTAAAAAATGACAAAAATCCTTAGACCTGTTTATCTTTGTATCAAGAAACACTAGAATAATATTTAAAAGTACTCGCTGTTGTTTTTCACTGTGTGCGTATCGGGGTTGCTTTGTTAAGGTTCATTTTGTATGTGTTTGTCTGCATGGGTGCAGTGTATGTACTGTGTGCTGATGCTTCTGGAGAAGAGGGCACCTCTAGAGCTGGAGTTAATGGGTGGGTGTGAGTCACCATGTGGATGCTGGGGACCACACCGGGGTCTTCCGCAAGAACAAGTGATCTTAACCACTGAGCCGCCTCTCCAGCCTCTGTTGGTTTGTTTTGAGATAAAGTTTCGCTGTGTACGCCAGTCTGGCCTTTAGCTTAGACTCCTCCTTCCTCAGCCTTCTAAATTCTGGGGTTACAGTCATGTGCTACCATTTTTTAATGTTTATTTTTTGAGTTACGAAAACAAATATTGGTGAAATTCTAAGGTCCGGCTTATGTTTAGGGGTCAGAAATGTAACACATTGTAGAATGAGTGCAAACCTGAGCTTGCGAAAAGGAAAAATGAAGATTTTGCTAAGTGATGGAGCACAATAGAAAAAAAAATCTCAAAAGATTTGTATTGCAAAAAAAAAAATAGAGACATAATCAAATGACAGTGAACTAATGCATTGTATCACTTACTAACATATAAAACATACACATACACACACTATTTTTCAAGATAGGGTTTCTCTATAGAGCTTTGGAGCCTGTCCTGGAGCTCACTCTGTAGACCAGGCTGGCC
>JAQHUG010000147.1:3595966-3646227 GCA_028555095.1 Dicrostonyx torquatus
CTGCTCTTCCAAAGGTCCTGAGTTCAATTCCCAGCAACCACATGGTGGCTCACAACCATCTGTAATGAGGTCTGGTGCCCTCTTCTGGCATGCAAGCATACATGGAAGGAATGTTGTATACATAATAAATAAATAAATCTTTAATAGAAAAAAGAAGTGGAGAAATAATCTGCTATCTTATACCACTGGTGCTGATGTCCTGAGGCCTCGCAGGATTGTAAGACAGAGTGGTAGAATTGTGGAATTCCTTTGGACTTTTAATACTGAAATGGATTCTATAAATGAGCATATAAAGAACTGGACTCCAGTGTGGTATTGTCATTTATGTATTTCATTATACTTTGTTCTAACTTGTCCCCTGCCCGGCTGCCCTCCTGTGCCTGGCCCCCTGGCTGGCTCCTGCTTTCCTGTCACTTATACATATATGCAGGCAAAACACAAATAAAATAAACAATGTCTCTGGCCTGCCCCTCCCCCCCATGTCTACCACTACTAATGATGGTGATAAAGACGAAGTGATGATGTGATTCCTGTAAAAGTTCCGAATCAGTAGGCATTTGCAGAATTTATATGAGGCCATTTGGGCAGAGATTTTTAGGCTCTTTCTTTTTAGATGATAGATGAACATAAAACATTCACATTGCTTTTTTTCAATTGTCTTATTGCAGCTATATCCTCTTAATTTATTTCTGGTCACTAAGACTCGTCACTTCTGAGTGGAGAGGTGCGGTTTTCTAACCTCTGTAGGTCTTGTGATTTTGGAAGAACTTGTGGAATTCAACTGAATGCCGTTCTGCATTCGACAGAGTCCCATCAAGAAGCGGAAGAAGTGCACAGGCAGCATCCAGAAGGGTCTCCAGGGGTGCTGCCTCTGTTGTCTCTCTGAGCACCAGGAGGCATCGCTCACCTGGCATGGATGTGAGAAAATGCATACGTAGTGTTGTGGGCTCCGTGAGGTAGATTTGATTAATAGATTGCTCACATGATTAATCTATATCTCTAGCTATGAGTTCTGCTCTATGACTCCAACTCAAACTTGGTTTAGGAACTATAGGACCTCTAGTTTAGAAATTGAAATGATTGTAGTATATGGGATTAAAGGGGACTGTTTCCAGTACTGGCCTCACTGCTGTGGGGCAGATCCCAAGTCATGATTCACTAACTAAAATTTGAGAATAGAAAATTAGCAAACAGAAGAGTTATCTTCAGTATCCCATGGGAGTATCTTGTCTGGTAACATGATTCTGAAAAAGAGTCATGTCCTCTTTGTTTTTCCTCCCCATCAAGACTGGGAATCCTAAGAATATGTTGATACCACAGTTGCTGAGATAAAGAGTTTGAGGAGTATTGCAACCTTTCAGTTGTAGTTCAGACCAGATATTTTGTTACAGTATATCATTTTCTAATCATATAGGTTAACCTCTGTTTAATATGAAAACTCTGGAAGATATATGAAGCATAGACACAAGCCAGGAATCATCTCCAGACTTGACATGTTTTGTATTATCCCATACACATGCCTATGGTTCCAGTACCAACCTAGGCTGTTTATAGAAATCTTAGTAATTTTCATTGCATAATTGCATATTGTTTTTCCCTTATACTCTTTGTTTAAGACAGTCAGATGTTGTTTTGCTTTGGTCACACTGTATTATGTGTGTTGATTGACGGTTAGTTTAGTTAGCGATATGTCCTTCTGCCATAACAAATTAGAAACCCAACGTCTTTCTGTACTATTGTCACCCATCAGCTGTGATTTTTATAAAATAGTAAAATAATTAAACCATTTTCCCATTCCCGCTCCTCCCTCCAAGCCCTCGCATATCCCTCCTTGCTTCATAGCTCAGGCTGTTAGCTCCAGCTTGTGGCTATTTGGAGATGACTTTTGATGCTTGAGCCTTCTGCCTGCAAGCCTGAGTGCTACAGGCATGCGTCTTCACGCCTGGTTTATGTGGTGCTGGGGATCCAGCCTGGGGCTTTATGTGTGCTAAGCAAGCAGTGTACCAAACCACGGCCAGGTATTCGGATGGAGCCCTAGCTACTGAGGTAGACAGGGTTCTTTCGCAGCACATGGTGTTGTCACACACATGGAGAGTTTTGGAAGTCAGTTCAGTCACCAAGAGATGTTTACCACTGACTGTCTTTGTGAGTCACTGTGTACTCTAGTTCAAACTGTGCTGTTTTGAGGGGTAGCTAAGTAAAATAAACTCTAGCTTTGTCCATTGCTAGGCTTATTAATCCATGCCACACTCCTTTTTTATTTTTCAGTCCCCAGTAATCCTCCATAATCTAGTTCTTGGAGTAGTTTGTGAAGATGCCTGTGATGCCGGTGCGAACCCAGAGTTTCTTTCCTTGCTGCTCTTGACAGTTTTGAGGGTGTAGGTAATTACTTGTTATGGGGACTGTGCAACACATCAGGGAACTGTTTGTCTGTGTATCTGTCTTCTACACATAGGTGACAGTAGTACCTCTTACTCCCTTTTGGACCCCCAAAAATGTCTCTACATTTGCTGAATGTCCCCTAGAAGACAGAGTCGTTAGGACTGGGAGTCACAGCTGACGAGGAATGGTTAATATAAGTAACTGTCTGGAAAGATGTAAGCGGGTGGATAGATGTGTGTGTGTGATGAATGTTTTAAAAATAACACCATTTAAGTTTCTTCACGAGTTAATGAACTTTTAACATCTGTAAGATCTTTTTTTTCTGAGTGTAAGATGGTGACAGTACCAGTCACCCAGGCTCCTAGCCTTGGGCCTGGTACAGAATAAAAAGCATGCAAATTTTTTTCTTGACAAAATTCTCATTGGAGTTAAGGATTCCAGTAATATAAGATGTAGCATTTTGGAACTATTTTTCATGTGTTTAATATAGAATTGCAATTATAGATGGTGTAATAAGTTGTAAAATTCAAAATGGAATAGTGTATGATGGTGAGTATTTGTTTTATGTCCTTTGCAGACAACTTGAAAATATATTCTAGGTTAATAAAGTATTACACATCAGTTTGTAGTATACCTAATATCAAAATAATTTATGTAAAAACAAGGAATATCTGTGAAGGGAAAAAGAACATGTTGCTGTTATTTGCAGAAAGTGATTATCTGTAATAGATTCATTTTGCAAGCCTGCCCTACTCTGTAGTGCACATTCTTAGACTTGGTAGCCTTTGTTTCCATTGCTGTGTTAGGAAAACAACATGCATTCTAAATAATGAGAAGGGAGGTTTTATTCAGCTCTCTGTGGATAAGCCTTCAAGGGGGTGGTGTCAAGGTCCCATGAGGGAAGTGACAGAATAAAGGAAAGTGGTTGTTGATCTCTTTGGGATTGGAGCTGCTGGCAGTCCCAAGAGACAGGGCTCCTGGTGTGGTCTTGCCTGGCTGTGGCTCCTGTTGAATTGCTTTTCTCCTGGAGGAACTTAGGAGTGTGACTGAGAATGCTGTTGTGTTGGATGTTTGTGGATTCCACCCCTCTTCATTTTGGCTCCAATATACAGATATGGTTTAACTGTAATTGTTACTTCTAAGCTAAGAGTCCTTTGGAAATATTTTTAGATCATAACTAAGTTAAAGAAGCTTTCATTTCTTGAAAATGAAATTATGCAAAGGTACAGTGAGGTTGTCAATAAAATTATGAGTAATAGCATCATAAATACCTTATCCTATAGGAAATGTACTTGAGAGTTTTAAGTTTATGAGTCTAGAGGAATGGCGCTATACTTGTGAACACTCAAGAACACTTGCTGTTGTTTTAGAAGACCTGGGTTCGGTTCCCAGCACCCACAGAGCAGTCCACAAGTGCCCGTAACTCTAGTTCCCGGGAATTCAGTGCCCTCTTCAGATTCTAGGCATGTGCATGCCGCACATACATGTGAGCACATTTAAACTCCCAAATTTTTTTTTTTTTTGGCAGTAAATTCAGTGAAATGCATGGCTTTTTTAGACCTTACCTGCGGCCGAATTTGCTCTGGGTCTGTGAACTATCTTAAACCTTATTTTTGAGAAGCACAAGTGAAAAAAATGATAGAAAAAAAGCAGGCATGCAGTTTGACCTTGGACTTGAGGTCCTTCTGCCCCTTTGCTGAGTACTGTTAGCTGTCTGGTCTTGGTGTCTGGATTCCTTGGTTGCCAGAGGGGTGAAGACTTGAGGGTTCCTGCGGCGAGTCTCGTGCTTGCTTCCTCATGGCTCTTACTGAGCCACCTTCTCCAGCTCTGAAGAATTCATCTCCACATTGAAGACTCCAAAGTAAGCTTGGAAAGTGTATAGTTATGAAATTAAAAACTGGAGAGAAAAGAATCTGAAGTAAAGCCAGACAGACAAGTGGTTAGGAAAAAAATAGCTCTGAAAACATTTCTTGAGACCAAGCAGTTGGTCACATTGTCAAGGAGGTGGAGTTTCAGGCTAACGTTGTTCCTGGAAACTTGCAGGAGTGGGCTCGCTTGGCTGTTATGTTTGTTTAAGTTATTAACGAGCCTCTGACTCACCTGTGTCGCTTTTGCCTGGAGAATTTCCCTATGCTCTCTGGTCTTTTTCTTTTGTACTCTGTCATCCCCGAGTGAAGATAAATGGGACACACAGATGACACTCCCGAGACCGCAGTGGTGAGAGTGTAGATTGAGGAGCGCTAAGGCCCTCCAAGGGGACAGTTTGCACTGCTAGGTGACAGCGTGGGACGTGGTGGCTGGTGGCCACTGCTGGTTCTGGGCAGATCCTCACTGTGTGTCCTGCAGCAGTGGCACTTCTGCGTCTCCTGGCCCCTCTCTCTGGAGACTGTGTAGGTCTGTTTTCTGAGCCATGCTTTATTACATTCCTTTTCCTGGTAGTTTTTAGTGTGGGGAGGTAAGGGACAGGGTGAGAGGGTTTAAGAGATGGCTCAGTGATTAAGCGCACTGACTGTTCTTCCAAAGGTCCTGAGTTCAATTCCCAGCAACCACATGGTGGCTCAGAGCCCTCTGTAATGAGATCTGGTGCTCTCTTGAGGAAGAGACCTGGTCAGTCATCCTCATCAACTTAGACCATGAAACCCAATACGGACAAGTTCAACAGGCTGCCCATGCATGCTTCAGCATTGCCAGGGCATAAATTTCATTCAGTTTCACTGCAGTCCTGGAGGCTGAAGAGATGACTTAGCTGCCCTCAGAAAGAAAGGACTCTGGCTCAATTCCCAGAACCCACATGTCAGCCAACAAGTGTTTGTAACTCCAGTTCTAGGGGATCTATGTCCTCTTCCACCTCTGGGTGTGCAGGCACTTGGTCCATAGAGGCACACATGCGGGGTAACACCCATACACACAGAATACATTTTAACTTAAAAAAGAAACATTATAGTCCTTTGATTTCAAGTTTATAAAGCTTGTAAAGATTTTGGAAAGGAAAGATTTTTTTGAAATTTTGTCCTCAAATTGAAGTTTAGAAAATTCAGCTTCTCTGTTTGTGAAGTGCTTTTACAGGTTTCTACCTACCAGAGTTGAACAAATGTCTATTAAGGATAAAAAGGTGGGGTCACAGGGATGGTGGATAGTTAAGACTGCTTGCTGCTCTTACAGAGGACCTGACTTCTCAGCATTCATGCTCCCTGCTCTACGGGATCTCATGCCCTACTCCAGCCTCTGGGCTCCTGCATAGAAACCATGTGCAGAAATCCTGCAAGCTCACATACGTGCAAATGAATAAATCTTTATCTCCCTCTGCAAAAAAAAAATGAAATGGAACTCCAGAAGTTTTTTTTGTTGATGTAACATTTGTGGAGCCTACTTTTCTAATCCTATAGTAAGATACTTTTGTCTGGAGAGACGGTGTAGGTAACACGGTGTAGAAAATGCCCATATTCAGGGAGAGGTTGTTTACTGTCGCCATTGACTTTTGAAAAATGACGTCAGGTGGCCCTGAGATTTGCTTGTTTTCCTTACTTGCACATGAATCTGGACATGTGAGCTTTGTGCAAAGACTCACTCATCCATGAACTCTGTTTCCCTTGTTTGAGTGCACATTTTGTGAGTTATGTTGTAAGACATTGTTGCATCTCTCTTAAGATGTTGAAGTGTTGTACCACAATACTGTGTGTTAATGTTTTACGTCTTTTCAGGTCCCATGATGCATCAGCAACCTCCTTCTCAGCAGTACAACATGCCACCTGGAGGTGGGCAGCACTACCAAGGGCAGCAGCCCCCCATGGGCATGATGGGTCAAGTTAACCAAGGCAATCACATGATGGGCCAGAGACAGATGCCTCCATATAGACCACCGCAGCAGGGTGAGAGGCCATTGGGATCGTTCCTTGCTTAATGTAAATAACAGTGATTGAAAGGCTTTACGTTTTAATGGACTTTCTATCTAGGTAAATCGAGGGTTTTTTTGGATTCCCCTCACACCCCTAAGGTAGCAGGGTTTAGGATGCAGGAGTCTTGAGGCATAGAGGAGCTTCCTGGCACACAGCTTCCTTTTATCTGGTATTTTCTAGGAAAATATCACATCATAAAGATTTCTATCAAAATTTACAACAGAAAATGCCTTTTTAAAGAAGCTACTAAATATATGACCACTTACAAAGCCAATTTTACTTCAAAGTGCTCTAACTAGAGCCAAAAGAAACGAGTTCCTACCAGCTTCAGCCCCTTCTGAAAGGCTGTTTGTCTGAGTTGGTATTGTTGGATATTATTTGTATGGTCTTATATTGACTTTATAAATGTGACTTGTGGACCTGCTGTGTGTATATGTAAGTGTGCATGGAAGTCATTAAGAGTGTCAGAAGGGCCAGAGCATTGGAGGGGTCTACAGCTGAGGAGTAGTCTCTTGTAGCGTGAGATTAGGAAGAACGCCTGTGATGCCATAGAGAACAAATGATTTACGTCTTGACTGGTTGTGGTTTTTCAGGCCCACCACAGCAGTTCTCAGGCCAGGAAGACTATTATGGGGACCAATACAGTCATGGTGGACAAGGTCCTCCAGAAGGCATGAACCAGCAGTATTACCCTGATGGTAACCTCTCCTAATGCTAACCTTCCCGTTTTCTATCCCTGCCCAAACAGTGAACGCATTTGTTTGTAATTAATTCAGGGCATATTTGTAGTTACTGTTAGTGCCATCAGGAAGGTGCATTCTGTCACTAGAATCTTTTCTCACATAACATGAGCATCCTTTTATATTTAGGATTGTTCATTTGAACCTGATACAAATGTTACTGATCTCTCTCTCTCTCTCTCTCTCTCTCTCTCTCTCTCTCTCTCTCTCTCTCCCTCCTCCTCCTCCTCCTCCTCCTCCTCCTCCTCCTCCTCTTCCTCTTCTTCTTCTGTAATATCTTTATAGATATTTAATTCACATGCTATAAGGTGTCACCCATTAAAGACTGTGGCTCTGTAGAACTATAGAGGATATAATTCCGGAATATTTTTCATTTTATTTAATGTTACATTCTTGTGAAAGAGCTGTAGCTTATGTGCTTGCTTTTGAGAAAAGATGTGTCTAAAAGAGACAGGCACACTGACTAGTACTGGTTTCGTGGCTTCCCCAGCCCTCTCTAAAGGGAAGGCGACTTGTGAGACATTGACTGTACTGAGGAAGAGCTACATGCTAGGAAAGTGCACATACAAGTAGATTTCTACTGTGCATTTTTAAATCTTTCTGTTTGAAAATTTTAGATTTTAATGTTAAAAAATGATCTATACATACAGAACTGGTAAAGTGACCGTGGCTGTATCACAGTGATTTGTGTATGAACTGCTTTGCCAAATATTGATCTATAGAGTAAATTCCATTGTTATTTTTAATGTACATTATGTGGCAAAGAAATGCTAGGGTAAAGTGTTAGGACCCCTTGGCTAGAATCTAATGCAAGCCAGCAAGAAGACGGAGTTTGGTTTGTTGCAAAGGCATTTCCTCTGCCGCTTTTCATCAGCGTTTAAAGGATGCAGGGATGTCTGCCTTAGACACCGACTGTCACCACAGGGTTCCTGATAAAGCAGAGAGAAAAGGCAGGCCTCTGTTGAACTTTGCACACAATAAACATTTATTAATAATGATGGTATATCTAGGTATATTCTGGTTAAAAAAGTATATCTTTATCTCAAATTTCTTGCCATGAAATATTCAGAATGTTCTTTTTTCTTCCCTTATTTCTGTGTAAATATATTAAGTTTTTTAATTTAGAAACGTTAATAAAGTAATAGTATGTTCATAGAAAAATTTAAAAGGTGACGTTTACCTAGTAAATATAATTAACCTGAGAATAAATTAATTTTTAAATCAACTTTAAAGTATATCTTAAGCAGTTATGTTGAACTTGGTGGGTTTTGGTCTTGAATATTTCCTCAAATGTAAAATTTATCTTGTTTTAAACCTTTTTATTCAAAGTAGACACACTACTTTTGTAAATATTAAAACTTAAAAGTTACTATAATTACTTTTGCTAGTATGTTTTAAATGTAAATGGTTATGTTTTTACAGGTGTGTATAAGTATGTCTTAACATATATAGAGCATTTCATTTATGTCAACAATTATATTTTCTTAGGCAAAATTGAGTATCTGTTTTTCATGATTCAGATATAATCATGTCCATAAATACCTGGATGAGTAACTGGCTGAGTTTTTCAGCAAAGGACTAGGCAGTGAATGTTGTGTTTTTGCTCTCAGATTGTAACTGCAAACCCTCAATAACAGCAGGAGAGCAGCAGTAGACAGTGCGGAAGGGCGGCATGGGCATGATGGGACCCCAGCGAAACTCAGGTCTCCACAGGCACTGATCAAGCGAACACAATGAGTGTAACATTTACCTGTTACTATAGTCCTTCCTCCTAATTAAGCATTCTCAGGACATTAGCACTACGTTTTAGCAACTGAAAACATTAGTTCCTACATTTTTTTTTAAGTGAAACATAAAAGAATAAGAAAATAGTCTACCAGTGAAAGTTACTGTGTCATAAACTCAGGGTGTTCTCTAACTTAGTAACAATTTTTATGAACTTTTATATTCAAGATACTCTAGAAATATTTCTTAAGATGCCTAAAATGACAGCATTAAGAAACACATTTTTACTTGGGCTGCACAGGGAAGTGGATCCCTGTGAGTTTGAGGCCAGTCAGGTCTACAGAGAGTTCAAAGAAGCCAGGGTGAGAGACGCTATCTTAAAGTTTTTTCTTGTATCAGAAAATACTGTGAAAAATGCTTGTACTTGATGCAATAAAATGTTAGAGTGTTAAAAACTCACTTCAGCTTCTTTCAGGGGAAAAACTTAAGGACCTCTTATATAATTTGTGTTGTTTTTAAAATAAGCTGTGGAAGTGATGACAGCAGAACAGGGCTTTGAAAAATATGATAATTGCATCTTTTGTTCATTCTGATTTAACTTGATGTACTCACATGTGAGAGGCCTAAATCTTCTAATTTTCTTTTTAAGAATAGAATATAAGGGTTTTCCCCCTCGGTGAGGATTATCAAAGTTAAGAGAATGAGTGTAACATTTCTAAAACTCTGCTCTTTGCTTTGAGAAAGTGCACATTATCTCACTGTGAAAGCATTCACGTTGGTAAATACTTCTAATGCAATTGAAATTATTTTTTATGTATTTCCATTTCTTTTTCTTTTCTTCAGTTTTATCTTAAAGTTTAATTGTAGGGTTTTCACTCAGTGGCCATTAACGTTTCTTCCTGTCTCTTGTCGAATTGATGTAGGTCATAGTGATTACGGTTATCAGCAACCGTCGTATCCTGAACAAGGCTACGATAGGCCTTACGAGGATCCCTCACCACATTACTACGAAGGAGGTATCTATATACCTTCACACACGGACACACGCACACCCCTTTCCAGGAATGCCGTTCTTGCGCAGGACAGTGTCTCCCCGCGCAGAGCTCTTGGAGAGCACTAGTTGCTGGCTGTCTGGAAAGTTACAGGGTCCCAGAACAACCTTACAGATCCTTAGACTGTAACCATGATGTGCCATTTCTAACAGCAGTTAAAAAGACTAAAACACTGAGAAATGCTTTTTTGCTCCCGTGGAAATTTCCTCTTTGAACATAAATCCACCAATCCCCATTCCCCTTACCCCTCGTGTGTGTTTGTACATACGTATTATTTACATTCAGCGTAGTGCCTTTAGGGAACAGCTTGCTGATCTTGTGTAGCTAGTGTGTGCTCTTGTAGCTGTCTTTAATTTTGTCTTTTTTATTTTATTTAGCATAGTCATGATCTTAGGACTGTGGTGCTCCAGTAACTGTAATGCTCGTATGGCAGAGGCGCTGAAAGAGCTGCAGTTCAACCTTGCACAGTTGGCTTTAACTGCAGTTTGTTTGGCCGAAATCCTTCTGTTTGGTTTGAGTTTTTTCTTTGTTTTGTTAACTTTTTAAAAATCAGTATGGCATTTCATTTTGTTCTTGTATTGTTGGCTGTGCATCTTAGAGGGAAAAGCAAAAACTTTAATGAGGCAGACTTGTCAGTGCTTTGTTCTCCTCTTCTCCGTTTCTTCTGTAGGAAACTCTCAGTACGGCCAACAGCAAGATGCGTATCAAGGACCACCTCCACAGCCAGGGTACCCACCGCAGCAGCAGCAGTACCCAGGGCAGCAGTACCCAGGGCAGCAGCAGGGCTATGGTGAGAACTACTTTATTTTTCTTCCCTACCAAAACGATGTCATGGTTCTTCTTGTAATATACAAGAAGGTATTTAACCTCCATTTTATTTTAATTTTTAAGCATTTATTTATTGTGCATGTGTGAATACACGTGAAGCACGGTGCACGTGTAGAAGACACAGGATAACCTGTAGGAGTTACTTCTTTCCACCATATGTGTCCTGGAAATTGAACTCAGGTTATCAGGTCTGGTGGCAAGTGTCCCTATCTACTGCGTCATCTCTCTCCAGCCCATTTAATTCTATACGCATTATTTTAGCCCCACCTACTACTGGGCATTTGTTTTGGACTATTCTTTTTAAAGGCATGGGGAAATGATTGAGTTGGTAAAAGTATTTACCAGATAAGCACGAGGACCTGAGTCAGATCCACAGCACCCACCTAAGGGTACTCATCCTTAGTCACAGCACTGGAGAGGCAGGGACAGGAGGGTCCCTTTATCCAATGAATCAGCCAGTGAGAGTCTGTCTCAAAAGAGATTTAACATGAGCATCTACATACATGTGAACACATACCATAGACACAGTCATACAGGTGTTCTCTAGGTAAACTAATAATCCATTCAGAAATGGCTACAGACTCAAGACAGTTCATTGTTTAACAGTAAGGTGACAGTTACTTTAAGAACAAGAATGAATTTGTGGGTCTGTTTGACATGTATGAACAGGAAGCAGCTTTGTATGAGTTTAGATTAATGATAATTAAGTACATAAGTAACTGTTACTATAAAATTTTCTTTTTTAGTGCAGAGGAAAAGATTGCTCAGAATCCATAAAGACAATGTGTCGTTTTAGTTAAAAGCACTTCACACATCTGAGGGAGTATATTCCCTAAAGGTGTGCGTCATATGGAGTATGGGGAAAGTACAGCTGTGTTTCCTATCACTAGCCCTGATTGCTTTCTTTGCTTGGAATGCACAAGGCTCTAGATTTAATTCCTGATACTTTTAATACCTAAAAGTCTATTAGAACATCTGACTTGAAATAATTTTATTTGATTATCTGTCTGTGTCTTCGACGGTTTTGCATGTAGAGAATGAGGTGCGTGCATGGCACAGGGCAGCTGCTTGCCAGTGCTGGCGTGCTCTGCTTGTCTCCTGAGTAATGAGCTACTCTGGACTATTGGTGTTTTCTATTTTCTGACACCATCTTTGTTTATGGTGAGAAGGAAAAACCCTATCCGAGGCCGAGATTCTTTTGTCCTCTCAGGGTATGCGTCAACACTCTGTCTGTGGCATCATGTCTTTCCCAAGGAAGAGAAGTCAGATATATATGTTGAGAAGTAGTTGCTATCGGTTTTCTTCTGTTCCCAAAGACCTTTCTTGCCTTTCCTAAATGGCATTTCCTTTTCATGACTTTTGTATGTCAAATCAATTTTATTGAAATTGCATGAAAATAACTTTGATGTCATTAAATGAGCTAAACATATGGGCAGTTTTTACTGAAAGAAGGCAGAAGAATTATCATTAAATATTATTTGTTGAATACCAAGAACCCTAAAGGAGACCTTCCCATCATGCTCCTTTATAGGCCTCTCTTGTCAAGCTCTCTTCTAATTTAGAGTTAATAATTGAATATGCTAGCCGGGCAGTGGTGGCGCACGCTTTTAATCCCAGCACTGGGGTGGCAGAGGCAAGCAGATCTCTGAGTTCAAGGCCAGCCATTAATTCCCCAACTTTATTCATAAATTATGTCATTATTTGGACCTGCTTCTTGGTTATACTGGCTAACTCACGGATAGAGGCAGAGGTGAGCTTTGCTATTATCACGAGTCGCCCTGGCTTTATTGCTTCTTGAGTCTGTCCTACCAGCTCCCAGTGTGCACATTTAGCGCCTCCCGTCATTGATGCGGATTCTCCTCCCATCATTGACGTGTCTTTCCAGCGTTTCACCTCCCATCATTGACGTGTCTTTCTAGTGTTTCACTTCTACTACAGTCAAGGTGCCAAAGTGTCCTTTTTAGTTTAGACACAAGAATGTAGTAACATCTTATTTGAAATCTTCCCTGAAATTGTGGAGGATTGTGCACAGACATACATGTGGCCAAGACACCAACAGACACAATGTAAATCAAAATAAATGAATAAATGAAATAAAACTTAACTTCTGCCATCTCTAACCGTGCTCTGCTCAGTGTTTGTTGGTGTTACTGTCTTGCAGGTCCTTCCCAGGGCGGTCCAGGTCCACAGTATCCTAATTATCCTCAGGGTCAAGGTCAGCAGTATGGGGGCTATAGAGCAGCACAGCCGGGACCACCCCAGCCGCCCCAGCAGAGGCCTTATGGGTACGACCAGGTAAGTTTGGTGTCCCCCCCACCCCTGTGGAGCCACCACATTGCTCCTCATTGCCATGGACTTTTGTTGTTTGTTTTACTGATTTTTGAGATTTCACTATGTTGCCCAAACTGGTTTTGAACTCATGATCCACCAGTCCCAGCCTCTAGGAAATGGAATTTCAGGCAAGAGTTATCAAGCCCCCTTCTCTTGTTTGCTAGTCACTACCCCACTCCAAATAGTATAACTACTTTAAAATAGTTTGGAATGCCAGTACTGTTCAATAGCAGTTATTCTTACTTGTGAAACGACTTGAAGTGAGATACTCGCTCATTGTCCTTGGGCGCACTGTCCGCCAGAGTCTCCCTGCTGTCTCCCGTATTTCTGAGAGTGCGTTTGGGCCAGGCCTCTCTCGGCTCCGTGCGGCTCACCTGGCGCACCTTTGCTGTCAGAGCTCTCTGCTTAGTCCTTCCGCGTGTGTCTATCACCGTGTCTTTTTCAGATGTTGAAATGTATCTTACTATGAAACCTAGTAGTGGTCATCTAAGTTTTCCTATTTTTTCCTCTTCTAAACCCTGTAACATGTGCCCTAGGCACTGAGGAATGCCCCTGCTCTCACTCTCTTGTTGTGGGATTCATTTATTGGCCTTTGAATGCTTCAGATTTGTGCCGTGGGTTTTCAGTGAGGATGTTTTGAAAGATTCACAACTTGTAAGGTACTAAATAGGGAGTTTAGAACATGGAATTGTGTATAGTTATAAAGGAGGGCTCTGAGGCCAGTGTAGATGTTCTCACCCGAGGAACAGCCCGGATGCTGCATTAACTAGCGTTAGAACCACAAGCGGTGGGTGCTTCCTGCCCTCCGTCATGCCTGCAGCCCCCTTGTACTCTTGCCTGCAGCCCCTCGTGTCTTTTAAGTAAATACGAGAGTACAAGAGACTGGCACACAGGGTAAGGGTACAGAAGCAGTGCTTGATTCTAAGCAGAGCAGGGTTAGAGGAGAGGGCAGAAGTTAAGTTTTATTTCATTTATTTATTTATTTTGACTTATAGTGTGTCTGTGGGTGTTTTGCCCACATGTATGTCTGTGCACCATTTGTATGCAGTGCCTGTGAAGGTCAGAAGAGGGCACTTGGTTCTCTAGAACTGCCCTTGTTAGGTCTTTAGGTCACTCTCCTACTTCTGCTATTGCAGCGCTTCCTTCTTAGTCCATCAGAATTGCTAGATGAGAGAGCGTAGGTATTTCATAAATCATTGAGCAGTCCTACACAGAACACCCGTTGATCTGTAACTTGCTAGATTACAGTGCTTAGGTAAGTCACTGAGCAATCCTATACCTATTGATCTGTTGGTTTTTTAAAATTTGCATGTGGTATGCATTTGTGTGTGTCCATATACTGGGGCAGGGTCTTTCACTTGAGCCCAGCGCACACCAGTTCCTCTGCTTGCTGTAGGACCCTTTGTTCCTTGGGTTCTGGGGTTCCAGGTGTGCAGCCGTGCCTGTCTAGCAATCGGAATGAGTGAAAGAATGAAATCCAAAGCAAATTCTTCAGCACAGTAGTGATATAATTGTCATGGCTGTTTGTGTGGGTCAGGCAGATAAATTTACAGTGGGGAATTGAGAGTGAACACTCCACAAAGCATTCACGTTTTCGTCTCTGTGTTTTCGTCTCTGTAGCCAGGGCTTGGGTCGACAGCCTTGGCTCATCCTCAGCATATGCACCCCTCTCTGGTAAACTGAACGTTGAGCTGAGCAACAAATCTCAGAGCCTTTTTTGTAAGAATGTATCTAGTAGCTAACTATTTTTTCAGACCTGCTCCTTTTCAAGTCAGCACTCCACTGCTACCCATTTGGCCCCTGGGTCTGTCCATCCTGCTGTTCCCCACATAGGAGGACCTGGAGTGATCTTTTAATAACAGCAGCCAAGTTCTGACACCTTCCCTCAGGGGTGGCTTCAGTTTATGGCGGCTTAAAATTCCACCTTATATTGGCCCCAGGAAAGATGACGTCTTTTCTGTCTCCTGCCATATAGTTCAGCACTGTGCATTACATCATGAGTTGTTCCCTACATTGTCCTCTTGCTTCTCTAACATGCATCAGGCCACCTCAGAGCCATTTTGTTTGCAGCTCCCTCTGCCTGAAACTGTCCCCTCTATCTGCAGTCCTTCCCAACTTGCTTTGGCATATGGCTGCAGTAGTGAATGCTTGTCACTGTGAATTACTTGCTCTTCCTTTCTCTATTTTGAAATAGTGAGGGGTATTGACTGATGCCTCTAATCTGAGCACTGGGGAGATTGAGACACAATGGATCATGAGTTCAAGGTCATCCTTGGGTACATAGTGAGTTGGAGACCTGTTCTACATTAGACTGTCTCAGAAAACACAAACGAAATAGCTTTCTTGAGGTTTAATTTATGTAATTTACATTTAACAAACCACACATTTACATTGTACAGTTTAATATATTTTAACTGTATATGCCTATGAAGTCATCATCAAAACCAAAATAATGAAGTGTTCAACATGCCCCAAAGTTCTCTGTGCCACCTTTGAAATGCCCCCTGCATTCACCCCTCCCTGGATGCCCACTGATAGGCTTCTCCTCCCTATAGAAAAGAATAGTTTAGATGGTACCTGACTTCTTTACTTTTTTATGTATTTTAAGTTTATTTACTCTGTGTGTGTGTGTGTGTGTGTGTGTGTGTGTATGTGCACACATGCTCCTGCAACAGTATGTGCAGGTCAGAAGACAGCCGGTGGTGGTCGGTTCTTCCGTCTGGGGTCTTGGAGACTGAACACAGTCATCACACTTGGCAGCAGGTACCACCTGCTAAGCCACCTTGCAAACTTAGTTGATTTATTTGCCATAATTGTTTTGATATTTGCTCGTATTGTGATTATAAGCAGTTCTCTATAGCTAGCTAGTATTCTGTAATAAGGCTTCCTATCCAGTTTCAGCTGAAGTACCTGAACAGGCTGGTGTAGGTCTGTGGACACAGACATTTATTTTTTCATCTAAACCCTAAGTGTGGAGGGCACATGGTGGACGTGTGCTGGACTATGGCCCTCCTTCTGTACCTGCAGCCTGCGAGTCTAGATAGTTAGCAGGTGTCATTGCCCCCTAGGTGATGGCAGCTCAGTGTGGTAAAACAGACCACATGATGCCTTCCCAGAATTTACACTGAGGCAGTAGAGAGCGTTGGAAACACCACTGGAAAAGCCTAGCACTTTCCAGTCGAGATAGGTTTGCCTCCTGGCCTGTACCCACCAGTCACACAAAACACAGGAGTGTTTGTATTCAGGACCACTTCACCGAAAGCAGAGGACAGCGGTCTCAGGATGAAGAACAAATTAGATGAGCCCTCTGGAAACTGCTAGTGAACATAGCAGAAGTATGAGAGAGGTCTTTTCCTAAATAGAAAAGGAACTCCCTAAAAATTAGTGTAAATGAAAACCTTGTTATACATTTACTGATGTGTATATGCTCACATGTGCACGCTGGCAATGTGGCACACCTGTGGTAATCAGATCCTTGTGGCTTATTCTGTCCTTCCAACTCTGAATCCTGAGCTCAATCTTCAGGCCTCATGACACCAGGATTCTTTCCAGCGACTTGTGCACAGTGTACTTCCATCATCAGCATCTCCCTGCACACACGCACAGGGGACTTGTGCACAGTGTACTTCCATCATCAGCATCTCCCTGCACACACGCACTGGGGACTTGTGCACAGTGTACTTTCTTCATCAGCATCTCCCTGCACACACGCACAGGGGACTTGTGCACAGTGTACTTCCATCATCAGCATCTCCCTGCACACACGCACAGGGGACTTGTGCACAGTGTACTTCCATCATCAGCATCTCCCTGCACACACGCACAGGGGACTTGTGCACAGTGTACTTTCTTCATCAGCATCTCCCTGCACACACGCACAGGGGACTTGTGCACAGTGTACTTTCTTCATCAGCATCTCCCTGCACACACGCACAGGGGACTTGTGCACAGTGTACTTTCATCATCAGCATCTCCCTGCACACACGCACAGGGGACTTTTCCTACCAGTGTTGAGACTGGGTGTGTTAGTTAATCAATAAGTTAACTTATTTTGAAAAAAGGTTTCACTATATTGTGGTCTCAAACTTCTAGGCTGAAGCAGCCCTCTTTGGCCTCAATAGTGTCTTGGGCTGCAGGCATAAACCATGGCTCTCTGCTCATTGTGAAAACCCTTTCCTGTGTCCTTGTTGGGGTCGTAGTAGAGAGGTAGGATTAGTATAGTCGTGACAGAACTAGAGACCTAGTTGTGAGCTAGAGATGTCGCTCATACTTTCTCAGCCCATGGGTGAAAGAAACTGGGTCTTGGAGTGTTTTTGACAAAGGTAAAGGTAGCAGCAGAGTTGGAACTTCAATTCAGTGTTGGGCTCAGGGACACTTGACACCGACGATTACCCTTTAATTTTTTTTTTTAATTTTTAGTTGTCTGTTTCTCACAGAAACTAGAAACTCTTTATTTTGACTCCACTGGCCATTAGATCCCCCTGCTCTCCCCAGCCCCCATCCTAGGGTTACAAGCGTGGTCTACCAGGTCTGGCTTTGAAGTACTACTCCTTTCTGTTACTTAGGCTGTAAAGTCCATTTGCAGTTGAATATATTTTAGAGTGATAATACCGCATACATAAATGTTTGGATTTTTTGGATGTATAGTTTCTTTCCTAGGATGATGACATTGCAAATTACATTTGTAATTTTTGTCTTAAGCTAACTTAAGTCAAGGTCTTATCTAATCCTGTCTTTAAATTTATCTTTTAGGGACAGTATGGAAATTACCAGCAGTGAAGATGCCCTACATTCCAGTCTCTGTTAGCAGCCATACTGTCGTTCTTCTGCACTGTGGACACCTGTGAAGGCTCCTTCCATTCCGCCACCTAGCTTTTGGGAAAATCTTTGGATGAGTGGTTGCCTTATCCGTAAGCAGCCTTTGTGGGTTAATTTGTAAAGGCTTTGGTAGCTACCAGATACACCTGGTTTCACATTTCTACTCTAGATGGCAACATTGGACAGAAAATGCATCAACCTAAAGTCATTTGCAGCGACTTCGGAACTGTTCTAAACAGGCTGTCACAAGCTGAAGGTGTCAACAGCTTTGTGTGTTTACGAAGGTCAAGGGGGTTTCATACTTTCCACAGATTATTTTCTAAGGGGGGGATGTACACTTTTTACAGCAGCAATATTTTGTATATTATGTTTATTTCGTGTGATAAATATGCAAGGCGGTACACTACGCACTGGGCAGAATCAGAAACCCTGTTAATGTGGAGTGTGATAGATGCTTGGCAGCTGTGGTGTCCTGTAAGACATAGGTGAGGGAAAAGACAGAAGCACACCACATTACTGTTAGGTCTTAGAGGAAATGCGCATCTCTCTTATATACCAGATTTGCAAGGGCACTGGGATACAGTTTTTGAGTACAAAGACAATTTTTTAAAAGCCTTCCAGTTTTGTGCATTAAAATCTTTTTGTAAAGATGACTTATACTGTTTGCAAATGCAAGGCAATAATTATGTTGCATCTGTGAGTGTTGGCAGGTTCGTGTCAGTGAAGTACGAAGCCTCTCAAACAGCAATAATTGAAAAGGAAAAAGCATTGTTCTTTACCTTGTTGAGCAATCAGGGAGCTTAGTGAGTACCGTCAACACTTTCTAACCACACCAAAGAGGACTCAGTGTTGATCTCATCATATTGTTTTTTTTTAACATTAGTAAGAGTCCAGGAGACTTTACACACTTGTATTTTAACTTTCTTAATTGGGTATAAGTAAAAGGCATCTTCATGTTCCTCTTTCTTCCTCTTAGTTACTGTAACAGGAAAATGCTTTTGATGGGGCGTTTCCCATCTGTATGGAAAGCCTTGAGGTTGCATTTTACGGTTCCTTGTTTTTAAGCATGACATACATAATCATTATTTGAGACTGATTGTGTTAGCTGATTCGGGATATTGCACTGACAGGAAAGCATGCACTGAGAGATTTCTAAACACATCTGTTTAAGTACACTTTGAAAGCATCTAGCCCAAAGGTAAGCTGCTGTGTCCTCACAGTTGTCTGTATCCAGGGAATAGTACATACTCTTTCTAATTGAGTTAGATTTGCCACTTCTGGCTGGAAACAGAATGGAAGGGTGCCGTAAATTCGAAGATGCCATGTACACTGTTCTCAACATACTGTAATCAAAGGAGGGGTTTCGCTGTGTCTGTGTGAGTGAGTGTGTGTTTTAAGGTCAGAATAACTTGGTCAGTAGAAAATAGGCATCAAGTCTGCACAGATAAGGCACGAGAAGCCTTATTGTGATTGGAATGCTTATAGGTTCTGTGCCAGGTTCTCCACCACTGTGTACTTTGTTGCTATTTAAAACTGTATCAACTCTAACGAAAGAATAAATTATTTGTGATTTTAATTTTCTCATTTGTTTCTTTAAATTAGATCTCTTTGACGCTACCATTTTGTCTGGAGACCATACTCTGGGTTTTATGTGAGTTAGTCCAGTACAAATAGACTGTATTTGTATTCTAGGACTGGATCAAAATTCTCTTGCCATGCCCAAGTTAATTAGAATTAACTGTTCAGTAATCAGCGTGTTGTGTAGGCTGTTTGTTGCAGAATTCTTTCTCTGAAAATGAAGTCAATGAGGCTGTAATCAAGATGACTGAATTAGATAAATGAGTTGAGGAGACAAAATTGTGCTGATCCCAACCTGGTGGAGATACGTTATCTCATTTGAAATGAGCTCAACTGACATTAAGAAATAATTTGTCTTGCCATCCCATCTTCTGTTGTCTTATTCTCCTTTAATGGAAACTAAAATTGCAATTTTAATAAGCAGAATTTCCTCCAGGACTTTACTCCTGGAGACTGGTGCATTTGCAAGGCTTAATTGTTTTATACCAGTCCTATTTCGTACAAGTTGTTAATTGGTGGTGACAAAGATTACCTAACTCCTTTGGTACCTGGTAAGAACAATAGCTTCACCACTAGCTTTTCTACCAAAGTTGACATTTTCATACAGAAAAAAGTCAAAGTTTCATATTATCTAGTAAATAAATATTATAGCATCCCTTAAAATCCAAACAAGAGTAGTGTGGTTATTGATAAGGCTTTCCAGACATCTGTGTGCTGGTTCCACTGTGTGCAACTGTTGGCCTTATTCTCCAGCTCCTGTGTGCGGTGGCCGAGCTCATCTCTCACACTCAGGGCAGAGCCTGTGTTGTCTATACACCTTCTCAAAAGCAGAGGCAAACGCCATTATGTCACTCACAGCTGTCATTAAGGACCTGAGTGGCTTCTCGTTTTTACAAAATGTCTTAGACTTGGAGGACTCTTCTGTTCCTGAAATTCTTTCTTTTCAATAGCAGCATTCAATTCAGTTAGACACCATCTCAGAACCTATATGTTCAGACTGCTGCCTTCCACATTAAATAAAAAATTAACAAGCACATTACAAAACAGTGGATGTTTTATATAACTTTATCCCCTAAATTTTTTTTTAAAAAAAATCTGGTAGGTTTTTTCTGCTTTATTTTGACATACAGCCAACAGATACCTCAATATATTTTCATTTTTTTTCTGTCCAGCAAGAGAAGAATTGTACTTTCCTGTTTTATAATGTCTTTTTTTTTCCTTTCCTTTTAATTTAGGATGCACCTTTCTGAGTTGCCTTTTTTTTTCTATTATAGAAACATTTTTTTATAAACTACCCAGTGGAGTTCTTTTCTTTTCTTTTCTTTTTTTTTTTGTTTTTGTTTTCCGAGACAGGGTTTCTCTGTGGCTTTGGAGCCTGTGCTGGAACTAGCTCTTGTAGGCTGGTCTCGAACTCACAAAGATTTGCCTGCCTCTGCCTCCCGAGTGCTGGGATTAAAGGCGTGCGCCACCACCGCCCGGCCTGGAGTTCTTTATATGTGCTTTTGGGCTGTTTGTGTCCCCTCCATTTCTTATGTGCTAGGTGTATGCATATGTTATCTATCTTTTGTCTCTTCGGTGCCTTACATCTCTTTTCACCTATCACTTTAAAACGTGTGATTATGATGTCTTTCTCTGTGTTAAAGGTTTTCTGTAGCTCCCCCACCATAGTGTCTTGCAACCTCCCTAACTTGCAGATTTGTTAAGTATTCCTATTTGCTTACATTTTAAAATTTTACTTTACTTGCAATGATTTAGGGCATTAACTTTTCCCCATATAAGTAGGCAACTGTTTATTTATTAAATGAGTATTTCCTTGCAGTGATTTGAGATGACATTTTATTGCTTTTGTTAAAAATTTAATTATGGAAGGTATTTTAAATATTCCATTTCAAAAATAAAATAAATTTATTTAGGTAGACCTATTTAATTATCACAGAGATGAGTTCTTTTCCTCTGTGTGTGTGATATATATATATATATATATATAATATATATATTTGATACAAGTTATTTTCAAACTCACAAACAATGACTGGCATCCAAATGGTAATCATTCAGATATTTAATATGGATAATCTAGAATATGTTAAAATTTATTACTTGTTGAAATTTAGAAGCGCTTTGATATTTTTGTACCTGATAATTATCTCTTGAGCTGCCTTAAGTGCATCTGTTGAATTACAAAGAAAAAAATTAAGAAATCAATAGAAAATCCCTTTTCATTGTTTATTATTAGAGATCTCAGATAGAAAATCTTGTTTTATTGGTTCGAGTCTCAGAAGCAGATGATGGAATCTAATTTTCTTTAGTTCAGCAGATTCCAGTAAGCAGGGTAAAAAGGGGGGATATTTTATGTATATACAAATACAGATGTTTACATAAACACATATGTATGCCTGTATTATGCACATGTTTTATATCTATGGATAAGTATGTTTTTAAATTTATTGTTTTGGGGCTAGAGAGATAGCTTAACAGAAACACTTGCTGCCCTTCCAGAGCTCCCAAGTTTGGTTCCCAGCCTCCATGTCGTGTGGTTCACAACCACCTGTCTATGACTCCTACTCTAGGGGGTCTGATGTCTTCTGGCTTCAGTGTGCACAGGACATCCACTCATACAGACATGTACACATACACATAAAAGAACTAATCTTAATAAAAATCAGTCTTTGAAAAACTGTCGTGTTTTCCTAATAAACCCTGTAATTTAAGAGTTTTGAGGATGTGGGTAATGGTGGTGACTACAGAGCTAGATTTGTTTGGAAAGATGGACTAGAAAACTGGCCTGTGGGTAAGTCTGGAGTGTATTTTCTTAAGTGGCCGTAGGTGGTGCTACCCCCGTGGTAGTGATGGGTGCTATAAGAAAGCAGATTGAGCTGGGCAGTGGTGGCGCACGCCTTTAATCCCAGCACTCGGGAGGCAGAGGCAGGCAGATCTTTGTGAGTTCGAGACCAGCCAGGTCTACAAGAGCTAGTTCCAGCGCAGGCTCCAAAGCCACAGAGAAACCCTGTCTTGAAAAACCAAAATAATAATAATAATAATAAAAAGCAGGCTGAGCGAGCCAGGAGGGCAGAAGCCAGTGAGCATCCTCCATGGCCTCTGCTTCAGCTCAAGTTCTTGTCTGACTTCCCTGGATGATGTAAGGGGAAATAAACCCTTTTCTCAAGTTGCTTCTTCTCATGGTATTTGATATAGCAATAGAACCCTGAGACAGAAATACATTCTATTTAAGATGCCATCATTAACTGGTTTGTCAAACTATGAGGTATTTATTAATTTCAAAATAAAATTGTTATTTCAAAAGGTGAATAAAAAAGTCCAGAATATCCTAAGTTACTGTCATCCATGTTCCTGCTGGACAATATTGACTACTCGCCATTATTCTTTTCTCATCTTAACAAAAACCACCCTATGTTGTATTCTGGACCAACAAAACAGCAGAGCCCTTTAGTGCCTTCTGAGACTGTCCTGTGCTCTGGCATTTGAGTGAGTTGGGTACCTCACTTCATAGACTCATTTTAAAAATACTGATAAAAGCCAGGTAGTGGTAATGCACACCTTTAATCCTAGCACTCAGCAGGCTGAATCTCGAGTTCGAGCCCAGCCTGGTCTACATAGAGAAACGTCTCAAAAACCAATCCTGTGTACACACACACACACACACACACACGTATGTGCATACATCTTCCTACATAGTGATGACATACTTGGCAACTTTGTATACACTTTGTGAACAGTGTTTGATGAGGATTTGTGTGAGATCTTCAAGCCTGTGGAGGTTTTTTTTTTGTTTTTTGTTTGGTTTTTTTTTTTTTTTTTTTTTTTTTTTGTTTTTTTTTTTTTTTTTTTTGGCTTTTCTTACACTCTTAATCTCTTTCAGGTCTTTTTTTCCCACTTTTTTGCTTCCTTTATTGATGTGAGTATTTTGATTGTAGAGCACATGCCAATTTTTCTTTTGTTTTTTTTTTTTAAAAAATATTAGTAACATTTAATCCTAGAGCTGGGTGGGGGTACTTAAGGTCTGAAAAGTTGTAAAGTTGAGACAGGAGGATCCCAGGTTTGAAGCAAGCCTTGTCTACATAGGCTAAGTGGGGAATGAACTCAGTAGTGGAAAATGCTTTGAAATAGTGTCATTTTTCATATACTATTTTATTAAGTTTTACAACTTTCACATAATCTTGGTGGCTGTGGTTACTAACTTGAGAACATGGACTGAGCTGGAAGCATTCCATGCAGCCCCATCCCTGCACTCAAACACATCCTGTTCACTAATCCAGTCTTCCTTTCCCTCCCACGATCTTGCTTCACAGCAAGCTTTGCGTGTCTCAGGCTGTCCACGTTAGTCCTCATTCCCACATAAACACAGCCACTTTGAAAACATGAACTGATATTAATTACCCCCTTGGCACCAAAGAGTCAGGATTTCCTGATGCGGCACACACTAATGTGGAATGCATTAGTGCCACGGCTGGCTCCAAGGGGCGATGCTCTAAACACTCGTTTTTCTTCACGACGCTCAATCAGTCCTCCTCCTAACAAACACCACCCCTTAAAGGACACAAGCAGGTCTTCAGAGAAAGCAGTCCCGTTCGGGCAGCATATCGGAAACACTTAGCTGTTGGATGAAGTAAGCTCTAATCGTGCTAGTGATTATATGGTTTTGAACTGAAATTTTCAGTCATTAGATGATTCCAGTTTATGTTTGGATCCCAATGTCACCAAAATGTGTTTTTAATTTTGGGGCTTAATTTCTAGACATAGAACAAGAAGTCTGTAGTTGTGTTTTGGCTTGTTTATATTATATTATATATATGATTATATATTATATCATATATATATTATATCATATATATCATATTATATATATGATTATGTGAATATTTCATGGGGGGTGTTGATTTGAGGGTACTTCCTTGTATTGGTATGTACCATCTAACACAATGGTGGGAATGCTGCTGTCTCCTTAAGAGATCAGATCCAGGCTCAAGTAAAGCTTAGCGTCTTGGGCCAGAAGAGGAAATAGAATGTCAGCAGCAGTCACGGGCCGCTGGGTTACGAAGCTGGGGTGGCACTTGGGACCCTGTGCTGGGGCTGCCCTGCGGCTGTCCAGCTTTGTAGCCCTTTAAAAAAGGAAGCTAGTTGGTAAATACCCAGGACCTTGTTTTGAGGAAGTGGGGCGTGGTGATAGAAGAAGATGCAGCTCTAGGGTGGAACCGGGCTGTCCTGGGCCTGGGTGTTGCTGTGAGGTGTGGGCAGTGTGGGCAGTGTGGGCAGGGGCTGAGTGATAGTCATGCAGACTTGGAGCTGCAGCTCCCATCTGTTCTCAAAAAAGCGGCAGCATTTGTATTACTGGTATTGGGGAGAGGGGGAGCTCCTAAAAGTCATTAGGGAAACAAGTTCTCAAAGATTTGATTCTGCACTTGGTTCCAGAGTGAGTGGAGCAAATGAAAGAAGGAAACATGGAGAAGTGGGGAAAAGAAGTAAAACCTTACACACAAATGGATCATCTAATCATGTGTCCACACTGTGAAGGCAGGGCACAGTAAGATGTTCAAACAGCCCACACTGAGAGATGGGCAGTTACAAGTCAGAGCAAATAAGTTACATAGGAACTCCATTTGGAAATCTTGTAAGTAAAAAATACTGTCATTGCAAAAATGCCCAATTGATGTAAATTATAGATCAGACGTGGAGAGAAAATTTGGGTGTTAGATGATAGTATGAGAAATTGTCTTGTTCCAGAGCACCAGGAAACATTCTTTGAAAAATATGAACGAACGTAGGAAACCTGAGTGTTGCTACAAAACCTCCAGAGGGGGTCGGTAGAAAAAAGCAAGACATGAACAAAAACCGTTTCCTACAAATGAGTTCAAGTACACACGTTGTAAGCTCACTGTCGTTCAGTCAGATCAAATAGTAACGAATTCAGTTTACCTGTGTTCCTGTGTTTGAGAGGGAGAATCTTTACCTGAAAGAGCCTATTACCCGTTAAATAAAACTTGGATGAGAATTGTCAGCAAACAATAGAAGAAAGCTCATCAGCTCAGCTGTTGGGATTCTGCAGTGAGGACAAAGGCATCTTGGGCTTCACAGTGACCAAGAGGATACCTAATCCATACATGAAAGATGAACTTAAGTTAACTTGAAAATTATCCAGAGGGAAGGTGTAGAATTTTAGAACTGGAGAGTATATGAAATTGGTAAAATATAAGTTTTCGATAGGATATGTTAGGTTTGAAGAAGTAACATTGTGATAGGCTGATCACCCTAATTTCTTCAAGTTTTCATCCCTGTGAGGCCATACCCCTTGGCATGAGCCTCTTACACACCCCTTGATGGATGATGGATGGGAATAGAGGTGTGTTTTTCTGCCCTCTACAGCCATGTTTGGCTGTGACTTCCTGTGGCCAATGGGATGTTGGCAGATGCCACTTGAAACTTAGGGAGGTTGTTTCCACTTGTTGCTCTGCCTTTGCCATGGTAATCTGCTCAGGCTAGTGTGGGAGGGAAGCAGCTAATTCCCTACGAAAAGCTGCCATCACTCAACCAACCTTTCCAGCCTTGCTGGAGTCTGCAGGCTCCTGTGCATCGTGTGTTTTACAAACCACTGATTGTGAGTATGTATCTTCATTGTGCAGCAGTATTGTAGGAATAACTAACATTCAAATGGTACATGAAGATCAGAGTGTGATCAGTGACCTATCTGCTGAGGGGGTTTTGTGAGCAGAACAATCACTGAAAACCTTTAGATTTTCTGCACTTTTCTAGGTAAGATCGTGAGTAATGTGAAAAGTTGAAATGTAAATGTAAAAGAATTATCATTAAAAGGCAGAGTCAGTAGAGAAGAAATAAAGGAAGTGGAGCCGTGCATGAGGGGAAATGGTAGGAGGAGCTTTAAGAATACAGAGGGCCAATTGGAGCTGCATGGGTAGAGGGCATATCTGGCGCAGAGCCCTGCGTTTGGTTCCCAGCACTGGAAAACTGGCATGATAGTACATACCCTGCCATCCCAGCACTTGGGAGGTAGAGGCAGGAGGATTAGAAGTTCAAAGCCAGCCTAGGGTAATGCGACCCTGTCTCAAAATTAAATAAAAACACAAGCGAAGATAATAGGATTCCATCAGTATGTCAATAGGCACAACTGCAGCCAGGTTGAACTCATTCTCTGGAAGGGTTTAGAGAAGGGAGGACCCAGTCTGCTTGCTATGAGAGAAAATACATCAGAAACCAGGAACAGGGCTACCAGTGCTCAAGTGCGGTCTAGAGTAAAACCATTGAAGAGTCAAGAGGGAGCGCGAACAACACAGCACATTTGAGATAGAACTGTGGGTCACATAAAGCAAGAAACGTAAGCACAAACTGGAGCCACGGTGGAAGATGAACCCGCTTAAAGCGGGAACTCGGCTCAGACGAAACGTCAATGGCAGCCTAGGTCTTTCTAATAGAAATGTATCTGCTGGGCCTGGTGGTGTGCTGGGATGGCAGCTGCTCTGGGAACAGGGGGATCACAAGTTCGAGGTCTGCTCAACTGAGTGAGACCCTATTTTAAGATTTTAGAAAGCTGGGGCATGTGTGAGTGTGCACACGTGCTCAGATGTACCTGTTACAGACTGTAGCATGAATAATTAAAAACTCAGAGACAGACATTGGTGGAGGGGGGAGAGGTTAAACCTGAAAACCAGAAAAGCAAAGCAGCCAAGCCACTAGAGAAGCCTCACCTCTACCGAGGCTGGGTGACTGCAAGCTATGCAGCCTAAGCCTCTCTCCTCCCATTTTATATTCCCTCTAGGGCTGGGATTAAAGGTGTGTAACTCCATAGGCCTGGGATTAAAGGTGTGAGCCACCACCACCTGAATTTGTTTCTGCGTTGATCTTGTGTAGCCCAGGGTGGCCTTGAACTCACAGAGATCTATCTAACTCTGTCTCCTAAATCCTGGGATTAAAGGTGTGTGCCACCATTGCCTGACCTCTAGTGGATTTAGCTTTCCTCTGGTCTTCAGGAAAGGTTGATTTATTAAAATACAAGTAATATACCCCTACAGTAGACCACTTGCTGATCATACGTGAAGCCCCAGGTTCAGACCCTGAAACTGAGGGAAGAAAAAGAGCAATCCCCATGTTGATGGAATTTTGAAACTTTTAGGAGATACATTTAATAATGTAGAAAATGTTTTATTTTGATATATTTTATCTAATCTAGTATAACCATAGTGCTTGTTGAATGTGTAAATTTATGAGACATTTTTTAACCTTTGTATGGTTAGGTCTTAGATGTCTAGCCAAATATCAGGTGCTCCGTAGCCATACCTGTGGATGTGGCATATGGGAGGGGGGTTGCTGAAAAGCCTGCACTTGATGCTGCACAGCCTTCTCGAGTATACATAAGATAGTTTTTTAAACTGACCTCTTGCTGACTTTAAAAGCTGCCTGATCACAATTCAAAGGCTCGGTAGGATATAAGCCACTTTCTCTGATAATAATACCTGTGCCAGGAATTCTGAAAACGTATTATTCAGCATCTTGGGCTTAAAGAAAAATCAAGAATTTAGAAAATTTGGCAATGAGCTACACTGAAAGTTCTTGGTCGAAGCCTATACTTGTAGGCAATGACAATGTACCTAGATTTTTAAGAGGGAAGGGATGGGGAGATGGTTCTGTTGATAACGTGTTTGCTGTGCCAATGTGAGAATTGAAGTTTGGGTCTAAAAGGCCAGGTGGGCAGGAGACCAGCCAGATACACGAGCTCTGGGTTCGATAAGAAACCCTGCTTCAGTAAGTGAGGAGAACGACACCCAGTGGCAAACTCTGGCCTCTACAGGCTTTCATACACATGCACCCACACATGTGAACACATGATACACAGCATGCATACATGTGTGTGTGTGTGAGGGGGGGCGGGGAGTGAGATGATAGCGAAGTTCTTAAAAATGAATTGCTAGCTTTAAATGCCTTTCTTTTAAAAAGAGGAAAAGGGCTGGAGAGCTTGGCTCTGGTTACGAGCACTTGCTCTTGAAGTGGAACTGGCTTTGGTTCCCAGCACCCGTATGGTGCTCACAACTGTCCGTAACTCCAGCTCCAGGGGACCCAAGGTGTTCATGTATTGTACACACATACATGGAGGCGAAACACATTAAAACCAAAAGAGACTGAAATTCAATTTATGAGTGTACATGAGGAAGTCAAAGTTAAATTCAGATATTTTGAATATTTGGAGGTGTTTTTGAGGTGATAATAAAGTCAAGAATAATACAGTTTAGAAAATAGAGGATCATGGCTGGTCAGATGGCTCAGAAGATAAAGGTGATTACTGCCTTTCCTGGCAACTAGAGTTCGATTACTGGACCCACATGGTAGAAGGTGAAACATTCCTGCTAGTCCTCTGACCTCACAATCATGCCACGACATGTGTGTACCCATATAACACACATACACACACAAATGTTAAAAACAAACAAGGACCAGGGAGATGGGTGTTTGTGGCAAAGTCTGAGGCTCTCAGTTTGATCCCCAGGACTCACATTGTGGATGGATAGAAAAGTTTACAAATTTGTTCTCTGACCTCCACATGTGCACATGTGTGCTATGGCGTGTACACACCACATAACAAACATGCTCACATACACACAAATAATTGTAATGTTTTTATTAGAAAAAGGAGGATTGTTTAGGGTGTGATGGTGTATACCTGTAGTCCCCACACTCAGGAGGTAAAGGCAGGAAGACTGAGATGTGAAGGCTCGCCTGGTCTACAGAAAGAGAATCACAAAAAGAACAAAAAGCTGTTTTTGTGTTTTAAAGTTAAAACCAGCCAAAAGCATTGCAACCCAAAGGCTTAGAGTCCTAAACACAGCACCAGAGACCGGTGACTTAGAAATGTTTTCCCGATGTTCCGGAAGCCACAGAATCCCAGGTAATGCATACGTAGGGTAGGTGTCTGCTTCATAGAAGGTGTTTTTTCATTTGTCATCTCGTGGCAGAAGGGGTAAGGGAGCACTCTGAGGGCCACAGATCTCAGGCACCTTCATGACCTCACCACTGCTTGCAGGCCCTGTTTTCTAATGGTTCACCCAGGATTCAACATGTGAATAGGGGCAGGGGCACAGACTATCCTGCTCAGTACCACCCAAGCACCTGCCTCCTAACCTGGAAGACATCTCAAAAGCCGTTGAAATCATTCCAGCATGAATTCAAACCCGGAGTGTCAGCTGAGTATCATCTGTGGGGTGTGAATGGAACTCAAGGTATAGTTAGGATATCAGCCGCTCCCCAGCTGGGAGCCTGTACATCAAACAAGTCAGCTGCCTCCAAAATAATGATGGGACAGGCAAGAACAGACACTTGGTGCGGGACAATTCTGTATCCTGTCAATCATGTTTTAAATAAATGCTGATTGGCCAGGCAGGAAGTATAGGCGGGAAAACCAGACAGGAAGTAGAGGTGGTGCAAGGAGAACAGGAGAGCAGGGGGCGCCCCTGGCATTCCTGCGCAGATCTCCAAGGAGGCAACATGTAGCAGTCCAGCTGAGAAAAGGTACTGGCCATGTGGCTGACAATGGGTTAATATAAGTTATGGGAGCTGGTAGGAAGACTGAGCTAATGGGCCAATCAGTGTATAACTTAATGTAGACTCTCTGTGTGATTTTCTTTGGGGCTTGCTGGCAGTTGGGTACTGGGCGGGACAGAAACCCCAACAAGTAAGCCCTCATGTTACAGACACTCCCATCCCAAAGGCAAACAGAGGGGATAAAAGGAAGACAACAGCCCCAAGCAACTCTAAAATCCAACAGGGTAAACTACATAAAGTTCTACATCACCAAATAATCTGTATATCTGGAGCAGTGACTGGAGTCCCGGGCTTCAGGATGGCCAGACTGTCCTGCTGGCTTTCCTGGATGCAGCCCCATCTCTCACTATAGCTGATTGTAGTCTGGTACTGTGTCTCTCTGGAGTGCCAAGATGCTCCACCAGTCTGTGTGCCACTCTATGCCCAGAGTTAAACCATTAGAATCAAGGATGTGTTAATACGCTTTTACCCGTAGCATATTGATCAAGCGTGTGATCACACAATGGTCTTGCCATAGCCACTTTTTCCTGCCTTGCCCTGTCACGCACCTTTCACAGTGTGGCTGTGTGACTGTTCCCAGCCCTTTATAGAATCCTCCGCACACATTGTTAGACTCCAAATGGCTTCCTTTACTGCCTAATACTCACCCAACCATGTTCAATCAAGCTACCTGTTAAACCGGTTCCCTTTTTGAACATTTTATGGCTTTCAGAATTTCCAAGTTCCTGTAGTAGACATTCGTGGTGATAGGCTTCTGATCTGGCATGTGTGATTGTTAGCAATATTTTTTCCTCTTCTATGCAGAATAAACAGCAGGAGTTCGTTGTTTAGTGTGTGAGGAATTTTATTGTCCACTATGTTAATGTCTCAATGAGGTTGCCACGGTATAGGAAAATGAACAAAAATTCAGACTGACAAAGATTGGCCATGATACATTGATTCACAGTTGGAACTAAAGATTAAAAATTATCCTCAGGGCATGGGGAGGTGGCTCATTGGGAAAATGCTCGCTGTGCAAGGATAAAGGCCTGAGTTCAGATCCCCAGCACCCACATTGCAGGTACAATGGCACACACCCGCAACCCTGGAGCCAGCTGGCAAACTCGCCCTTCCATTGCAGTGAGCTCCGGGTTCACTGAGAGATCTTGACTCAAAAATAAGGTGGCCCCTGTTCCCAGCGCTCAGGGAACACAGTGGAAGTAGGGTCAAAGAGACTGTAGGAGCAGAGGTCAGGGTGGACCACACATGACAGCATGGCTGCTTTCATGAACTCCCAGCAGCCATGGCAGTCAGTATTTCAGCATGGAGAGATGGAGAACTAACCCCCTCCCTCCCCATTCCTTGCTGAGGAGCCCTTGGCAGTTGCTGGCTGCTTGGGAAGAGTCAGTTTGTTTTTTTTTTTTAAATATGGTCGACCATGGGTAGCCCCACCCTTGTGAGTACATGGGAAGCATGAGTTGGACTCAGTGGATAATACAAGTTAAAAAGATTATAAAGGATACAAAGTCGGGAGGAGGTCTTGGATCTTGGAGGAATTGGAAGAGTTGGGTGGGGTTGATATGATCAAAATACATCATCTGGGCACTGGAGAGATGTCTATGTTTAGGAGAGCTTGTTTTTCCAGAAGACCTGGGTTCAGTTTCTAGCACCCACATGGCAGCTCACAACCATCTGTAACATCCATTCCATGGGCTCTGACACCTTTTTCTTACAAGGCATGCACATATGTGTGCATGCAGCTTACACACAAAATAAAAATAGCCAAACAGTGTGATGCATGCCTTTAATCCCAGCACTGGGGACACAGACGCGGGGGATTTCTGGGTTTGAAGCCAGCCTGGTCTACAGAGAGAGTTGCAGGACAAACAGGGCTACACAGAGAAACCCTGTCTTGAAAAACAAAACAAAAACAAAATATGAATGAATGAATAAATAAATAATTGAATAAAATAAAAATTTAAAAATACATTATATGCATGTATAAAATTCTAGAAATTAGTAAAAATATATATTTTTAAAAATAAAGTGGAGAATGGTAGAAAAAGACGCTGGATATCAACCTCTGGCCTCTACACACACACACACACACACATACACACACACACACACACACACACACACACACACCACATGCTGTCTTCAGGGAGACAGAATAAGATTTAGTCATTGAAACTACATATGTTATTATTCATCTGATATAAGACTGATTTTGCTCATACTTAAATATTTCTGAAATTAAGAGAGGTTTTTCCTTTGTAACATAAAATATTGATGTGTTTTACTCCTGTACTAAGTAGTACTTTAGACTAGATGAATTATAGTCAATGTCATAAAAAAAACATACCCTATTGGCCAGGCATGGTGTCACATGCCTTTATTTCCAGCATTCTGGAGAGTTGAGGCAGGTGGATCTCTTTGATTTTAAAGCCAGCCAGGTCTACATAGTAAGACTCTGTCTCAAAAAATACGGGAAGGAAGGAAGGAAGGAAAGAAAGAAGAAAGAACTGTTTTCATTTTTTGTCTTAGAAAACTGTTTCTTCAGAGTCTATAACAACCTAAATAAAAAAAACAAACTTCAATTGAAAACGTGTATGGAAAAAGCATGTTCTGTTATTTATTGTGTCGGCCGGGTCTTTAGTAGCTGTAACAAATTGCCTCTGAGTGTCTCTCAGTAGCTTGGAGCTTACTCAGCAGACTAAGCCCAGGGACCCACCTGTCTTTGCTTCTCTACTCGGGATTACTAGAGTGTGCCACCACACCTGGCTCTTTGAAAGATGATCTAATGCAGCAAGTGAGCAGATGTATCTGAGACTAGTCCTGGGGACTCCATCTTTGGCTCTCCTGTCCCTCAACGTGAGCGTCCTAGCCTGTGCCTCCAGCCTTACTGCAGGGGTGACCCAGACCTTCAGCAGAGCTCTTTCCATCCGTGTGCATCACTACGTCCCGCAGGCTGTGCCTCCTGCTAGAGTGGCCCAGTGCCTTCTTAGACAGCGACTCTGAGGCTGTCTGTCATATCATGTGGGATGTTTCTTGTTTTCTGAAATGAGCCAGATACCTCAGGTGATACGTTCCTAGGAGTTTTTGGTGACATCCTGGGCTTGAATAAAGGAACAACATGAGATTTTCATACACAGCCTCCTGTATTTTCAAAGAAATTTTCATCACATCACGTTGGCCTTTGCTCTCTTTATGCTCTTGAGATAGGTGCCAGTGTAAGAATCTCAGCTAGCCTTGTGTTCATGGACTCCTTATATACAGTACTGGATTTCCCTGGGGCTGGAGAAATGGCTCAGTAGTGAGGATCCAGGCTCAGTTCCCAGGACCCATGTGGCTCACAACTGTCTGTAACTGTAGTCCCAGGGAATCTAGTTCCTCCATGGAGATCAGGCACACGTATGGTACACAGACATACATGCAGGCAAAACACACAAAAATTAATACAGTTGACTTCCAAGCAATCCAGTGTGTTAGTCAGTTTTGCACAGCTCTGACCAAAACACCCAGGAGAAGAACTTGAAGGAGGACAGGTTTAATCTGCTCACAATTTCAAAAGGCTTGGTCCGTGAGTGCTTAGCTCTATCTAAGGCAGAGCATCATGGTAGCAGCTGGCAAGTGAGGTTCCTCCCCTCACATAGTATGCAATGCAGCTTTGTTCCACCAGGCACCTGCACTTTGGAATGGAGATTTTCTTGGCCCGGTAGCCGCTGATTGAGTAGGGCCGTGCAGAGGTAACAACAGTAATGCAGCTGTTGATCCTCCATAGAAGGAGGGAAAGGAGGGGCGCATTGCCCTGAACTGAGATTGTGGCTATTTCTCCCCATCCCTTCCCCTGCCAGCTGCAAGTGAGCTTGGGAGATGCTGGGGTACATAAGAAATAGACAGCTAAATGGAAGGGTTCTCAGCTTCTAGTGGGCTGTTCTCTGGGCTGGAGAAGGACTTTGCAGCTGTTTGGGGGTCACTATGCTCCTATAAGAAACTTTCATTGGTTCACCAAGTTGCAGTTTGATAGAATTGTTAGTTTGTTCCGTTTGTGCACATCTGTGTGGAAGAGATGTTCCTTTACATCCCCCCAGGAAAAGTTAATTATGGTGGACATGAAGCAGAGGGTGATGAAGGGATGGGAACCAGGTATAACCGTCAAAGGCTTTGTCCCCAGTGACCTGGTTCCTCTCAAAAGCACCAGCAGCTGGGGAACCAAGTGTCGATCGAGCAGGGTACAGTTCCTATTCAAACCATAACATAGGAATACTCATCCAATCTGGTGTATGAATGAGAAATGACCTCCTGAAGGAACAGGTCATTTGTTGGTGTCCTTGATGTCGTCACCTCTTGTTATTATTAATACTGCTTACCTCTCTTCCCCAAGTCCCCTTCCTACCAGCCTCTCGGAGCACCCTCTCTCCAGATACTGTTCCTGCGTCTCCACCTGCTAGTTCCCATATTGTCGTTCTCTTTTTAAACTGTCTACCTTTATATCTTGGCATCCTCAGCTACCATCTGCTACCATTGGCCAATTACATTCTTCCTGCAGGAACTTATTCCATATACTCCTGCTTTGGCTACTGTTGATCCATTCGCTGTCCCACCCCAGAGCACCTCATCTCACTAAACCAATAGGACAACAACCCAGCTTATGAAAACAGATAGCATTTTCAAGAGTTTTGTGAACCAAATCTAGACATCGCTAAAGTGGTATGAACTTAGGATCTTTTCAAGGTAATAAACACTTAAAATTCATCACTTTTTTTTTGCTACATTTTTTCTGCCTATACTGTTGAGATGTGTGCCTGTCATATCTGAATAGTAGAAATTCAGTGTAAGAGCTTTCTGCTCCCATCTCAACCAAATGGTGAGCGGTGCTTACTGAAAGCTTAGAAACTGAGCGCCACCATGGGGCTATTCACACCAGGGCAGCTTGGAAAGGCTACAGACCAGGGTTCAATTTAGATATTGATTGCCTTGACTTTAGAAAGTGAAGTACCAAAGGTTGACAACGTAGAGTAAGCTGAGTAGTGTATTATACTGTGGTTAATATGAAAAATTAAGGAAATATTCTATATTTTACAAATCTACCTGCATGGTTCAAGCAACAACAGCGAAAAGCTCGTATCTTCAGTGAACAAGGGACATTTTGGTTACATCTTCGTTGATTTACTCTCCTTTATTCATGAACATAAACATCAGCCAACATGTATGTCTTATCTGAGCTGAGGCAGGAGCTATCTCACAGGAGGCAGCAAGGAAGATGGGCCCGTGGTGAAAAACTGCAAGCCGTCAGTAAGACTAGGACCATCAGGGATGAGAAACAGAGCTCCAGGGTGTGAGCTAGCCAAGTGGCCCTGATGAGAGACAGACGCAAACCCTAAGAAGCAAGCTCAGCCAGTGCTGGGGTCGGCTGGATGCGGCCACAAGCCCCCTGAGTGAAGATGCACGACGCTGCTGCCTCTCCACGTACCTGCTTCTCATGCAGCTAATATAACAGAATAAATAAAAGCCTCCACCCATTTCAGGAAAGCCATCTCAGAGCATGGTACACGTGAGGGGGTAGCCAGGAACATTGCAGATGTGGAAGCTGTGGGAATGAAGAGTTTCGTATAATTAGCACCACCTGAGAGACATGCGAAGTTGGAGGTAACCACAGGAGGCAGTGATTATCCTAGCTAGGTGGACTGCATGTGGACAGGGCATGAATGCCTCCCTGGCTGGACTAGGGCATAGTCGTAGGGCCTACTAGCGTCTATGTCTGAATAGTCCAGAGACTTAATCTCATAGCAATTATCTTAGCCTCTGTCCTGTTTCTTCCATGACCATAAAACTCTGGACAAGGATTGTCGCTATCCTTTCCTCTCTTGGAAACCCCTCCCACTCTCTCTCACTTTCTTCAATTTTTCAACTTTTACTTTCTCACTTTTTTCTGTAATTTTCCTTAATAATATTTGTCTCTGCTTTGCATGCACCCATGGGAATATGTGTCTTTTCCCCCTTTACTGGAGTAAGACAATGTCCTTGATACCACAGCCCCGGTTGATCTTTAGCAGTGGCGAGAGTCCAACACCTTGGGCCCTGTGGCAAACACAGTCTGCCCAAGAAAGATCAGTCCACTGTCCTCAAAATTCCTTTATCAGACTCATCCATGCAACCACTGGATTTTTTTGTGGACATGAACTTAGCAAGGGTCAATGAAAACACACTTTGAGAATCTATTGGTAGAATGGATTTGCCATAAATTGCTTTATAATTGGTTATTATAAATTATAATCTTTCACATACATAAGTACAAAGCTGGATGTACAGATACATGGAAACATCCACCTAGCAGAGAACCAGGTAAATATTTACCACCGCATCGTGACTTGAGACCCTCAGTACCAACTCCTTAACAGAAAATTTGCATTTAAAATGATAGGTATCTCAGATTTGTCAAAAACGGAATGTATTTTCCCCTACATTTCTTACTCTCCTGGCCCTGAAGAATTACACTTCCTTGTGGAGGTGAGAGCAGAAACTGTAGTTGCAGATTGCTTTGGAATAGGACTTTTCTATGGAAGCCACAAAGGAGGTAAGCGGAGGACACAGGATGAGTGGGGCTCTTTGTTGGTTTAGCCCTAAGAAGAGTGCCTTGCACAGTCTCATTTGTGACAGAGATCAATGAACACAATGAGGCACTCCAGGGAAGAGGGTAGTCACAGGCCACAGACTAGATTGCGGATAAGCTGGGAGACATAGGGTCCAGAGGGCCTTGGCTCTGGATGGAGAGGTGTCACCTGCACCCCGACAGGGTCTGTGAGTCCTAGTGAAGCAGAACAGCATGCAGAGGGAGACTGGAAAGGCATCCAGATCAACAGCGAAGAAGTCAAAGACAGAGCAGGACTTCCGGCAGGTAAAAGACCGAGTGCAGAGTGTGTCATGACCCATGGAAGGTCAAGCAGCCCTAGACCTCCTCTGGAGCCTAGGCAGGGCTACATCTCTGACCCATCTCCTGGCTTAACTGTCTCTTCCTTTAAGTTACTGTCTACGTTGCTGATGCTGTCAGTGTGTCTCTATCCAGACTGTTCAGAAACGTAAGGACCTGGAAGAGGCACCCTCTGGATTCAGACTTATTCCTGTACCCACAGGATGAGTTTCCTGAGAGGAGAACCTGGGATAGACTTTTTAAAAAATGATGAGATGATTATGAACTTAAACTTGCCATGCAGCCCAGCTACTTTATGAGCTTCCTATCTCAACTCCCCACGTAGCTAGGGTTATGATGTGTGCCACCATTTTTGGCTCTAAGATTTTTTATTAAATTGATTGTGGAGAGCATGCTACTGGGCCTTTGGGAGATGGGCCTTTGGGAAGGCTTGGGGGAGGGTTTTTTTTTTATTTCATTGATGGATGTTGGAAGATCCCCTCGTTCTGGGTGGTATATTCCCTGGATGAGATCTGGAACTGTGGAGGAAGAGAAAGGAAACTGAACAACGGTTTGACTTCTCAGCTGATAGGTTTCAGACGCTCTGTGGCGGTGACTAGTCACCCTGTCATTACAGCAGTGCAGTTGTACTGAGCAGTTCTTGAGGGGCTTGAAGGTGTTCCTCTGCAGCAGCGGGGATCAGCTCCCACTTGGGACCACTCTGCTCCAGCCATGACTGCTTCAGACAGCTTGCTCTGGCTCCAGTCCTTAGAAGCCTCGGTCTTCTGAGGCCCCAGTTTCTCACAGCAAGCTTCTGATTGGTGCGATAAGAGGCCTGTCGTTAATTTTATGTGGGACTTGTGACTGGTACAATGGGAATATACACTACTCTTGTGGAGTTAGATGGCCATCACCCTCACAGGTGGCTGGCAACCATGTGCAGCCTCAGATCTGGGGCATCTGGAGCCCTCTTCTGACCTCTGTGGGTACCTGCATTCAAGTCCACAATACCCACCCAATCCCTCCCCATGAAGGGAAGATTGAAACTAAAATCTTTTTTTTTTTTTTTTTTGGTTTTTCAAGACAGGGTTTCTCTGTAGCTTTGGAGCCTGTCCTGGAACTAGCTCTTGTAGACCAGGCTGGTCTCGAACTCACAGAGATCCGCCTGCCTCTGCCTCCCGAGTGCTGGGATTAAAGGCGTGCACCACCACCGCCCAGCCTAAAATATTTTCTTAAAAAGTTAAATTAGGGCTGGTGAGATGCCTCTGTAGACAAAGGCACTTTATGCTGGGTCTGGTGACCTGGTTCTGCCCTCAGGACTAACACAGCGAAAGGAAAAAGCTGGCTCCTCCAAGTTGTCCTCTGACTTCCACATGGACATGCCAACAAACACACACATATTCACAAATGTAATACAATTAAAAATAAAATAAAAAAGTCAGATCAACTTGACTCTTTGCAGCTTACTGTGTTTGGAAGGAGACTAAGCGTAGAGGAGCGCTTCCAATCAGACTTACCATCAACCATCTACACAGAGTCTAAGGGAACGCTTGACCCCGTGCTGAGCAGCCTTGGGGGGGGGCTCTGTCTCCACTTTACAACACACATTCTGTTAGAAGTTTGAGTCTGCATCTCAAAGATGTCTCGCTTTCACTCTGTAGCCCACTTCTGCCTAGCCCTTATGATCGCTGAAATAAAAGTGTGTTTGGTTCTTGCTTCAGCTTCCCCTCTTTGCCTATGCCTTTTGCTGGATCGTGCTTTGCTGGATTTTTCTGGCAGGAGTGGAGCGTCTTCCTTGATGGCACATCTCCTGCTCTGGCTGCTGTAATTAGTGGAAGTCTGGCTAGGCCAGTGGGCTAAGGAGGAAAGAGACACGGATCAGGGAAAGTGTCATGTGGGATTCCAGGATGGGGAAGACAAGGGTTTCTCACTGTGTGGCACTGTTTTGCGGTTATTATACAGCATCATTTGACAAAGTTAATCGATACACACTTTCCTCCTTGGGATTCTTAGTGACTTTACAAATTTTACACCAGTTTTTAAGTTCAGCACATCTGCTTCTAATATATTGTAACTCAATGCTGAGGTCTTTATTTCATATAAGGATTTTATTTTAGTTGAATCATAATCCTAGAAAAACTAAAACAACTTTGTTCTTCATACATTAATAAAAATCAGAAAGCATCTATTTTCCTCAAATTCATATTTAAATAAATAAACTTTGTCTACTTACATTTTCTGCTAAGGTTATGATAATAAGTGGGGTATAGTAGAGTTCTTAAAAAGTTTTCTTGGTGGGGCTGGAAGAGGCTCAGTGAATAAGAATGCAAACATCCCCATGTGTGTGGCTCTCTAGCCTACATGAGGAAAAAACTGAATGCAAAAGGAAATGTGGGGAGGGAGGGAGTGCACACATACCCATGTGGACTCCCAAAGAGGCCAGAGGACACCAGGTGTCTTTCTCCACTTGGGACAGGAAATAAGCAACCTGAACATCACCATTTTGGCAAGGCTGACTGGCCAAGAAGCTCCCATGATCCACCTGTCTCTGCCCCATCCCCACGGTGCTAGTGTTCTAGGCACCCCGCTGACCATGCCTGGCTGCCTGGGTCATTACCTTTTGTCCTTTTTTGTCACATAGGCCTGAATGGTTTAAAATAGCTATGTTTAGAGCCATCTCTTTGAGCTTTATTCTTCTATGGGATTGTTTTTAAGCCTTCATACCCAAACTGGGTCATTAGCCTTGCCTAATTTAAAAATCTCCCAGATCCAATGTTCTCCAAAAAACAATAAGATTTTCCTTCCTGCCAGATAATGCCAGGAGCCACAGTTCATATTCTCAGGGCTGGTTCTGCATGAGTCTGATTTTATACACACTATTGTAATAATTTATTAACTTGATAAAATCTGCTGACTCCTCATGGAAAATGCTTGTTTATATTTTAACATTTCCTGGAGCTTTTTCCCATAGCCTTTATTATTGGGCATTTACATGAGAATAGGGCTTTTGTTTTAGAAGTTCATCTCTTCCTGTTATTTATTGTGTCCCCTGAAGTCACAGTCCTGTTCATGACATACACCGTGCTTTTCATATCGAAAACACTCAATGAGCCCTGAAGGATTGATCTTCCCATAGTGTTTAAGTTACCTAGGTGACTTGAATTGGCCTTATTTTGCAAGCAGGGCAACCTACAGAGATATGCTTGGGGATATGCAACCTTGATATTGGATATAGTTAGTTCTGCTGAATGTTTTAAAAAAATTCTTTATTACTATTGTTGTAAGTGGGGTGTATGTGTGTGTGTGTGTGTGTGTGAGCATGCCCTGGCCCATCTGCGGAGGTCATTTCAGCAGTCAGTCCCCTCCTTTTACCACGAGTGGGTTCCAGGGACTGAACTCAGGTCCTCAGGCTTGCACAGAAATCCTTTTTACCTGCAGCACTATCCCTCTACCTCCTACTGTGTTATTATAATGTGTACTATATTATGCTTTCTTCTCAATGGAAAGATATCAATGAGAAATACAGGAGACATCGCCAGTGAGGAAATTCCACGGTCACTGTGTACCTGTCTCTGGAGGTAGGTGGTGCTGGACAGTTACCATGTAGGTCACGTATCTGTAACATTAGGCCACAGTTGCCGGGACTGAGGGGAAGTTCGGTCTTTGAGTACTCCTTTCACATTGGTTATCCCTGGACCCCAACTTTGGGGTCACTGGCAAACAGACTGCATGACTGATGGATGACCTTGCACCTCCACATGTGAATTTTTCTGCTTCCTTTTGTGCTATGCTCAGTGGTTTAAGGATTTCCTTGCTGTTGGGTGATGAGCAGCAGCAATGATGAAGACCAAGCCCATTTTAGAAACCCACAGAGCAGTTTACTGTGTAATTGCACAGAGAACAAGCTGGAGGAGCAGCAGGACGGCTCTCAGGTGTTCCTGCCCTTGGGTGTCTCTGTGGCCTTCCCTTCCTACAGCCTACTTAATAGACTACTGTTAAAACCCTGCAAGTCCCTTTGCAGTGGCAGCAACTTCTAGCTCTTTACCTATCTTTTCTTTTGAATCCACATTCATTTTGTTTGAAGCTCTCGTGTAAGTTATCAGACTATCGTTGTATCCTTGTGCTGGATTATAAACTTCTTAGGGGCAAGGACTGTACTTAATTCATATTTACAGTCTCTAAGTGTAGCACGAATTCTTATTGGTCTTAATAAATGAAACCTAGAGGCAGATATAGGGGTGAAAGCTGAGAGATGAGAGCAGCAGAGTGGCAGCCACTAGAAGACCCTTTACCTCCACCAATGCTCACCGAAGGGGCGATCCTGTCCTCAGACTCTCCTCAGACTGCAGGGACGATCCTCACACTACAGCTGTCTCCACCAAACCTCAGACTGCACTGAGCTCCTGTCCTCTCTCTGCCCAGCCCTACCACTCCTGTCTCCACCTCCCTAGTGTTTGATTAAAGGCGTGGGATCCAAAGTGCTGGGATCACCTTTGTGTGACCTGTTTCTCTTTTATACGGGATTGATTTTGTGTAGCCCAGGGTGGTCTTGAACTAACAGAGAATCTCTCTGCCTCTGTTTCCTGAGTTTTGGAATTAAAGGTGTGCGCCACTACTGCCAGGCCTCTAGTGGCTTAGCTGTGCACGCTGATCTTCAGGTAAACTTTAATTGTTAAAACACAAGCAAAATAGCACCACATCTAAAAGCTAAGAGCCTTCTTCTATTCTTTCTATTTGAATAGTGTTCAGCTGAATGTTAAAGACACTAATGAAACATAATACCTAAATCATGCATGAGTGTGTGTATGTATGTATGTATGTATGTATGTATGTATGTATGTATGTATGTATGTATATCCTTTTCCCACAATTGGGTTAGACCTGCATGGGGATGCTAGTTAGGCTAAATTCTCTGAGGAAAACCAAATTTCAACAGAATTGTAATGGTGCTATTTCTAGGAGGACCCTTCCCAAGTCTAAACCACAGTCAAGTTCAAGTGAATGTGATGATGTTTGCAACACTACATAATAGAATCCAAATCCTTAAGTTCTGGTTTATCTGTTTTATTAACAAACCAGGGGCCTGAGAATGGGTTTCCACTCTGATTTGGGGTCATGTACAGGGGTAAAACTACAGTGAGATAGAAATGGGGAGAGAGTGCATTCTCCTGGCACCCAAAGATTAATTGCATTGCTGTGCATCAACATCTAGGAATCTGGAAATAATATTCCTGCTGGCTATTTGTGTTAGAACAGATGTAAAATGAATCAGTCTAGTGAATGATACTAAGTCTATATTGGAAAAGAAAAGATTTGATAATAATTTCTCCAGTGGGAAGCATGCAAAAGCCTCCAAATCACATGCTCAGGAGGCCCACACATTGTGACTGGGTGACATGGGCTGGTCACAGGGACGGTGGGAATGGTTCTACTTCTCCCAGTATTATTTCTACTGCACAACTCCACCTTTTGAAAGGCGAACTCTTGCCTTCCTGGAAGGTTGGTAGAAACGAGGCTAACCCTAACTGCTAGGTCTCCAGTAGATCTTCAAGTCCTGGCTTCCTCCATTCCCAGCAAGACCTGGCAGCAGGGGTGGCCCTGTTGGATTGCGGAGAATAAACCCAAGGTGCACCCCATCAACCTGGTGTTAGAAGCAATACATTCCCCAGTTCTCTGCTGCTTCCCCACCCTTTGCCACTAACACAGCACTGCAGACAGCTCACTGTAGTGGGTACTGTATTTCCATATTGATCTCAAATGCCTTTCCAATATTGTGCTGCACATGAAAGTTACTAGCTAAACTTTGACATGAGAATGACACCTACAATTTATTAGACTTGATTAAAGAAATTATAAGGCTTATACCTTTATCAAATGTCAACTCAGTGGTACTTCACGATAGAAAACCGATGTTTTCTTTGCCAGCAGGTCTCAATAGCAAACAACATCTTGGTTACTTATGGAGGGCAGTGTTCAGTCTCAGGAGTGGGACCCTGTCTGGCTTGAACCTGTACAGGTCCTAAGTGTGCAGCCACAGAGCCTGGGAATGGATATGTACGTAAGTCCTGGAGAGAGAGCAAGAGAAAGCAAACAGAAGTGAGAGAGTGTGAAAAAGAGAGAAAGAAAACATAAAGTTGGGAGGGTAAGGAGATGGGGAGGATCTGAGAGGAACCGGAGGAGGGGAAGTGATCAAAATATATTGTATGAAAAAAATTAAATAAAAAATTAAAAAACTAAAAACAAACAAAAATCCCAATGGGAACACTATTTGACTTTGTGGATGGGGGAACTCAACTCCAGCCTAGCATCAGCATTCCCAGCTCATCCTATTCTACAGCCATTACCCGATTATGATTACGACTAATTATTATTTTATATATATGTGGTGTGAATGCTGGTGCTAACTTTCTAGAGTTGTTGTCTCTGCTATGAACTCCAGGGACTGAATTTAAGTCTGAGTCATCTTGCTGGTCCTACATTTTTACTTAACTCTATTCTCTGGCACATGACCAGGATCTGGAACCAGCCTGTTTATGCTTCTGGGCTCCTGAGCATCCCATTTTTCTGCCTTGTTTCTAGTTCAGCTTCTGCATTTCTCAGGGGTTATGTTTGGAACCACATCCACGCTATCCAGAGTTATTCTTTGCCTTTATTTTACCGTTTTAAAGCCAAGCCTTCTGGCCTTGGCACCAACCTTTGATGACCTATGTCTATGATGGTCTGGCCTAATTCTTGTGAGGATGGGAGCTGTACACAATGTACCAGGGACAGGCTTCCTCATTTGTATGTATTATAGGTTCAGGATTTTTGTTGTTTGTTTGTTTGGAGACAGACAGCCCTGGCTGTCCTGGAACTCACTCTGTAGACCAGGTTGGCTTTGAGTGTTGGGATTAAAGGCCTGTGTTACTGCCTCCAGGCTGTTGGTTCCCCTTTATTCATCAAATTTATGGAGGGCTACATGGTACCGGGGTGCATGGACAAATTATCATTTCCTGTTAAGACAGGGGTGGAGCCTTGTAAAAAAGTGCACAGGAAGTTAGGGCCCAGGAAGCTAGGGCTCCTTTATGCGACATTGCTTCATCAATGTCTTGGAGGGGGACATGCAAAGGTAAGGAAGGCTTCAACTGAGGTTCCGAACAGTGTGGAGCGTGACAGGAGAGGAGACAAACCCATAAAGGGCCCAGATGGCGCCTGCTCCAAAGTCAGCTCGCCTGCCTAGCAAAGGGTTTTGTCTCCATGAGTGTTGGTTTCCAGACCTGTAAAAAGAAAGGGTTAGGGGAATGATTTGCAGTTTGTACGTTACGGGTTGTTTATTTTGTGTTAGTTACTGCGTCTTCTTATTCTAACTGTAAGGTGATTTTTGCTTTTGGAAAAGCACCCAGCTCTCCTCTATGGCAAACCTCATGGTGCTGAGTTCACTCCCAGCTTTGAGAGGAAGGGACAATCACAGACCTGGACCTGTCAGGGCATGGATTCTCCTAAGAGTCGCGTGTACACATGTGCTGACAAGACTTGAGACTTTTATTCTTCCTGAGACACTTGAACTTGAAATTACATTGAGCCAGGACTCCCACAGCCACTGAACCACATGGCAATGCCTCTGGGAGTTTGGACCGATTGATGTACCTGGAGCTCAGAAGTATGAAGAAGTAAAGCAGGTCTAAAGGGCTGTGCAGTTACCCCAGGAGGGCAAGGCTAAGAGCAATCTTGTGTCCAGACTCTCTGTCCGTGTCTCTCCGTCTGTGCTCTCTCTGTCTCTCTGTCTCTGTCTCTGTCTCTGTCTCTGTCTCTCTCTCTCTCTCTCTCTGTGTGTGTGTGCCTGTGTAGGCTTGCTAACCTAACTAGACTGGCTGGCCAGAAAGGCCCTGTTTGTCTGTGTTAGCTTTATGGAGTGCACACACACTGAGGCTCAGACTCCATTTTTATGCTTTCATTGTCAAGGACATTTTACTGACTGAACCATCTTCCCAGGCTCCTGAGTTATTTCCTGACAGCTATTTGGTCATAGCAATGAGAAAAGTGACTCCTACAAGTGACAGAATTGCTTCTTTTTCCTTGGATCATCTCCAGAACCAAAGCAGCTAAGCGCAAAATGCTCTGAGAAGTAACCGTTTCCCTGAAGGGAATTTGTCATGGAGGCCACTTGGTTGTTGCTTTCTCTCAAGTGTGCTTGGCTTATGCAGAGTGGGTATGGTAGCCTTTGAATAAGACTAAAGGGGGAGAGGAAAAGGGGAAGGGGGAGGGAAAGGAAGAGGAGGGAGAGGGAAGGTGAGGGAGAGGGAGAGAGACTCAGTTACCCCGAAAATGATAGGACAGCAGCTGCAAATCTGGGTGCTATTTAGATTATCAATTTCCCTTCAATGCCTATGTATAAATTTGCAATTACACTTCACTAAGTACAGATGAGTTCATTTTGCCTCTGCTCAGAACCAGTTGATGAGAGAGATGCTACAAAGCATCCTTTTGTATTTGCTAAATCTGGACCTAATTCCATTTTTCAAGAAATCATGTTTGCAGAAATAAGGCCACATGGAAATGAACAAATAATGAAAAATTGAATGTAACAAACCCCTGAAGTCCTCGAGAATTAAAACTCTGCCAGAATTATTTATAAAATGTGCAGCAGTATCCAAAAAGTATTTACAATTTGCTCCACGGCTTGTAAAATCTGGTGCAGTCCAAACATACTTGGTGGTTCCATGAGACTCCAAACATGTTTCTGAAATCCTGTGCCCAGCTCCAGTGCAGAGCAAAGAGTCCCATATGGTGGGATCAGCCTCTGACAGACCTTCTGGGCCACAGTACAGAGTGCATGAAACCGGGCTAGTCTCTAGCAAGACTGAAGACATGAGGGCATCCGATTTCCTCCGACCCACAGAAGCTGCCCAAGGTGGGGTGAGTGGGGGGTGAAGGGGGTGGGGCTTCACAGACCAGAATATGGAAAGAGAAGCAGATGGCATGAAAGACCGAAGTGTATGGGGTGCGTGTTGCCCTGCTTTCCTGAGCTCCTGAATTTGGTCGCCAGCACTTACAACCACCTGTAACTCTATCTTTAAGAGATCCAACGCCCTCTTCTAGCTTCTGAGGGTGCTCGTACGCAGGTGTCATTCACCAACACGGACGCACTGACCATACATATGTACAACTTAAAAGAATAAATGAAAAATAAATGACAAGCAAAGGGGACTCTCAACACTAAACAAGCAAGTGTTTTATTTATGCTGGAGTGATGGAGACCCAGATGCAGCTTTCAAAGTTTTGCAGTACATAAAGATGCTGGGAGTAACCCTGCAGAGGGACTCAGACGTCCCCTTCACTTCCCTGAGCCACATATCCCTTGCTGTTGTGACCCATTCAGATGGTGGGGACACCGCGTCATCCATCTGCACCCCTTTGAAACAAGAATCTCATATTCCGGCATTCCTTTTAAATGGTGGGTACAAGAGCCAACTCTTGCTGCTTGCACAAGGTCTCACAAGGCTGTTAATCACAAGTACTGATAGCTACTGTTCAGCGCTGGATGAATACCAATTAGAGAGATGGCGCAACCTGAGGAATGAGAGGAGAGAGCTGTGGGGGACTGGCTTTGTTGTTTTGGGGAGGGGTTGCCAAAAAAATATTACCTGGGGCGCCAATTCTTCTCGCCAACCCTGAGGGGTGGCTGGTGAGACTGGCAGACCAATTTACAAAGGATAAAGTGGAGGCCATAGCGGAAGCACATATTATTATTGATAAGCTTCGTTTTCCTAGAGGGTGATGGTCAAATCTGACTTGCTTTGAGTTTTAGAATCAGGCAGCCTTTGTCTACACTTTATAATTCTGTTTGCTTAGTCTCTCACGGTATTTCCTGTCTAAAGGGGGTTGTGGGGAGCTGCAGGCAAGCTCACAAGGACAGGTGCTGGAAACAAAAACAAACAAAAGAAAATTTACCAGGGAACATTTAGGAGAAGAGACTGAAGAGAAATCCTAGTTAAAGGCCTCCTGACACTTGGACAGTGTCTAAGCCGAGGCAGCCCCAACACCAGGGCTTTCAGTAATATACAGTTGTGTGTGTGTACATGTGCTCATGTATTTGCTTATGAACAGACAGGTGTACATGTATGTGCATGTACACGTGTTTGGAGGCCAGAGGTTAATGTCATGTGTCCGTCTCAGATGTTCTTCATCTTATTTTGAGACAAGGTCTCTCACTCAATCTGGAACTCACCAGTTGGCCAGACTGGCTGGCCCGCATTATCCAGGGATCTGCCTGCTGCTCCTGGACCCTACACTCTGGGCTGGATTCTGCTGTGAGTTCTGAGGACCCAGCCTCAGGACCTCATGCTTGCAAGGCAAAGTGCCTTACCAACTGAGCTGTCACTCAGGCCCCAGCAGGCAATTTTCAGTGCTCAGTCAATGCTACCCCAACCCAATGCTCAGCACAGAGACAGACTTGCTTCCTCGTCCTTGTAGATCCCCATCTGGCCCTACACGTTTCTTGGTGTCTCTGGTGGCATCCTGCGGGCAGTAATTCTCAGTAGGATGATCAAGTTTTAGGACTAAAGCAGAAGCAAACTTGTTGAGAGCCAAATACAGACTTGGGACTAGGAAGAGAAAAACACATTTTCCCCCAGTTCATTTGCGAACCATCTTTCACTGCCCCCCAATGCTGCCGGCTCAGCATGGAGCTGCTCAGAAAACTTGATTAAATCCCACAGTGCTGAGCATACTGAGTTTCAAGAGGCCAGGAAACTATTCATGCCTTTGGAAGTTGTATGAAAAACAGTCTGTATGGAGGGAGGACAAAAATTAAACTGAGTTGACTGAGAAACATATTAAACTAAAATGATGTTTGATTTGCCCTCAAGAGTTCCACTCTTTCAGATGCGTAGGAGAGGGGCCTCTGCAGGGGGATGGAAAGCTGTGTCCAACCCTCCTGAATTGATAGTGTTCCCTGGGCTGCGGTGAACTGCCGAGCGAGCCATAGGGAACTTTCAACTGGGTGAGGAGCTCTTGTGATAGATTTTGAGGAGAAAAATCTTGGAAAAAGAAAAATGTCATAGGAAATTTTTGGGTGTTGGCCTGTAGTAGACACTCAATATTTTTATTCTTTTTTTGTCTAGGGATGTTTGTTGTACCATCATGAAGTGACAAGCAACTTGAAAGCAGTGAATCTGACCAGATGTTTCTAGATGATTACCTCATGACAAGAAACTCCTGAGCTAGTGAATTTCCCCCTGAGATGCAGCCTTATGGGCCTTTATTTGCTCAAGTGACTCATGATCTGGAGATTGTAGAAGTCACAGCTACACTGCAACTGCCAGGTGGAGATAAAAGCCAACCCTGTGCAAAGCAAAATCTTGTACTGAGTGTAGTCGAGATGGTGACTGACTTCCAAGTCTGTTCAGTGGGGGAAACAGCGACTGCTTTGTTCCCGTCTAAACAGCTGGCCTGTGTTCCAAGCCCACGTGACCATCTGCTCATGTAGTAGCCACCACCGCTGTTGATTGCACTTGGTCACCAGTAGGTCTTTATGTGCCAAAGACCTCGTGTGGCAAAGCCTGTGCCTTTATTGTCCTTTGTTTTTAAAGATCATTGCAGGGTACATGCCTCACACATTCTTATATACTTTTTAAACTTTTGTTTTGTTTTTCGAGACCAGGTTTCTTTGTAGCTGGAGCCTGTCCTGGAACTAGCTCTTGTAGACCAGGCTGGTCTCGAACTCACAGAAATCCACTTGCCTCTGCCACTTTTTTAAACTTTTAACAACATTCTTATTTATTTTAAAAATTTTATTATTTTATGTGTACGTGTATTTTGCTAACCTGTAAGTATGTGTACCACATGCATGCTTAGTGCCCAAGAAGGTCAGAAGAGGGTGTCAGGTCCCCTGGGACTGGAGTTACAGATGATTGTGAGCTGCCATGTGATTCCCAGAACAATTTCCATTGTCTTGATAGACAAGATAGAGAAGAATGAAAAGTGGGAGCCACAGACGAAGCAAAGTCTGTGGAGTTCATCTAGGGAAGACACATTCCTGATGGCCACATTTATAAGATGGCCACGTTTATAAATTCACAACATTTAATAAATGTTACTTTGCAATGAGATTCCCTTGTGTAAAGACCATTCCTTCAAAATGGATTAAACTCAGACCAATGAAGGAGAAGAATAGAATCGTGTGTGTAGAAGAAACAGTGAATGAAAAATAGGAACTTTCATAAACGTGGGCTGTCAGAAGACAGCAAACCGAGAGGAGGGAGACAAATGTCAGGTGTGGAGAGGAAAGCCGTCCATCCAACAAGCAAGAGGGCCAGGCTGAGCAGTAAGCTGCAAATGTACAGCATCAATATCTTGTCAACACTGCTCCAAGGGGCTCAATGAGACCACTCTTGGAGAGGAGTGTGGGGACATACAATCCTGGTCCAGAGGGTGTTTGTGAAAAGTTCTGGAAATCTGACAAAATGCCGTGTGATTTTGGGGGGGTCAGACACTAGAAGGTGAGCCACATGTGGGAGTTAAGAGGGGACACAGATATTGTGGTTCAGTGACTCAGGGTTTTTAAAAATTATACCAACTCTATGTACTTGTAACAGGTTTAGAGCAAAGCCAGGGATTCCTCATAGGCTCAGCTGGAACAGTTGTCCCAATATGTCAATCAAAGAGACCAGTAATGATGAAGAGGAGAGAAAGAAAATTTAGTCAAGGTGACCACAATGGGAAGCACACCTGGAGGGGCTCAGTGCCTCCAAGTACATCCATCTTCAGCCCATCTCGTGTGCTTTAGTTTCTGTCAAAGGAAGGATTAGCACACAGCACAGCACTATAATGATGTCGGTCTAGCTGTCTGACTGACCATTATCTGGGTTCTGATTCTGTGAGGTGGGTCAAAAAAGTCCTTGCTGCTTGAGGGAGCAGTCTGGTTCCAAGAAGATGATGGCTCCTGCTCAAGACTGCAGCCTGCTCATGATGGATGAGTGCTGTCATCTGGGGTGTGGACTGTCCTGTATCCCATGACACGGACTGGGTGGTTTTAGTTCCCTATCATAAAGATAGTTTTTCCGTTCCTCCCCTCCCCTTCCTTCCCCTTCCCTTTCTTTTTTCCCTTATGCCCTCCCTCTATCCTTTCTTTCCTTCTTCCTCCTCTTTTTTTCTTCTCCTCCTCCTTCTTTTGGTTTTTCAAGGTTTCTCTGTGTAGCACTGATGGTCCTGGACCTTGATCTGTAGAACTGTAGAAGTACAAAACTCAGAGATATGCCTGTCTCCGCCTCCTGAATGCTGAGATGAAAGGCATGGGTCACCACATGCAAGTGGTAAAGATATTTTTCAATCAATTCTGTTTTCCTGGAATGAGATTTAGAGGAAATGACGACATCTTCTGGTCTGCTCTTTGGAAGCAATGAACAGGCAACAAAAGCTAAGATAACTTTTTTTTTGGTTTTTCAAGACAGGGTTTCTCTGTAGCTTTGGAGCCTGT